>LPNX010372653.1:124251-214425 GCA_001517045.1 Pseudotsuga menziesii | reverse complement strand
ATGCGTTTTGAGGGCTTCTATCTAGCACATGAGTAAAAAATCAGGTTTTCATCGCCAAATTTGGCCAAAAAGTGTTACCCATCTTCATAGAATCACCCTGAGATTATAACCTTCGGTATCCCATGCAGTCGAAAAATTTGCTTTAGAAAAATATCAGCTATGTTTGCAGCTTTATACGTAGTTTTAACAGGTATAAAGTCGGTTTCTTTACTTAATTTATCGACCACTACCATGATAGAATCATTGAAATTCTGATTTTTAGGCAGTCTAGTAACAAAATCGAGACTAATTATCTCCCATTTCCAGCTAGGAATGGGCAATGGCTGAAGTTATCCAGTTGGGTGTTGATGTTCAGTTTTCACCTTCTGACATTCAAAACACCTAGCGATATATTCTGCCAATTCAGTCTTCATGTTTGGCCAAAAATATTCTTTTCTTAACATAGTTATAGTCTTATGATAACTTGGATGCCCTGAGTATGGAGTTTTATTGTCACATGCCCCAATTTTGCAAAAAAACAATTTTATATTATTTGATATTATTTGAGGACAATATGTTAAATTTTATACTAAGTTGTAATTGATGACTCAGCAGAGTCAAGGATATTTAATGTAGTTCTGAATATTTTATTTATAAATAAATAAAGGAGGATACAACAGCTTAGGAGAGTTGTTAAAAGAGTGTTACTGGTCAAATTGGTGGAGGAGACTAGGTGGAGAGCAAACTGACATGTGGCAGCATCCTCAAACCACTTCCAATTGTTACAGGTGGCAACCTCCATACATTTGGGGTCATGATTCCCCAAGAAAGTGGAATCATAGTAGGTGGCTTAATTAATGAAAATCGACCCAAAAGACCTAGGCAATCTTTATAAAAATTCCCATTGAAGAGAACTGAGGCTGCTCATTTTAGAGAAGTGATCATTCAGGTGAATGAATGTACTTCAGATAAATTCAATGGAAGGGAAGTGTGGAAAGTGTTAGAGGGGATAACTACTGATTGATTTAGTTGTAGCTTTTAAGCTGAAGATCATACTGCTGAGAGCAGAGTGTTTTACTAAGATATTGGACTAGTCTACTGTTTGCATTCTCCACTAGTTCTCAACCAAGAAGACCAAGAACAGGCTCAGGGGTCCTGAGAAGCGTTGTTTGAGCACTCTCCAAGAGATTGGTAGGGTGGAACAGCCTCCTAACACTGTTGTCCTCTGTCCTAAACAGGTTCTACATTATTTTGTTTTACTATGTTATTTAAATAAATTTGAGTCTGATTGATATATTAATGTTAAAGATTCAGCTTGTAAAGTGTTAGAATCTAGTATTCTTTTTAAATGATCGAAGAAATGTATTTGATTTAGAAACGTAATGTGTTAGAATGGAAATAATTTCTAAACTGTCTTTTTCCACGCCTGGAAAACCAGGCCATACTCCAACAGAATTAGAATATCTTAAGTAGATGAAAGAAAATGATAAGAGATTGAATATAATAGATAGGGTTCTGCATTCTGTAGATAGCAGAGTAATTTAATTCAGTCTATAAATTATTATTAAAGAGAACCGTGTTCTAGTTATTTATGTTTACTGTTTTTATGAGTATATCTATGATGGAAAAGAAACAATAGTGCTAAAATAGAATTATAGTAAAGAAATATACTGTTACAATAAAAATTATAGGAGATACAGTTAAGTATCCAAACAAGGTATTAACCATACTTAAATCTTCATCTTAAACTATTATTAATGTATATATATCCTAGAATAGGATTATGTTCACAAACATTATTAAATAAGAAGTAATCAAGGTTACAGAGTTAATGTTTTAATCCTTACATAACTCTAAATCTTTACTATGTGACAGAGCAGTAAACAAATGTAAACTTAAAAGTAAACAGTAAATAGAATAAAGCTAAGAACTTACTTGTTTAAGAAATAATTATTTACTAGACAAGCTCTAAATCTGTGTAGGTTTAACCTGAGGGTCAAACCCTAGTTCTACTTTCATTCTTTTATAAAAGTATTCTTTAAAACATAATAAACAAATTAAAAACTAGAATACTAAAGTATGCACTAGACTGGGTACAGTCTTATATCAAGAACTTACAGTATTTGTATAAACTCTTTTATTTAAAAGAAAAGAAAATATTGTAACAGGATAAACAATATCAATACTATTGTAACAACAAAAAAAATAGGTAAATAGAAACCAACACAACTGATAAGTTTAAGATTATATTTATCTAAGGGTTCTTTTACATTAACCCTAAGATTTTATCGGAATTGATAAGTATAAACATATGAATTTTATCTTAAGACCGAGCTTACAGTCTTCACTTTTACTTTATTAATTACAAGAGAAAGCTTAAATAGTAATTATCATTACTAAGAGTCGAAGAAGGAAAGACTCAATATACACAGAACCATAATTTACAGGTTTATAAAACTATTGCATAAACGAGTCAGAGCTCGAAGTTAAAAATATTTTTAAACCAAATGTATTACTTTGTCAGGCCGAAAGGCTAAAAGCATAACCAAATTACTTCACCCAGCTCAAGGCCGGTTTTACCCAGCATTGTGGTGAGGGTTTGAAAACAAAACTAACAATCAAATTATTAAAACTTCAGTTACTGAAATATCCTTTATAAGGCAATGTATATTTTACCAGGGTATTCGAAACAGAGGACCATTAAAACCATGAAGACAAGAGAACCTCCAATATTAAGAACAGAGTATGTCATTACTTAGCCATAAGGCTGTAAACCTATTAATAAGTCAAGAAAAGTGAAATACAAAGTCACGGCATCGAATCCGGAGCCACCCTGCTATAGGCAAGGGTTTAATAACGAAAATCTAATTTTAAAAACTAAAGACCGAACATCCAAAGACTGGAGGAACCAAGGTCATATTTTTCTTCTCCAACTGAAACCCTTTTCCCCTAATCTTTACAAGCAGAGAGTTGCCACATCATAACCGGGTCTTACCCGTTGGTCTTGATGTCAATCCAAACATAAAGAGGATTATTCCAAGCAAAAAGGCGAACTGTAACCTGCAAGTGAAGACCAAAAACCTTGATTAAGAAACTAAGTTTTAGAACTGTAACTGTAACTAGAAATTTGTAACATTTGTAAGATAACTTCTTTACCTGGAAGCGAAGGAATCTGGAACCAAGGAGGAAACGAACCAGCACAACAAATAGCACAAACCCTCATGCTCACCTGTGACAGAGGCGATGGGGTTCACCATACATAATACACCGACGTTGGAGTAGGATAAAATTTTTGGCATTAGCCACGAAAGGATTCGACACTAAAAAAAAAAACTACTGACATAGTAACACTACCCTCATGGCAGCGTAATGCATGCAGAAAGAAAACTCAATGCAAGCTGTGAATCTCACAACCCACACACTAGAGTGGCAACACTTCTTTACACACAAACAATGGAGCTGGAGATGAGAACAAGTGAGCCCTCATGGCCGCAGTAAAACCAGGCAGTGCCATGACCAAACCCTCGACGAAGAATGAGAATTTAGGGTTGCGTTGTGAGCTTTTAAATCATGCATTGCACGGTGGTGAATGTTCCACATGTCCACCAAATTATTCAGTCCACAGTGGGTCGATTGGTATAGTTTCCATTGCACTGTCGAGAACCAAATTATTGTCAATAATTTAAATAATAACTACAATGATAATAAAATTTACAAAGTCAAAACATATCATTTCAATGATAAACCGTGAAGTCAAGCTATGTTAACGAACGAGATTTATATTGTATCGTTAAACCTTATATTATATAAATCTTGGAATCTTCGTTGGTAAGATAACTATGGAAAGATCAATAGTAGAATATTGTCCTTGATCTTAAGTAATAGTTCTAGTAATAATCATTTTTACAAACATTATAATGCAAGATTATGATGTTAGAATTAGTGTTATGCAAACACTAATGGGTAAGAAACTAGTTTATAAATTATTAATGTGTAAGTAAAAATAAATAGTATTTACACCCTAGAATAACTCTTACTTTGTATGTAGTCTATAGTACCATAGAGTAAGATAAATGTCTTGGAAGTTTGTAATTATTTGGTCTCCATAAGGAACCAAAGCTCTAAATGAATCAAACCAAGGCTAGATTGAACTTGGTAGTAAAAGATAGTAAAACTATCCAGAAATAATTATAGTATCATTTTTTTTTATAAATAAACAATATGGTAATGTAGTTTCGCCACATTACTTATGTCATGAAGAAACTTGGAGGATAGGAATCACAACTTGACGACAATTGTGCAAATGATCATTTATAAATATGATACAATAATAAGCTGATAAATTTCCTCTACTAAGCTTAATTAAAAGTAGAGCCGAGGGTTCTATGGTAAGCTTGTATCTTGGAAAGTCTTAGATTATTTCCATACTTATAATTAGTGTTGTAAATCTTAGATATAGCAACAGCAGTAAACTCCTGTTTCAGTGAAAATGTTGTTATACTAAATCATGAGCTCTAGGTAGAACTTGTAAATAACTTAACTTATAGGTGGAAAGAATATTTATCCAAAGAAGAAGTCATACTGATAAAAGCCATTTAGTATAGCAAAGTTATTGATCTTCACGACATGAATTTTAAAGTACTGTCACAGTTGCAAAACAAGTAAAGAAACGTTACTTTACCTCGTAGTATCCTTGAATTCTATTAAGCACAATTTTACTCTAGCAGTATATTTATGCTAAAGAAGTATATCTGGATTAACACTTTAATAAACTCCTACTGGTTCAAAATTTACCTGTCGAACCTGTAAGATCCAGAAATCCAGCTGAGTTAGCAATCGCTAAGTAAGCCCCGGTTAGAACATAACTTCTCACCTACTTGACAAAATCAAATCATCACTATAGCTAGAAACAACTGAATATAGGTTTTTTACATCACATATCAAAATTAAAATAGTATTAATTTATATGTGTTTAAGTTAATCATTACTTTTGTTAACTGTTTCATTTATTTCGTTAACCGCTAGCAGTGAACAAACTACGACTATAGGCAATTTATGTTACATCAAAAAAATTTAATTTTTGTGAAAATTTGGGGTTATGACATTTATGGATTTCATCTAAAATTAATAATTTAACTTTAGGTACATTAAGTACATACATTCTGTCTTTATATAGTAAAAATCCTTTTTCATTCAAACTGTACCCTTTACTTAAGCTTTCTGTTTAATTTTCTTTCGTTTTAGCTTGCAAATTTTGGTAAATTTCGTCTTGTCCCAACCTTGCTTTAAACTATTCATCTATATCTATTGTGTAAGTGCTGATAACTGTTGTAAAGTTCAGCCTTGCATTTCTACTTAATGCATCAACAACTTTATTTTCTTTCCCTTTAATGTGCTGAATTTCGAAATCATACTCACTTAAAAAAGCTAGCCACCTAGCTTGTCTAGCATTTAGATTAAGCTGATCTAATAGATATTTTAGTCCTTTATTATTGGTCATTAGAATAAATTTTCTGCCAATTAGATGATGACACCACATCTTTAGAGCATGTATAACAGCAGCTAATTCTAGATCATAAGTTGCAAAAATCTTTTCATGAATTTTTAATTTCCTAGACTCATAAGCAATAACATGCCCTTCTTCAGTCAATACTCCACCTAAACCATCATTGCAGGCGTCAGTACACACTACAAAATCTTTATTTGGATCATCTATTCTTAAAATAGGTGCGCTGGTTAATAAAGTTTTTAACTTTTTAAAGCTATCCTCGTATTTCTGGTTCCAAACAAATTTCTTTCCTTTCCTCTGCAAAGAAGTTATCGGATTTGCGATTCTCGAAAAAACTTCAATGAACCTCCGGTAATAACCGGTAATTCCCATGAAGGATCGAACATCAGTTACTTCTTTAGGAACCGGCCAATCTTCAATCGCCTTTATCTTTTCGGGATCCACCAAAATCCCTTCCATAGTCACCACATGACCTAAGTACTGGATTTTATTCTTAAAGAAATCGCATTTACTAAACTTTGCAAAGAGTTGATGATTTCATAACTCCTACAAAACAATTTTTAAATGTTCTTTATGTTCTTCTTCAGATTTCGAATAGATTAATATGTCATTGATAAACATGACCACAAATTTGTCTAGATATTTATGCATTACATTGTTCATTAAACACATAAAAATAGCTGGAGTGTTAGTAAGCCCGAATGGCATGACGACAAACTCGTAATGGCCATATCGAGTCCTAAAAGCTATTTTAAAGATGTCTTCATCTTTAATCCTAACTTGGTGTTATCCAGACCTTAAATCAATTTTTTAAAACACCATGGCTCCACGTAGTTGATCAAACAAATCATCTATGCGAGGCAACGGGTATCTATTCTTAATAGTCATCTTATTCAACTGACGGTAATCTATGCAAAGTCGCATAGTTCCGTCCTTTTTCTTAACGAAGATGACAGGTGCCCCCCAAGGAGACACACTGGGTCGTATATACTTCTTGTCAATAAGTTCTTTTAATTGCAACTTTAGTTCATTAAGTTCAAGTATATTCATTCGATAAGGGGGCTTTGAGCTGGGTACTACACCAGGTACCAGCTCAATGGTAAAATCTAGTTCCCTTTTCGGAGGTAGTCCCGGAATTTCTTCCGGAAATACATCAGCATACTCTCTTAAAACTGGTATGTCCTCCAATTTTAATTTGTCTATTTTATTTAGATTTTCCTCATCAGTTACTGTTACTGCATAATCCTTACAACCTTTCCTAACAACTCTCTTAAGCCGCAAAGCAGAAATTTGCCTTATGGTTGTTTTTCTAGGGATTCCCTTTACACTTATTGATTTTCCATCATTATTTATACACGTAAAGGTTTTATCATAACAGTTTAAGATCACCCTATGTTGCTCTAACCAATCCATACTGATTAGTAATTCGTAAGAACCAAGAGGTAGTACATTAATCTTTACAACAATTTCAAATTGATCCATAACTACTGTACATTTCTTTACAAAACAAGTTACCTTCCTTTTTTGCACCAGTGGCTAACTGAACCAACCAAGAATTTTCAAATTTTTCAACAGGCAGCTTACATTTTTATACCAATTCAGGTGAAATATAACTTATACTAGCTCCTGGATCAATTAAAATAGCTATAGGGGTTTGGTTTATCGTACCTTCTACTCCCACCATATAGTCTGCTTGTCAATTCTCCAAGGCTGCATTGATTCTAGGCATAGTCCTCGCTAAATCTCCAACATTCGTTTCCTCATGTATGGTATGAATATTATTAACAGTCTTTTTTCGATTAGGATAAACTGAGGCATAATGTGGGCCATTACACGACCAGCATTTTATGGGTTCTTTGCATTTAAAGTTCTTTGTGTAATTACCATGATTATTAACAGACTCTTTACCCTTTGGATTATTCTAATTGCTTGGTGAATTATTCTTATTCCCTTGGAAATTCTTGTTAGGAAAATTTCTGGCCTTATTATTTTTAGAATTTCGGTTGGGCACAAACTATTTCTTCTTTTGATCATAATGATTATTATTCTTTTTGGCCTTCCAGTTGGCCATGCTCTCCTTCTTTCGATTCTGTTCATAATAGAAATTGGATTTCCTCATAGCTTCTTCCAGAGTTTTTGGATTGTCATACTCAATCCTATCCTTGATGTGATAAGGTAAACAAGTGAGGAATCGATGCACCTTCCGTTTTTCATCTACAAGGTATGGCACACACCTATGCAGACTTAAAAACTTGTTGTTCAAATCTTTCATAGTCATTGAACCTAGTTTAAGCTCATAGAATTCTTTTGCTCTCTCTTCATAGTACTGCTCAGATAGAAATTTCTTTTTAAAGTACTTCTTGAAGGTACTCGAATTTATGTTCTTCTCTCTTATTCCCTTCACTCTCTTTAAATCTTGCCACCATATATCAGCCTTTCCTGAAAGATTGTAGATAGCCATTATAGCCTTTAATTGGTTAGAATAGTTATAAATCTGGAAGTACTTCTTCATCCCAGATAACCAGGATTCCACTTCCTCCCCCTTCTCAGTTTCTCCATTGAATGTTGGCAGTTTAATCTTTTTAAACTCCCCATAAATTACCTCATAAGGTTTATATTTCCTCTTTTTAATATAATGGTTGTCATCACTACTATCACTAGTGGAATGAAAATTACGTTGATAACCAAATACTTCTGAAGATGAGCTGCTTTCATTTTTAGTCTATTTAGTCTTTTTATATTTGTGTTCGTACCTTATATCTTCTGAATCATCTCTTTTACCCCTTCCTTCAGCATGAAATCTTTCTGTTAGGATTTGATTCAGCTCCTCCTGAGCTCTCAGGATCCTCTCATTTTACTTTTTAACAGATTTTAATTCTTTTACTGTTTGCAAAAGTTTTGAGGAATTAGTGGTTATGTCTTCTTATATACGTTCTCTTTGTAAGTTTTCTTATTCAGTAAAGGGAGATTCCTCTTCTGCATATTCCTCCAGTCTTTCCATACCTGTTGTTAAACTCAGAAACAATTTCTCTGTTGAATAACATTAAAAGAAAATAACATCAGCAAAATAATTTAAATTCACCTTTTCATAAAAGCAATTTGGGCTTCATCAAGGCCTAGTGTTTGAACCTTGTGCTCTGATACCACATGTCATAACCCCAAATTTTCACAAAAATTAAAAAAAATTAATGTAACATAAAATGTCTAAAGTCGCAGTTTGATAACTACTAGCGGCTAGCTGAAAAATGAAACAGTTAACAAAAGTAGTAATTAACTTCAAACACATAAAAACTAATACCACTTTAATTTTGATATGTTATGTAAATGACCTGCATTTAGTTACTTCTAGCTATACTGATGATTTGATTTTGTCAAGTAGGTGAAAAGTTATGTTCTAAACTGGGGCTTACTTAGCAATTGCTAACTCGACTGGATTTCTGGGTCTTACAGGTTCAACAGGTAAATTTTGAACAAGTAGGAGTTTGTTAAAGCGTTAAATCCAGATGTATTTCTTTAGCATATATAAAATTCTAGAGTAAAAATTGATTATTAGAGTTCAAGGATACTAAGAGGTAAAGTAACTTTCTTTGTTGTTTTTGCATCTATGATAGCATTTTAAGTTTAGTAGTAAAGACTAATATCCTTCATATACTACTATCTTTTACCAACATGTCTTTAAAATTATAAGCCAAGTTCCTCACAAGTTTTACTGATGTGCATAGAGATCATAATTTTATATAAAGACGCTTTTACTGAAACAAGTATTTACTGCTATTGCTATGTCTAGTATCTAAATGTTTCTTTATAAGCATGAATATCAATCTGACATCTTCAAAAGAAAATCTTACAATAGATTACTTAGCTCCACACTTAATTCTGCTCTAGTAGAGAAGAATTATCAGCCTATTATTGTATACACTTATAAATGTTCACTTGCACAATAGTCGTCAAGTTATGATTTCGATATGTAAGGTTTGTCGTTACACCAACACCTGCAGATGTTGGTGAACATTTGAAACCCAGCACAAGCCCAATCACCAAGAGTGGCGGTTAAACCACTTGTTTTATATTCCCAGAGGTGTGGAGGTACCCGATACTCCAACACCCCTCCTCCGGCGTAGCTCGGGGTAATTGAACCTGAGACCTCAGCTTCGATACCATGTAAGGTTTGTCATTACACCAAAACTTGCAGATGTTGATGAACATTTGAAACCCAACACAAGCCCAATCACCAGGAGTGGCGGTTAAACCACTTGTTTTATATTCCCAGAGGTGCGGCGGTTATACCATGTGGAGGTACCCGATACTCCAACACGATCTTCTAAGTTTCATCATGACACAAGTAATGTAGCAATAATTACATTACCATATCATTTATTAATATTACTAAGTGATACTCTCTTTAACCCCGGATAGTCTTACTATCTTTTATTTACCAAGTATAATCTAACATTGGTTGATTATAAGAATTTGATTCTTTATGGAAACCAATAGATCACTACTTCCGAGAAGTCTCCCATCTATGACACTGTCTACCTTATGCAACAGTAAAAGTTGTGCTTGTATAGAAAATACTACCTAACTCTTATTTACAAAAAGTTGAACCTAAGATATTAACCTTATCAACTTTGATTTTGCATAATCACTAATGTAAACATAGCATTACTCCTTTTAAATAGGGTTTATGAGAGGAATTATTAGGAGTACTATTGACTATAAGTCAAAGGCATAAATTTCCACAATGATCTCCACTTGTATTCGTTTACCATTGATTGAACTTAGCATTTCCCAATGCAAATGATAATGCTTTATAATTATGTCTTAACAATGGGTTGATGGTAAGGTTATCGAAAGGTGCATACAACAAATTGTCTTTATACCAAAATATAATAATGGTTGTATAAAATATATGATTATACCGTAGGTTGATTTCAATGTTATCCGACATACAATGATGTGTTATCAAACCTTATCATTAGTGTTAAAAATATGTATGATTGGCAATAATATTGTTCTTCCTCAACAGTGCAGGAAACTATACAGTTCGACCCACTGCTGACTAAAATATTTTAGTGGCCAAGTGGAGAAGCCTCCACCATGCAATGAACGATTTAAAAACTTGCAACGTAACCCTATCTTCTTTATTCTTCTACGAGGGTTTGGCTCTGCATTGTCTAGTTTCTCCGCAGCCATGAGAGGCTTGCTTGTTCTCGTTTTTTAGCTCCATTATGTGTGTAGTGGAGTGCTGCAACTCTTGCATGAGTATTGAGAGATACACAACTCGTATCTTGGTTTCTTTCTACAAGCATTGTGTTGCTGTGAGAGTGGTTTTACTCTGTCAGTAATTTAGAGTGTTGGTTCTTAACGTTGCCATTGCCATAGCTTTCAACCTGCTCCATTGTTGGTGTAGTTTGGAAAGTGAACCTCGTGGTCTCTGTCACAAGTTAGCACGAGGGTTTGTTCCTCAAGGTGATGTACGTCGTGTTGGTTCATTTACCTCCTCGACTCTAGAGTTCTTTGCCTTCAGGTATAATTTTTTTCCCTATTATCATTTATAAATTTCAATTTACAGTTTTAGTATTAAAATGTACAGCTTCTAATTTAAGCCTTCGGTCTCGCTTGCAGGTTACCGTTCGTATTCAAGCTTAGAAGAATCCTCTCCAATGTTGGTTGACTTCAAGAAAAAAATGGGTATGCCCCAGTTTAACGTGGCATCTCCGTGCTTGCAATGGTTAAGGGAAAAGGGTTACAGTTGGAAAGGAAGCACGGATTCGGTTCCTCCAATGTATAAATGCTTAGTTTCAGTTATTACTTATTTTTTGTTATTAAAACCCTCGCCTATTGCAGGGTAACTCTGGCTTAAATGTCGTGACTTATATTCATCTTTTCTTGACTTGTAAAAACAATTTACAGCCTTATGGCTTGGTAACATCATACTCTGTTTCTTAAAGTATGGAGATTTCTCCTGTACTCATGGCTTTTAATTAACTTATGTTTCGAATACTCTGTTAATTTATACTTTGTCTTATAAAAGATATTACTGTAAATGAGGTTTGTTCTTCTTCACTGTCAGTGAAATAAATTTACTGTTTAAGATTTCTCTTGTAAATAAATTAAGTTATTGTGAAGACTGTAGCTCAGTCGTAAAGTAAAAATTTATAAATTTATAATTATCAGTTACGATGGATTAACTAGGGTTTACTGGAAGAGAACCCTTATATAGATGTATCATTGGTTTATGTTTACTTCTATTTTGTTATTACAAGAGTATTGGTGTTATTGAATCTGTTTATGAATTATTTTTAGAAATAAAGAAGTTTATAAATATACTATAAGTTCTTGTGATAAGACTGTAACCAGTCTAATGCATAACTTATAGTCTTCTAGTTTAATTTGTTTACTCTGTTATTATAGAATATGTTTATAAAAAGATAAAATAAGGACTAAGATTTCGACCCTCAGGTTTAACTTGCACCAGTTATGAGCTTGTCTAGTAAATAATTATTTCTTAAATAGGTAATTTCTTAGTTTTATTTATTTACTGTTTACATTTATATTGTATTTGTTTATTGTTCTATAACTTAGTAAAGATTCAAAGTTTTGTAAGGATTAAAACATTAACTCTGTAACTTTGATTACTTTTTATTAATAAAGGGTTTGTAAACATAATCCTATTCTAGTTTATATTAAATAAATGTTTCAAGATAAAAGATTTAAGTGTGGTTAATACCTTGTTTAAATACTTAACTGTATCTTCTATAATTTTTATTGTATCAGTATATTTTTTAAACTATAACTCTAGTGTAGTCTCACTATTTCTTTTCCAACATTTTTATTTAGTTATATTCAGTAAAACAGTAAACATAAATAAACCATAACACTGTTCTTTTCATAATAATTTAAACATTGGATAAATTACTCTACTATCTACAGAAACAAAATCCTATCTTTTATTTTCATTCTCTTATGAATATCTTTCATCTACTTAAAGCATTCTAACTGTGCTAGAGTATGCCCTGGTTCCCAGGTGTGGAAAAACACAGTCTAGAAATTTATTTTCAGTCTAACACATGATTTTCTAAACCAATTTCATTTCTTTAACAATCTAATAAGAATACTAATTCTAACATTTCGCAAATTAGATTTTAATATTCATATGCCAGTGAAACTAAAATTTATTTGACTAACACACTAAAACAAAATAACATAGAATCTGTTTAGGATAGTAGACAACAGCGTTAGGAGGCCGTTCCTCCCTACCAATCTCCTGGAGAACGCTCAAACAACGCTTCCTCAGGACCCCCAAGCCTGTTCCTGGTCTCCTTGGTTGAGAACTGGTGGAGAATGCAAACAGTAGAACCCTCTGTCAACTAACTAGTTCAATATCTCAGTAAAACACTCTGCTCTTAGCAGTATGATCTTCAGCTTAAAAGCTGCAACTAGATCAATCAGCAGTTATCCCCTCAAACACTTTCGAGATTTCCCTTCCATTGAATTTCTCTGAAGTACATTCATTCAACCTGAATGATCACTTCCTTAGAATGAGCAACCTCAACTCTCTTCAATGGGAATTTTTATAAATATTGCGTAAGTCTTTTGGGTCAGTTTTCATTATTGAGCCACCTGATCTGATTCCACTTTCTTGGGGAATCATGACCCCAAATGTAGGGAGGTTGCCACCTGCAATAGTTGGAAGTGGTTTGAGGATGCTGCCACTTGTCAGTTTGCTCTCCACCTAGTCTCCTCCACCAATTTGACAAGTAAACACTCTTTTAACAGCTCTCCTAAGTTGTTGTCTCCTCCTTTATTTTTTTATAAATAAAATATTCAAAATTTACATTAAATATCCTTGACCCTGCTGAGTCATCAATTACAACTTAGCATAAAATTTAACACATTGTCCTCAAATAATATAATTTTTTTTTTCAAAATTGGGTAATGTGACATACACACCCCCTTAAATTATAACATCGTCCTCGATGTTATTTATTCTTCGTCCTCAGAATTCCCCTGGAACAGAATTGGATATGCCTCCTGCATATTACTTTCCAATTCCTAGGTGGCTTCCTCTGGACTAAGGTGCTTCCATTGCACCTTCACCTGACCAATGGTGCAGTTACGAAGTGTGATCTCCCTTCACCCGAGGATACAGTCCGGTTCCACTAGAAAATCTCCTTCTAGTTCCATCTGTACATCTTTCCAGTTAACAACATGAGTAGCATCATGAACATATTTCTTTTATACAAAAATGTCAAAAACATTATGAACTCTTAAATTTGGTGGTAATGCTAATCGATAAGCTACTTGTCCAATCCGGGACAGTATTTCAAATGGACCACAGTAACGAGGTGTTAATTTTGCACAACTACCCAACCTCGGGGAGCTCTTTTTGGGTCTTACCTTGATGAACACATGTTCACCTACCTGAAACTCTTTTGGAGTTCTTTTAAGGTCTGCTTGACTCTTTTGTCAATCTTGCACAGTTTTCATATTACCTTGTACTTGCTTTACAATTTCTTCCATTTCTTTCAATAATTCAGGACCTAATACTAATCTGTCCACCGGATTACTCCAAGATATAGGAGTGTTACATTTCCTTCCATACAAGATTTTGAAAGGACTAAATCTGGCTGACGCTTGATAATTATTATTATAGGCAAATTCTACCAGATGCAAATAATCCTCCCATTTACCTGGCTGGTCTTTTACATACATTCTTAGTTAGTCTTCCAGTACTTGGTTTACTCTTTCAGTTTGTCCATCAGTTTGAGGATGGAACAAAGTACTAAAATTTAGTGTTGTGTTTAATCCTTTGAACAAAGATTTCCAAAAATTACCTGTAAATTAGGGTCTCTACTTGGGAGAATATATATCCAAACGGTCTAATGGGTTTCAAGATAACAAATCCATATACAAAACCCAAAAATATTTTCACAAAATTGGCAACCACCAGAGATATATCGATGGGGCATTTTTCCAAAGTTTGCAAAATCTGTGTTTTCTGAGTTGGTCGTTTTCTGAGTTTGTTAAACGATTTTTGAGTTTGTGAGATTGATCTTATCTATTCCTCCATGGAATTCATGTATAAATAAAGCTTCAGAAGGCTGAGGAATGAGCCATATGGATTATGTGTGCATTATGATTGCTTATGTAATGGAGGACGATTGATAATAAAAATCAAGAATCCTGGAGTGTTCATAATTTTTGGTACTGAATTCTACATGCCAATTTGCATGATGTTGTAATTAGATTCAATTTGGCATGGATGATTTATCACATATCTGAGTTGATGTGTTAAGCTTTTTCTTCTCAAGCTTGTAGCGTTCCAGGACAAGCTCCCCTGTGTAGCAAGGGCCCACCACTTAGGTAGCTTGTTCCCTTGTAAATTTCATTATTGTAGGTTTAATTATTTATGTAAATTGTTTACATTTTTTGTGTTTATTTAATTGCATGTGAGAGTATTTGAACGCATTAGATTTCTTGTTGTGTTAATAATTTTAGTTTTGGTTTTAATACAAATTGATTTGGTGAGAGTTTGTTTGGTGTGGAAAGAAAACAAAATATAATTTATGAGTGATGTTTACAAGAGATTTTAAGTTAAATTCCTTTTGATGCATACCATTTCAATTCAAATGTTGAATTATTGAAAACACACAGAAGAGAAATTAGATCTTGAGTTATGGTTTGATGTTCTGAGCGCTCTCTTAATTAGGTGAAATATCTCTGGGATCGTGGGCTTGCATATGGAAAAATTATGAATGGTACCCAATTGATAAACTTTGAACTTGAGTTTTGAATGAGTGATTTCTAGTACGGTATAAAATATTTAACTATTGGGAATATAGAAACGATCTCTTAAAACAAAACATAGTTTGAATTGATGAGACGTTATCCATGTGTTAGAATATTTGAATTAAATTGCAGATATGAATAATGAATACTGAGTATTAGATTGATGAAGAAGTTCGTTTTGATATTGCATGCGTTGGGTTTAAATTTGAACAATTGAATCAAATGAAATTTTAAACTTTTAGATATCAAATTCATATGTTGAATGTTTGGAATCAAATTGGAGATCTGAACTATGATTTCTGAGTGTCAAATTGATATAGAGAATTGTTTTAATGTTGCATGCTTCAGATTAAGATGTGAAAGAATTAAATTGTGTCTTTGATACTTAGTAATCCCTTAAGGAACATAAATTGATTGATGAATGTAACATAAACCATCTGCATTTGAATCAAATCATCGTACTTAAATCAAAATTGAAATAACAATTGTGCCCAAGAAACAAACAATTCAGAATTTGATTTCAACCAAGAGTGATAAACCATTTTTATGAGCAGTAAATAGATTGGTACAATGCAGGTGTTAAAAGATTTATGTGTTTGATTGGCACAAAGTATATTTTCAAAAACGCATTAACCATATCGACACTTGCCATTTAAGTATATTTATGTCAAGAGTACAGGAACTTCATTCAAAGCTTTAATTTAAAAAATCTTAAACACTCTGTAATGAATTTGATTTCACTTGCATGCTTGATTTCTTGAATTTATACTTGCTTTGTTCTTCTTTTGATTTTCAGTATTTGTAGATTTAATTATTCTCTGTTTTGATTTCAAATTTGAATATATTTTGAATTGTGTGGTTCATTTTGAAAGAGCAATTTGAGTTATTTTACATCTTCATACTGGTTTGGAACTTCTTGTGGATTTCGATCTGATTCAATACTCTTTTGGTACCAACACTTTATTTTTATTTTTTTTTAACAAAAACTGAAAAAAGGATTCTATAAAACAGGCTGTGCATAGCCATTCAATACAGCAGCAGTAGGGAAAGGAGATCCTGCAATTCAAAATTGAAGCACAGTAGGCTTATCCTAAAAGTTTTCCAAAAGACTGCATACAAAATTTGACCAAAGTAGCTAAAGTCTCGGGTAGTGTATACCCTTATATATTGTTTACATAAAAGGAGACAATAAAACATATATTCATAAGAGAAAAAAGACTAAGGGTTGCCTCTGAAAAGCCTGGGCTGCACTACTGATTCTTCTTCCATAGGGTGCTCCACTTTTGCGGTTGCGCCATTTACTCTGCTTCCCTGATTCATAGTGATTAAACGTTCTAGATATTCTTGGATCCTATCGACTTTCCCCATCATCTCGCGCAGGTTACTTTCATTGTCATCAATCCTGGAATCATGGTTATTGATTTGCAGAGAAGTGTAACTTACAGTTTCTCCCATGCTTTTGATTTCCCGAGCTATCTCTTTGTTGTCCATGACCCCAATTGCAACCATCTCGTACAAGCGCCGCAGATTCTTCTTGATGTCCATGATTCCTGCGTTGTCTCCAACTTGAGCCATTCTTTCCGGTTCCTCAGAGAGCGCAATGCTAGCAAACTGGTTGTGCAAGGGGCGAACAGCAAGGGCACTGTCCAAAGTGACAGCTAAGGGGATGAGAAGACGACTCAGAACAACAAGCTCCTGCTGCAACACAATTCCTCCGTTCCTTTCAAAATAAGCCAATGTTCCCACAGCGCCCACCTTCCACCCAGTGCAGAGGCAACCCAAAACTCGACTGAGACTGTCAGAACGCGCAAACTTTGAACCCAAACCCGGGCATGAGGACCAAGACGCAGTGGGGAAATTACAGTAGCATTTAGTGAAGGCAGCGAGGGCTAGCCTCTCCTTGACAAAAGAACGAGTTAGAAGGAGGGATTGCCACGGGAAGCCCAGCAGCCTCCCTCCTTCGATACCTGTTACCACATTCAAGAGGAGGCGCACTGCTTCAGGAGAGCCAGAGAGGACCGGGGAGAATGAAAGTGCATGATTCTGCGAGGAGACGACATAATGGAGAGGGTAGCGGTAGAGCAAACATGCGAGAGGTAATAACATTTAATCGAAGGCCTGGAGAACTTAATGCCTGCTAAGCTCGAGAGAAGGAAGGGACCGGAGGAAGACCACGTGGGCGATGGAGAAGAGGTGATAGGACGGGAAAATAAATGCATGAAGCCGCCAAGGAGAGGGTGGGAGCCAGTTGGAGGGAAGAGGAGCGAAGCAAGGAGGGTAAGGGGGTTAAGGGGACGGATAGGAGGGTGGGGAAGGGAGAAAAAGATGGAGGAAGGATAAGGGAAAGAAAACAAGGAATGAAGGGAGGAGAGGGAGGCAAAGAGACTAAAATTCAAATGGGGGAGAGATAGATTCTTTCTTATATGAAATTGATTATTGTAAATTCGGAGAGAGAGCTTACAGCACCGCATTTAGGGGATGAATTTGAAGATGGGATGGTTTCCATCCTGGCTATAATGGCCTCGTGGGAGAGAGGCTCCCACATTAGCCAAGCTGTCTGCGGTTGAATTATTGTGCCGAAGGATATGGAAAGCTTCATAGTTGCTGGACATGAGAAGCTTGGCTTTTTCGAATAGACGTCGACACTTGACAGCTCCCGTAGTATATCCATTGATCAATTTGTATATGACATGCCTGGAGTCCCCAAAAATCAAGGCCTTACGAATCTTCTTGACATTGAGAAGATGAAGGCTCTGGATAAGAGCCATCCACTCAGCTTCATTATTAGTTCTGTTTCCTAGCCCCCACGCAAAGGTATGTTCCACATATCCTCCGGGATTCAGGAGAATCCCCCCTGCACCTGCCTCCCCATGGTACCAACACTTTATTACTTGGTTGAATATTCTTTCATTTTCAACCTTGGATTTAAATTTAATTGCTCTTATTCAATTATGTTTTAAGTAAGTAGGGAAATCTTTGAAATTGATTTAATTTAATCTCGAAGCTCTTTGATTTGATTTCTAGTAGTTCCAATCACCAATGGAGGAATTAATGACCTAACTCGATAGATATGGTTTCCTTATGATGGGTTTCCTCTCAAGAGAATTGGGCTAGTTGCAATTGTTTTGTATGGTTATTGATATTAAATCAGGCTAGATTAGGTGTTAGGCGTTGACCTCACACATACATTGTTTGCACCTCTAAGTCTAAAACTCCTTGATCAATAAATTAATATTCAATTATTAGTGTGTATATTTTTTTATGAAAATATATATAAGTGTGATAAAATTTAATTAAATTTAACATTAAATTAAATAAAGTTAATATGATATTTATAAGAATAATGTTTATTTGTTAATTTAAAAATTACAATAAAATTGGATAAAAATATTATTCTATTTATATGAACAATGTTTATATATTACATGCTAATTAAAAGAATATAATATTTATATTGAACAACTATACTAATGTTATATGTAAACCAAAAAAAATCTTTCATATAGACTTCGACAATTAAAAAATTGTTAAATTTAATAAAGTTATTTAAACTATCAATTTTAAGTATAATGAATTAGATTTCAAATAGTATATGTTAATTATATATAAACAAAAATAAAAATCTTTCAATATAAAATATATGGAATTTGACCATTAAAAACAATTGTTGGAATTCGATCATTGTTAAATTTAATAAAGTTATTTAAACTATCAATTTTAATTATAATAAATTAGATTTCAAATATTATATGTTAATTATATATAAAATTATATATATATCTTTCAATATAAAATATATGGAATTTGACCATCAAATTGTTTAATTTAATAAAGTTATTTTAACTATCAATTTTAATTATAATAAATTAAATTTCAAATAAAAATATATAAACTTAATATAAATACTTCTAGATATATAAAAATCAAGATAGGTTTTACAAACATAATATTTCTATATAAATAATATTATACTTATGAATAGAAAATTGATAAAAAAAAATTAGATTTCAAATGAACACTATATAAACTTAATATAAATACTTCTAGATATATAAAAATCAAGATAAGTATTACAAACATAATATTTCTATAAAAATAATATTAATACTTATAAACACACTTTGATATAAATAAAAACTATTAAACAATAAAACAAGTTACTTAGTGGTTTCGACATTGCCACCTACCGTTGTAGGTGTGTTGTTGTTAATTTGACATTAAAGTAATAATTTTGTAATAGTGAGGGTTTTCAATTGATTATTTTACTATAAAAAGATTTCAACATTCATTTATCTAAAGTTTATTTTATTTTATAAAATATAATATTTTTATAAATATAACCTTAATACTTATGAATACAATGTGACCTAAATAAAAACTACTAAATAATAAAACAAGAGTCAAGTGGTGGGAATGTCTCAGACATTGCCATATACCTTTGTTAACTTGACAATAAAGTAGCAATTTTGTAGTAAGTATTTTCTTGAAGTGATCACTTCAGTGGCAAGAGGATTTCAACATTTATTTTTCTAGGTTTTATTTTATTTTATAAGTGGACATTTGTTTATCTCTCTAATAAATAAATCATTTTATTAATCAACATTCATTTCAAATTATTTTAGTGATCAACATTCATTTTATAAGAGGCTCCAATTTTGGAGAAACATAAAGATCAATGGATATGGATACAATATTAGTATTTAATAATTAAAATTGATGAATAACTAATATGTTCTATGTTTTAAAAACATAAATATCAGTACAACAATTCTAATCTAAGCTCGTGACAAAATAAATGTTTTAATTAAATAAATGAATTCAGAATTTTGCTTCTTAATATTTATTAAGTAAATTCAGTAATGGATTTCAACATTTTATACATCCAAGGTAGAAATGGATAAATCTATGTTGTTGATTAAAATAAGTTGTTAGGCTTTATGTTTCTGATCGGATTTTAAGGCTGGATAGTTGGGTTTGACTTAGAATTTGCACTCTTCAAAATAAAACATTTCTGAGTGAAAATTGCTTTGGTTTGATGAACAACGAAACTAGGAATTTTGGTAAGCCATTTGAGCTCATCATAAAATTCCATGAAAGCATTTCAAAACATTAGCCTCAAACTGATAAGTCTAAACAAGAACTAATATTTGAGATTTTCAAAGTGATCTTGTTTGAATAATATTTAACGGTTTTAAATAATTTACCATTTGGTGATTAGGTTTTAGTTTGCAGGTTGTGAACCCATGCCATTATGTATTGCATGCTCCAATTCCTATATACAAGAGTGGTTATCTTATGAAATGGAGTGCTGCTACTGACGTTAAATAAAGCTGGTGAAATATTATTAGACAAGATTTCAGTAATCAAATTTTTTCTTGGGTTTCGTCAATTGAAATAATGATGAACCAGCCACCTAGCAACAAATCACATTAGTATAGAAATAATGGCAAACAATATTTATGTATTTGATATATTTGTGAAGAAAACCATCTTATACAATAGATAACTGCAACGATAAACTAACCATAGCTGATTGCAGCAGTCCCCCTATTCTTTCGAGCTTAAGCCCGCTACACAAAAGGTAAAATTCTATACAACTTTTTGTCATAAAACAACATTAGATTCAAATATACATAGCTCCAAAACGAATTTATTCGTTGTTATGCACCTTCATAAATACGTTCCAACAACAATCAATTTAGACTAAATAAATGATCCGCAAAATAAAAAACAGAACTCGGTTCCATCCACATAAGAGGTTTTACCTTAGAAGATGAAAAGGGTAAGGGACCTGCGTTAACCCGGTAATATTCTGATCAACCTGGCAAAATCCTGATCACCATATACCTCACAATAACTTCAAGTGGAATATTTGTCCAAGCTATAGGAATCCAATTTAGCAGTTAATCCATCCCAAGCAATTAAAATTTGTATTGTGATCACTGACCACAACACCTAAAGCAAAAAAAAGATGTACCCAATTGTGTAAACGACCCCAACAATCAAACCTTGCTCAACACTTGTAGAGAGGAATCATTTGCAAAACTTACAAAGAAAGCGAACTAGCCAACATACCTTCGAAGAAAGCACCAGCAAGAAACCACAGAAGTCACAAAACATTGTCTTCTGCAACAACAGTTCAAGAATAGAAGAAAACCAAATTACCACTAGACACCAGCACTCGTGAAGAACACAACCCTCGCGTTCACTGCACCCACAACACACGAGATGAGAAAGGGAAAGAAACAACCAACGAAAATCAAAAGAAAAATAGAGGCGAGGTTGAATAAAAAAACAACAAAAACCAGTTCAAGTCCTCACATTTCAAAGAACAACATGTCACGTCCCCTTCCCTCTAACTGTTGAGAGAGGACGCACCTGCACGCTGCTGCTGCTCTATCAGATCGGGAAATCTAGCCCCATGAACACAAAAAATTAAAATGCATTGAAATGAAATACATATGCATATGTATAATTCACTAAACAATGGAAGCAAATCCATTCAACAAGTTCAAGCATTCAACATGTTCATGATAGTTTAAAAACAAGTATAGTTGTGGGAATTAGATACACAGAGATACTTATCTTGAGAAGAAGCTTCCCCTCAACTAGTTATGGCACTGCAACATTCCACCCAACCATAAGCCAATGTGCCCATCAATCTCTTATCACCACTTCCACCCCTGAGTAGGGCATGACTTCCACAAGGAACTAGGGAACAACAGGCTTACACATAGCAAGACCATACACACACAGTCAATCCAACACACAGTTAGGTTTCACAGGCTGTCCATCCAAGCCAATAAACAATTGTGTTTCACGGTATATTGAGGCAACAAGCCAATAACATAGGGGTTCCTTGGAATTACTCATCCAAGCCAAACTTTACATTAGACACACAGTCAACCAATCAACAGATGGGTTCCTTGGACCTACTCAGCCAAGCCAACCTTCTAATCAAAACACAGTCAACCATCTAACAGATGGGTTTTCTCGGACTGCTAAGGAAACAACCAATAACATGTGGTCCTTAGACTTACTCAACCAAGCCAACAATCACATCCAAACACACTCAACCCTCTACTAGATGGGTTCCTTGGACTTACTCATCTAAGTCAGCACAAGGATGCACTTCACCGCAAAGTACAATTGTTGGGTATGGACAAAAATTTCCTGGGAAGCCAAAATGAAAATGGAAACAGGGGGAAAACAACCCTCTGATAGAAAATTCGATTTCAGAGACGTCTATGGCTTCATGTGGGAAAAATCAGCCTCTTCAAACCCCCAATTAGTGGATCTAAATTCAGAAAATTCCTATGGACATTCCAAGGGCAAAAACAACTTCCACAAACCCCAAAATCGTGGTTCTCTTCTGCCCATTTTCTCAGCAATACAAAAACAGATTATGGGCATGGAGAAGTGAAGAAAACGACAGAAATCGTGAGGGGAAAACACCCAACAAGATCAGCTGCATGAGGAAAGGAAAAACATCCTCTTAAACCCCCAAAATCATGGATCTCTTCTCTCATTCAGTCAACAACACAAAAACGGGTTCCCAACCATTGGAGAATGAATACAAATGCAGGGAAACGTGAAGGAGAGGGCTCAACCACCTTTAGTTGCATGAGAGAGCCAAACGTGAATGATAGAATGGGTGAGGAATGAATTTTTGGGCGCTTACTTGACTAATATGCCAAAACACATTTTTCCAAAATGGGTGGTATTCCCAATTCGAATTTGACCTCCATACCTTTCCCATCCAAAGGAAAATAACTTCCTCAACCAATTTCTGGCAGAAATAAATGATTGGCACAAAAAGACAAAATGGGTAGTTGACAGTTTTATGGGTTCTCCCTTTAACATTTGGATTTTCCCCATTGGCTCAAGGGTTTGAATATTCCCCCTCCCTATTCCTTATGAAATCATGCCCCCATCTCTTTCACGTTGCGGCGCATAGCTAGTTATGGTATTTTTATTAATTTGCATTTTTACATGATGTCTCAAAACATATTGTTCCTGGCTAGCACATAAACCATCGACATCGATTTTAATCGCCGATACATAAGACACTAAATCGATGGTGGGGCCTTTGCCTTGAGCTCCACACCATGGTCAAATAAAAATATTTACATCATGTGTAATTCAATACCATGGGGTATAAACCGGGGCACACATTCCCCTCCCCCTTGGGGTCAAAACCGGGGTGTTACATTCCCCTCCCCCTTGGGTCAAAACCGGGGTGTTACATTCCCCTCCCCCTTGGGGTCAAAACCGGGGTGTTACATTCCCCTCCCCCTTGGGGTGAAAACTGGGGTATTACACAACGCACCTGGAAAAACCAAGTCCAAATAATCACATTTCAACAAGCAACGCACTCGTAATGAGCAAGTAAATGAAATTTTCATGTTTCATTTAAAACGAGCATGGCTCGAACCCCAAACAACAAAATTAAAAATGGACCTGACCCCACATCATGAAATACCTTCGAGAAACATGAAACCCACATTTCAACACAGTAAAACTTTCATTGAGTCGAACCGACCCTCATGACCTTGCTGCGTGGATAAGTGGATGTTTTCATTTAGAACCAGAGCATGTAGATCTTATATATTCCAAAGAACCAACAACATTGATAAAGAAAACAATGCTTTCGGGTCTAGATCCCATGTCAGAAGCGTTTGATCTACTAACATAAGCAATGATAGACATTTTGTCTCTTGCACTTCATTCTTCTTCTTGGATAATACAATTAATAATTGTAATAGTTGTCCTGCATTTATATCATAGCCATTACCCTACCACCGAGAAGCTCCTGAGAAACCAACCTCAAAATCTGCTGACAAGAAGTTGCCTGAGATACCATACTATGAAGTTGCCTGATATTAGCATCGTTGCTGGGTCTTGGGGCACAATGTCATCTCCACTAGACCAATAGTAACCTAAAAAAATAGGCAATTAAAGAAAAATTTAAATAAAAATTGCTTTGAATATTGCATAACCTTAGTCTAAATTCCAATATTTTTAAAATCGTTCCAGATTAATACACCTGAACAATTGATATATATCCCCTTGTCGGGGACATAATAAGATATAACAAGAATTTGGTTGAAATCAAACAAAATGATTTGTTGCTGAAAATGCTATTTTTAGTTTTTAAATTACAATTTTGATTAGTCAAATGGATTCAGGCCCTTGATTACCCCTGGGGCACCCCCATTATGCAATTCCAACCACTGAAAACTAAGTAAGATTTTAAGGATCCATACTTATTTAAAAGTGTGTAAATGTTGGTGAATTTTACATGTTCTTAAAATTTTAGCTATAAAATATTTGGTGATATTTTTCTAAAAATATTTCAATTTCTAAGTATTTTATATAGTTTATATAATAATTTGGCGATTTACCCTAGTAAAATTGGGCAAAACAAGGTTTCAAAAAATGCAAATTAACCAATATTTTTTGGAAAGAAAAATTGGGAAAATAGCCAATGGACTAAATTTCGCCCCAAAAATTTTCTTACTCAAAATTACCATTTAAACAATTTCCACCTAATTTTACCAAAAAAGTTATTAGATTTAGAATAAAAATTATCTATAATTTAACTTACTATAATTTATATGAATAACAGACCTATAATATTTTTACTCTTATTTCAATTACAAAATAATCATCTTTGAAACTCAAGTGTAACACACCTAAAATTCATAAATAAAACAAATAAAAATCACATGCATTACTTCCATACTTTACTTAGCAGATTTTCCTATGATTTACTTCTATATTTTTTAATGTTTTTATCATGTTTGTTTTCAATAGGCTCTGCTAATCATGATAGTGGCTAACTCCTTCAGGAACCTACAACCATGTCTACGCAGGTGATGTATTTCACTTTTACCTATTCTTTAATGTTTATTTTTTCTTATGAGGTTGAAACTAACATAATGCATGGGGAGACTATCCATAGTCTTGACCCTGACCCTTATGTATTACGTTGGTTGAGATATAAAATTAAAGGTCTTGGCCTTGCCATAGTCTATGCTATGGTGTGTGTGGCCTCCCCTTAAGTGTAAGGTTCTTAGGGTTTGTAAAGCATATGGTTCCACCATATGGTGACCTCTTGTTATATGATAAAAAATGTGAGGGTTTTATAACATAATGTTTGGCACAAGAACTACATGGTTTGACTTATGATGCACTTCCTGAATCCTTTGTGATCCATGATGGTTGTGTTTTGTTCCTTGGCATATGGTTATACCTTGATTTGCAAAGTCTTAAAGGTTATCGACATACTATAATACGATGTTTGCAATGTAATTCGATGTTATTGGTGTAATATAACACTATGCTTGCAATGAATTAATGGTAAGGTTCTTGGTATAATGCACGATGGCATTACATGCCACGGTCCCAACACCGTGAAGGTTCTTGACATTTGGTTATAATAAAAAGTTTGATTGCAATGAATGGTTTAAATGATTATGTCGCCAATTGTTATTGCTTTTGTCCTTGGCTGACTTTGGAAATAAACTCATGACCTGGCGCGAGTTGACAGTGCAGTCAGGTCCTTTACTCGGATATGTGGCGTTCCTTCCACCGTCCATCTATTCAGATGGTATTTGGGGTTTTGGACTGTGGTTTAATGTGCTTGTTTCTTGTTTGATGCCTCATTTTCATGATGGTTTGGGTGGGAAAAAATAGAGCCAATATTTGCTAAGCTTGTGGTGTAAATGTACAGGTGATTTCTTGATTTTTTTTGCAGTCAGCATGAGCTGAGGGACTCTACCTTTATTACTATGAAAGAAGGAGTTGTTTAGACTTTCGTGTGGCCAGCAAGAGCCTTCGAGATTTGATTTGCTTACTGAGTGACGGTCCTGGTTTTGAAAAGTGTTAATAGTTTTATGTTTTATTCTTCTCGAGGTATCATTTTGGACTTCTTAGAATTCCATGGCGGATTGTAGAGCAGAGCTTGAACTCGCCACAACTTCACCTTTCACACTGTCTGTTACAGGTAAGGGTTTTGTTTTGAAAGAAGTTTTATTGCTGTAAATTCATAATGAATTGATTTAGTAAATTCTAACTGATTTTTTGTTTGTAATGCAAACAGAGGAGGGATAAAGGTGCTCCAGAGGAGCCAACCCCTGGCCCTCTTTGTCATTTCTCCAAGGTAAAGTTTGTCCCACATTTTAAGTTTTTTATTTGATTTAAAATTCTCAAAGTGTAATTTGTTTTTAACTGTAAGGAAAAAATATAGAGGTTAAGGCACTAGAGAGGGAGGCGACAAGGTCACCTCCTCTCAAGTCCGCATTTCCAAACTTTGAGGTAAAAATGCGGCTCACCCCTTGTTAAACCTCTAGTTTTCATTGTTAATATTTTTGAACAGCAAGCTGACCCAACGACATTGTGGTTGCAGGTCATACTAGGTAAAAATCGTGAGGGTTTTGAATAGTAGCCACATCGTTTGTTAAGATAAGTGTTTAAATTTTAAAAATTACTTATGCATTTTTTTAAACCCTTCTAGGGTTTGTTTTGTGCCGACTCTATAGCCATTGTTATGACATTGTAATGTAATGGTTTCAATGTAACCTTGGAAGGGTTTGGGTGCCATTGAATAGTCTTATTCCTATATTGTTTAGACGTTGGTATTAAAATTAGTGTGGAAGCCATCAACGATGGTCTTATAGCCACTATTTAATATATGTGTTATTTGAATAATAAAAGATGTCTACCTTTGGCTGTGTACTTCCAATGATTGTTTTTGCCTTATACATACATACATACATACATACATACATATATGTATGTATGTATGTATGTATGTATGATGCCATTGTTGATGGTCTTACGACCGAGAATATAGTACTTTTGTTTAATGTTGTAATGTTGTGATCGTATGATGAACACGATGGATATGTGAATACTATACCAAGGATTTTGTATATGTGTAGATTGTGGTAGCCACGATGTGGACTTACGACCCTATCTTTATTTTGTTCTATTGAATTAAATAAAAGACCCTTAGGGTCTGTGATCTATTGTACAGTAGG
Organism: Pseudotsuga menziesii; assembly: GCA_001517045.1. NCBI lineage: Eukaryota > Viridiplantae > Streptophyta > Pinopsida > Pinales > Pinaceae > Pseudotsuga > Pseudotsuga menziesii. The sequence continues at coordinate 187,101 of LPNX010372653.1, read as the reverse complement.
TAGCAATTGTTTTTAGTAAAGCTTGGCTTCCATCACTTATGGAATTCGCGTCGATCCTTAAGAAGAGAAAGATTACTATTCATAAGGGTGCTTAGATTTGATTCTAGATTTATTTTGTGGATAATATAGCTCTGGTTAGGGATATTTGATCCGTGCGTAGTCATTTTATGCAATAACTAGGAAGATCATCTTAACAGAACTATTGTATTTGATTTGGAATTGTCCACTATGGTCGTATCCTGTTAGACTTTAGATATTTTATCTTTCATGTTTTATTATTGTAGATCTACGATTTAGGTAAATCGTAGATGATGCATATTTCTGGATCCTCGGTCCAATTGTGTTGTTTACTTAAACTATCTGCTTTTAAATTCATGATCGATTGCTTTGTTGGCTTAGACTCCCATGATTAGTTTATGTAATCATGATTCTGCTAAAATATTGATATATTTTAATGGCTAAATAAGTAATTAATTGGAATCCTACAGTTTGTATAATGATTATATTATCAATGTAAGATCCTTCCATATGTATTAAATAGTACAGATCTATTCTATACATTAATAAAAAGGATTATATCCTAATATACTTATATATGCATAAGAAATTGGATGATACTTCGTCTGTATATACGCATATGCTTTTATGTAATTCTTACTGTGGTTTAAATATGATAAATAAGCTAATACTAGCATGATTAGAGATCCATTATACTTTTAGTTTCGAAATTATAGACTAGGAAATTTTTTGGAAATAAATGATACAAACAGGAAATAGACGATTCAATTTGAGATACATGATACCAATTAGAAATAGGCGATTTTGTGCAGACTTCAATTTTAAATAAAACAATAATTCTTAATCCAAGTATACACGTTTAATCCTAGAATTCCCTAACTGCTACTAAACATTTAATCATGGCATCATTAGACTAATTGATATAGACTAGGTCCTACATTAATCTTCTTCAACTCTAGAATTAAAACATTCTACAATAAAAAAACATAAATGATCAACCTGGCACCAATGCTGGGAAAACAAAAGTGGAGAAGTTATTCCTCCCAACCAACTCCCAGAGAAGCCAAGTTACTTGCTCCAGAACCCCCAAGCCTATTTTCTGAACCACAAGAGAAAAATCCTTCAATGCACCATCTCTTGCATTCACATATCCAATCCTCATCCAACACTAGCATTTTGTTTCTCATGGACATACTAATATATAGTAATTTGCCTAGGACTTGGTCATTTATGAGCCTTCTCTCTTTAGCACTCAACTAGGAGTTGTGACCTTATTTTTGGGGATGATGCGTCCTACATCTTGACTTCTCACTCATTGGCTTCAACCACATGTATTTTCCTCTTGTGTGTCAGAAAACACTTTTTAACAACTATATCCATTTTTGTGCCCCCCTTCAACATATTTTATTAAATAAAAATGTTTTATTCTTGACTTTTTTGTCAAAAATAATAAAATAATAAAAATAATAGTTAAAGTATTTTTCAGCATAATCAATAATAAATTATTAATTCATGGTGTATTACATACACCTTCCCTTAAAGGACAATACTGTCCTCGGTGCTGTAAGCTTTATGTTTTATTCTTCCATTACATCCTCTTAAAATAAGTCTAGATATGCCTATCGCATATTACTTTCTAGTTTCCAAGTAGCTTCTTCTGGACTAAGGTGCTTCCATTGCACCTTGACTTGTCCAATGGTACGGTTCGATAGTAAAAGTTCTCTCCTGTCGAGAATGCGCTCCAGTCCTAGTTGGAACTCTCCTTCGGGTTCCACCTAGATTACATTTCAATCAATCATATGAGAAACATCATGAACATATCTTTTTAAAATAGAAACATAAAACACATTATGCACTTCAATATTGGGTGGTAGGGCTAACTGGTATGCAACCGGCCATTATTTAGCCAAATTTTCAAATGGTATGCAAAACCTGGGTGCCAACTTTGAATACTTTCCTAATCTCAAGAAACTTTTCTTGGGATTTACCTTTATATACACATGTTCACCCACCTGGAACTCTCTAGGAGTTCGTTTTAAATCAGCATAACTTTTTTGCATGTCTTGGGCAACCTTCAAGTTTTGTTGTACATGTTTCACGCTTAGCTCCATATCTTTTAATAAATTAGGTCCTAACACTAATCTATCAACTAGATGTCTCCATGAAATCAGATTATTACACTTGCGTCCATATATTTCAAAAGGACTCATACTTGCAGAAACTTGAAAATTATTATTATAAGCAAATTCTACTAAGTGTAGGTAGTCTTTCCACTTACCTGGTTTGTCCATGACATACATCCTTAGCATGTCCTGTAAACCTTGATTTACTCTTTCAGTCTGCCCATTTCTTTGCAGATGATATGCAGTATTGAAATTCAACTGTGTTCCTAAACCTTTAAATAAAGCTTTCTAGAAGTTACCTGTAAATTTTGCGTCTCTATCTGAGACTATTACTTTCGGTACACCATGTAACCTGAATATTTCTTTCATGAAAATATATGCAATGTTAACAACTTTATAGGTAGATTTAACAGGAATAAAATGAGCTCCTTACTTAATTTATCGACTATGACCATGATTGAATCATGTTGTCGAAAATTCTTCGGTAAGCGTGTTATAAAATCCATACTAATTGTTTCCCACTTCCATTCCGGAATGGGTAGTGGCTGCAACAATCCTGTTGGATGTTGATGTTCTACCTTAACTTGCTGACATTCTAGACAACGAGCTAAGTATTTTGCCACTTCTTTCTTCATGTTTGGCCAAAAGAAATCTTTTTTATCATGGTGTTCATTTTCTAGTACCTAGGATGCCCTGGATATGGTTGTTTATGGAGCTCATTCAAAACTGTAAGTTTAATTTCTGCTATGTTTGGTATGTACAACCTGTTTTTATGCAGCAACAATCCTTGTTTATTTAGGCTGAAATCAATTTTACTTGATTTTGTTCATTTTTAGCAGTATTTTCTTTTAAAATATGATATTCCCTATCAAAAGTTTCAGCGCTTAGGATCTAATTTTCTAGATCAGATTCATAGTTAATGCTTGTAAGCAGTAAATTTGCCTGACAACTTAGAGCGTCTGCCACTTTGTTTTCTTTTTCTTTTATGTGTTTGATTTCAAAATCATATTCGCTTAAGAAGGACAACCATCTTGCCTGTCTCACATTTAAATTTTGTTGATCAAAAAAATATTTAAGGCTTATATTATATGACACAAGCAACAATTTCCTTCCAATTAGATAATGTTGCCACATTTTTAAGGCATGAATTATGGTAGCAAGTTCTAAATCATGCGTACCATAATTCTTCTCATGTTCTTTTAGTTTCCTAGATTCATATGCCATGACATAGTTTTCTTGTATTAAAACTCCGCCTAGCCCTTCCTTGCAAGCGTCGGTATATACGATGAAGTCCTTGAACAGATCAACAGTATTTAGGATCGAGGCGGTAGTTAGTAGGTGTTTTAGTTTATTAAAGCTTTCCATGCATTTTTCATTCCATTCAAACTTTTTACCTTTCTTTTTTAATGAAGTTATGGGGTAGGCAATCTTAGAAAAGCCTTCGATGAACTTCTGGTAGTATCCGGTAATCCCCATAAATGATATGATGTCGGTTACATTTTTAGGAACCGACCATTTAATGATGGCCTTGATTTTTTCAAGATCAACACAGATTCCATCCTTGGACACTGCATGTCCAAGGTATTGGATCTTATCTTTAAAGAAATCACATTTATTGAACTTTGCGTAAAGTTATTGTTCTCTTAATACTTGCAGAATTATCTTTAAATGTTCCTTATGTTCTTGTTCGTTCCTAGAGTATATTAGTATGTCATCTATGAAGACAACCACAACTTATCTAGGTAGTTACTTAGGATGTTGTTCATTAAACACATGAATGCAGCATGTGCGTTTGTCAACCCAAAAGTCATTACGACAAAATCGTAGTGACCATAGCGGGTCATGAATATTGTCTTAAAGATATCCTCATCTTTTATTCGTACTTGATGATAACTAGACCTTAAGTCTATGTTTGAAAAGATAGTTGCCCCGCGGAAGTGATTGAATAGATCATCTATCCGAGGTAGCGGGTATCGGTTCTTAATGGTCATCTTATTTAACTATCGGTAGTCTATGCATAACCTTAAGGTTCTGTCCTTCTTTTTCACAAATAAAACTGGTGCTCCCCAAGGTGAGACACTAGGTCAAATATGTTTTTTATTAATTAACTCTTGTAGTTTACATTTGAGCTCTGTAAGTTCTTTTATATTCATTCGATAAGGAGCTTTCAATGTTGGTACCGCTCCGAGTATCATATTGATCGTGAAGTCAATGTATCTTTCGAAGGAAGTCCAGGGACTTCTTTCGAAAAGACTCGTTTTCGAACTCCTTCAAGACTAGTATGTCTTCAATTTTGAGTTTATTACCATTTTCATTATCATTCATTATATAGACATCAAACACTTTACATCCTTTTCTCACTGATATTTTCATTTGTAACACAAAGATTTCTCTGATTGTAACTTTCCTAGGAATCCCTTTTGCTTGTACATTATCATCTATACATGTAAACGTTTTGTCGAAATTGTTTAACATTACTTTGTGTTTTTCTAGCCAATCCATTCCTATTAACAGATCATAGGAACCTAAAGGTAGAATATTTAAATCAGCATGTGTAATGAAATCACTGATCATCAATTTACAATTCTTAACAAGACTAGTGACTTTACGTTTTGTACCGGTGGCTAATTGTACCAATCACCACTTATCAAACTTTTTCGGTACTAATTTACATAATTCAACTATTCTAGGTGCTATATAAATCAGGCTTGCACCTGGATCAATTAAAATAGAAATAGGTTGATTGTTTATCATACCTTCGATTTCAACCATAGAAGTCTGATGATCTGCTTGTCGGTTTTCCAATTGAGTGCAAATTCAGGGCATGCTCCTTGCCATGTCCCCAACTGTAACTGCTTTCTAGATGGAATGAACATTAAAATTCTTCTTTCTTACTGGATAGTCTTTAAAGTAATGTGGCCCTCCACACTCCCAAAATTTTAAGGGTTCTTTTTGTGATGGGTTCTTGTTAAGAACAACAGGAGGTTCTTTTACTGTAGAATTATGTGGTTTAAAACTTTTGTAGTTATTACCCTGATACCCCCTATAGTTATTTCCTGTGTTTTTGTGGAATTTATTCTGTTTCTTTCTTGGATCAAAATTATTTTTCCTTTTACTCTTCCAAGTTGGTATATTTTCTCTTATATTTTTGTTTTGGTCGTAACAAAAATTTGTCTTTCTCATCGCTTCCTCTAGCATCTTTGGATTATCATACTCAATACGTTCTTTGAACATGATAGGAAAACAACTGAGAAACTGTTGTATTTTAGGTTTTTCATCAATTATGTAAGGAATGTAACGAAGTATGCTTAGAAACTTACTACAGAGTTCTTTCATAGTCATGGTTCCTAGCCTCAATTCATAAAATTCATTGGCATTTTCTTCATAGTATTGTTTTGATAAGTATTTTCTTTTACAAGGCCTTTTAAATGTCTTCCAAGTTAAATATATTTCTTTTATTCCCTTGACATTGTTTATATCCCGCCACCATATATCTTACTTTCTAGTCATATTATAGATGGTCATTTTAGCTTTTAATTCTTCGGAGTAGTTGTATATTTGGAAACACTTTTTCATTCCTGAAAACCAAGTTTCCGCCTCTTCGCCTTTCTCAATTTATCCATTAAACATTGGTGGTTTAATTTTCTTAAACTCTCGAGAGATTTCCTCATAAAGTTTGTATTTCTTTTTACTTTTGTTATCATCACTACTTCCGCTTGACTCTTATTGTTTTCTTGAGTGATGTTTAACTGACTCTTCACTGGAAGTTTCAGGTATATGGTTGAAAAATTCCATCTTCCTTCCCTTACATTTGTAAGGTGCAGTTTTAGGTGGTTCTTGTTCAGATTCCTTTTTTTTTTCTTTTTGATTGTTATGTATCTTAGCTAACATAATGACATTTAATTCTTCCCAAGCTTTTAGAATTCCTTCATTATCTTCTTTAACTATTCTTAACTATGATCTAAGTTCTTTCACGATTCTTCTTAGTTCAGATTTATTATCTTGATTGTCGTTTAAGTTTACCCAAAGTTCCCCATCCCTTAAATTTCCCTCTTCATGATTTAAAAGATTTTTTGGATGACATTCTTCTTCTGCAGACATCTTTGCATCTGCCATGTTTTCCTGCAAAATACAATTATCCTTCTCTTTCTATTTTGTAAGAGAATTTAAACCATGAAATACAATAAACATTAGTTTTTTCTAGTTTCCCTATAATGTAAATGTTGAGCCGATTTAGGCCTAGTGTTGTAGCCGTGTTCTGATACCATTATGTAACACACCTAAAAATTGTAAATAAAATTAAAAAATTACATGCATTACTTCCATACTTTACTTAGCAGATTTTCCTATGATTTACTTCTATAAGTTTTAATGTTTTTATCATGTTTGTTTACGACAAGTTCTATTAATCGTGATAGTGGCTAGCTCCTTCCAGAACCTCCATCCATGTCTACGTAGGTGATGTATTTCGCTTTTACCTATTTTTAATGTTTACTTTTTCTTATGAGGCTAAAACTAACCTAAGGCGTGGGGAGAATGTCCATAGTCTTGACCCCAACCCTTATGTGTTACGTTGGGTGAGATATAGAATTAAAGGCCTTGGCCTTGCCATAGTCTACACTATGGTGTGTGTGACCTCCCCTTAAGCATAAGATGCTTAGGGTTTGTAAAGCATATGGTTCCCTCTTGTTATATAATAAAAAATGTGAGGGTTTTATAACATAAAGTTAGGCACAAGAACTACATGGTTTGACTTATGATACACTTCCTTTGTGATCCGTGATGGTTATGTTTTGTTCCTTGGCATATGGTTATACCTTGATTTGCAAAGTGTTAAAGGTTATCAACATACTATAATACGATGTTTGCAATGTAATTCAATGTTATTGGCGTAATATAACACTATGATTGCAATGAGTTAAGGGTAAGGTTCTTGGTATAATGCACGATGACATTGCATGCCACAGTCCCAACACCACAAAGGTTCTTGGCATTTGGTTATATACAAAGTTTGATTGCAATGAATGGTTTAAATGATTATGCCACTGATTGTTATTGCTTTTGTACTTGGTTGACTTTGGCATTAAACTCATGACTTGGCTGCGAGCTAACAGCGCAACCAGGTCCTTTACTAGGATACATGGTGTTCCTTCCACCGCCCATCTGTTCAGATGGAAGTTAGGGTTTTTGACCGTGGTTTAACGTGCTTGTTTCTTGTTCAAAGCCTCATTTGCATGATGGTCTGGGTGGGAAAAAGTAGAGTCAAACTCTCCTCAGCTCATTGTGGAAATGTACAGGTGGTTTCTTCATTTTTTTTGCAGTCGGCATGAGTCGAGGGGCTCTGCCCTGATTACTATGGAAGAATGAGTCATTAAGACTTTCGTGTGGCCAACAAGAGCCATCAAGCTTTGATTTGCTTACTAAGTGATGATCCTAGTTTTGGAAAGTGTTAATAGTGTTCTGTTTTATCCTTCTTGAGGTATCATTTGAGCTTCTTCGACATCCATGGAAAACTGTAGAGAAGAGCTTGAACTCGCCACAACTTCGCCTTTCACACTATCTGTTACATGTAAGGGTTTCGTTTTGAAAGAATTTTTACGACTGTAAATTCATAATGAATTGATTTAGTAAATTCTAACTGAGTTTTTGTTTGTAATGCAGACAAAGGAGGGATAAGGGTACTCTGGAGGAGCCAACCCCTGGCCCTCTTTAGCATTTCACCAAGGTAAGGTTTGTCCCACATTTTAAGTTTTTTATTTGATTTAAAATTCACCAAGTGTAATGTTTTTTTTAACTGTAAGGAAAAAATATATAGGTTAAGGCGCTAGAGAGGGAGGCGGCAGGGTCACCTCCTCTCAGGCCTGTGTTTCCAAACACCCAGGTAAAAATGCGGCTCACCCCTAGTTAAACCTCTGGTTTTCTTTATTAATATTTTCGAACACCAAGCTGGCCCAACTATGTTGTGGTTGTAGGTCATACTAGGAAAGAATCATGAGGGTTTCGAATAGTAGCCACATCGTTTGTTAAGATAAGTGTTTAAAGTTTAAAAATTGCATATGCCTTTTTGTAAACCTTTCTAGGGTTTGTTTTGCGCTGTCTCTATAGCCATTGTTTTGACACTGTAATGTAATGGTTTAAATGTAACCTTAGCAGGGTTTGGGTGCCATTGACTGATCTTATTCCCATATTGTTTAGATGTTGGTATTAAAATTAGTGTGGAAGCCATTGACAATGGTCTTGCAACCACTCTTTAATATATGTGTTGTTTGAGTAATAAAAGATGTTGGCCTTCGACTGTGTACTTCCAATGATTATTTTTCCTTATATATATATATATATATATATATATATATATATGATGTTTGTTTTAAACCACAAGGATGCCATCATTGATGGTCTTACGACCAAGAATATAGTACTTTTGTTTAATGTTGTAATGTTGTGATCGTATGATGAACATGATGGATATGTGAATACTATACCAAGGATTTTGTATATGTGTATATTATTGTAGCCACAATGTGGACTTACGACCCTCTCTTTATTTTGTTCTACTGAATTAAATAAATGACCCTTAGGGTTTGTGATCTACTGTACAAAAGGTAGCAATTGTTTTTAGTAAAGCTCGGTTGCCATCATTTATGGCATTCACGCCGATCCTTGGGGAAATAAAGCTTATTATTCGCAGTTGTGCATAGATTTGATTCTAGATTTATTTCGTGGATAATATAGCTCTGGTTAGTGACCTTTGATCCGTATGTAGTCATTTTATGCAATAACCAGGAAGATCTTCTTAACAGAAATCTTGGATTTGATTTGGATTTGTCCACTATGGTCGTAGCTTGTTAGACTTTAAATATTTTATCTTTCATGTTTTATTATTGTAGATTTACAATTTGGGTAAATCTTAGATGATGTATATTTTTGGATCTTCGATCCGGTTGTGTTGTTTACTTAAACTATCTTCTTTTAAATTCATGATCGATTGCGTTGTTGGCTTAGACTCCCATGATTAGTTTATGTAATCGTTATTGTGCTAGAATATTGATATATTTTACTGGTTAAATTTAAGTAATTAATTGGAATCCTACATTTTGTATAATGATGGTATTATTAATGTAAGATCCTTCCATATGTATTAAATAGTACAAATATATTCTATACATTAATAAAAATGGTTATATCTTAATATACTTCTATATGTGTAAGAAATTGGACGATATTCCATCTGTATATATGTATATGTTTTTATGTAATTCTTACGGTGGTTTAAATATGATAAACAAGCTAATACTAGCATGATTAGAGATCCATTCTACTTTTAGTTTCAAAATTACAGACTAGGAAAAATTTGGAAATAAATGATACAAATAGAAAATAGACAATTCAATTTAGAGATACACTATACTAACTAGAAAAAGACGATTTATGTGTAGACTTTAATTTTAAATAAAACCATAATTCTTAGTCCAAGTATACATGTTTAATCCTAGAATTCCCTAACCTGCTACTAAACATTTAATCATGGTATCATTAGACTAAGTCCTACATTAATCTTCTTCGCATCTGGAATTAAAACATTCTACAACAAAAAGCATAAATTATGAACCTGGCACCAATGCTGGGAAACCAAAAGTGGAGAAGTTGTTCCTCCCAACCAACTCCGAGAGTAGCCAAGTTACTTGCTCCAAAACCCCCTAGCCTGTTCGCTGAATCACACGAGCAAAACCCTTCAATGGGAGCAAAACCCTTCAATGGGCCATCTCTTGCATTCAGAGATTCAATCCACCTCCAATGCTAGTAATATATAGTATAGTATATAGTATTTTTAGTATTTTGCCTAGGACTTGGTCATTTATGAGCCTTCTTGAGTTTTCACTAGTGGCTTCAGCCTCATGTTTGTATTTTCCTTTTGTGGGTCAACAAACACTCTTTAACAACTATATCCACTTTTATTCCCCCTTCAATATATTTTATTAAATAAAAATGTTCTATTCTTTACTTTTAAAAAAAATAATAAAATAATAAAAATTATAGCTAAAGTATTTTTTAATAGAATTAATAATTACTTCATAATGTATTACATCAAGCCTTTGTACACTATATAAAGATTTGCTCTAAATTTGCTATATTTTCATTTAATGTAATGTTTATAGCCACCAAACAATTAAATTTACTATATTTTCATTTAATGTGATGTTTATAGCCACCCAAAATGTAAAATGCTTTATGTACTTTATTTAGTGTGTAATGTTTATAGTACCAAATAAAGAAAGAAAAAAGCGAAATGGTTCAAAAGAAAAAAATGTTTTCTAAAATAAATAAAAAATAAAAAATTAAATAAACATTGTTAAATAAATAAAAATAAAAAGAAATTTATATCGAAATTGAACTAAACTAAAATAAAATAATATTAATTTAAGTTCGTGACGTATTAACGTCCGATAAATATGGATTTAAATGGAACAATTCTGTCAAGTTGGCGATCAGTATAGTAAAAAAGTTCACAATTTTTTACATCCAGGTTGATTCCAAATATTCGTATAATCGTATACAATTATATCCGTGCTTATTAGCTGTTTCCCCTTTTTTTATTATTACTCGCTCGTTCTACACGCTTCAATTCCACATGTTTCAGACGGTGAATTACTTCTGTACCCAAGCACAGCAACCGATTATTACTAGTTAAATAGCTTTCCCAATATATTCTTCGTTAGAAAGGGTGGCTTTTCAGCTTTGTGGCATAATATAAATATATATTATCAGCACAGACTTGGACTCTTGCAGATAAGTTTGGCAAAGCTCCAGAATCGTATTTGAAGGCAGCTTCTAGTTTCACGTGGCGTGTCCCGGGCCTCTGAATCGAGCTTTGGCATGTAGCGGCTCGTTGTTGTACGTTCGCGGGGTCAAGTGTTCAAATCTTGTTGCATCTCCGTCAATCTGGAGTGTAAAACGTCTGGCGACAGAGTTTGTGGCCGGGAAACATTTTCGCCACAGTTTCTGCAACTACATATTCCCATGAACGGTGCGTCAAAAAAAGGAGGTTTGCGCCACAAGTTTGAGCTGGAGAGCATTTAGAGTGATACTAATGAGCTTTAAATAAGGTAATTTTTGGTGAAAGTCCCTGTAATTGATTTTGATGTAAGCTTTGAGCTTAAGCATTCAGTTTGTTGAAAAAATATGTTTATGGATGATTGCAACAACGCCGGACTCGTTTGAATTTCTGAAAAAAAACATATGTTATTTGCTAGTTAAATATTTTGCCGAGAGCTATCGAAAACACCTTCAAAGATCGTTATTAAATATGGCAGACCGTCTGGAAATTAAACTACTTTTTTTTACTATATGCAACTGTTTCTGGTTCAAGAATGCAAAACATGTTTTATTTTTGTTCCAGAAGTGCAGGCAACAACATTTATTTTTAAAGGTTGCAAATACTTTTGTTTTACAAATATATATGGCAATATCCCTATTTTGGTTCATAAATGTGACATGGACAACTTTACATGGATGGATATGATCTGGAAGTCAACTGTAAAAACACTAAAATTTTCTGATGACTTGCATTTAATAAATGAATGTGGAAGAAAATTTTCATTAAATGATTTCATACGTATTTTTTGTAAGAGGATTTGTTTTCAATGTACAGTCGTCTTTTGGTTCAAATATCTTTAATAAAGCTTTTAATATTTTGATTGTTTATGAATGAGTTTCTTCACGATTGCAGAGTCGCAAGGAAGCCCATAATTCAAACTATGCATCAGCAGCGATAATTTCTGAGATACTGCGGACTGTTTCATATACCTGGAGAAGTATTGAAGGGACACACCAAAAACAGCGCAATAAAATCCATAAAAAGATCGCCTTATTAATTTTCCAATGGCAACAAGGACATGCTTTTCTAGTTTTTGCCAGCCTTGCACTCAGGCAAATCGTACTCTGTTCCAATTACAACCTCAATCAATAACTTCAGCCTCAACATTATTAATATGCTCAAATAAAGCCAATTATAGAAGCTTATTTCTCGGAGCACGCGTTCATCAGAATGCCGAGACTTCGAGTATAAATTTATCCAACAGCTCCCCAAGGGGCATAGTCGCCACTCTTGCACCTGACAGGTCGACCACACCATTGCCGGACAGAGCGGAAGAATCCATCGGCTCGTTAAAAGCAAATAGAGAAGCTTCTTCTGCTGGAAGAGAGGAGTCTCTGGCTGAAAGAGTAAATGGGGCTGCTAAAAGCACTGCAAAATACTATGGTGTTACAGAAGTCACGAAATCTTTGCCAATGGGATTATCAGGGGAACGTGAGCACGAGCGTGTGAGCGTAAAGGATTATTTAGACAGAGCACAAGATTTTATTCGATCTGACGGTGGACCTCCTCGCTGGTTTTGTCCTTTGGAGTGTGGTAGCCCTCCCAAGGATGCTCCACTCCTGCTTTTCTTACCAGGTAAGCTCCAACCATCTTTTATTCAGTTGTGCGAGCATTCAAAATAACATCATCCTAATCAGCTAAAAAATGAGGTATTTTGGTATCTTCTCAACCCATGATCGTTTCTGTCATTCATACACACCAACGATAATCAAATGATTACATTATTTTGTTCTTTTGTTCTTTCCTTACCAAGTCTTCCAAGAACGTTACGTTTCTCATCTTTTTGTACACAAACTGAAATCAAGAAGAGGACGGCATTATAAACGGATTACCCTCATGTCTGGCCCACTAGCAGAACTGCTGTCTGCTTTCTTCTGAAGTTTTATGTTGGAATGGCAATTATGCCAAAACAAAATTGAAGATCCTGGTTCAATATTCAGTTTCTCCGGATTAGTAAACTAAGAGGCTTCAAACACTCTAGAATATCTTAGTTCATGGTAAAGAATTTTACCCACCTTTGAAAAGCATTTGCCCTCGTCTCATTTGAACTGGGTATGTTCTGTGTGCTGAAGTGAAAAATGATGACACTCCGGTCAACAGTGCCTTTCAAAACAAATCTTGCAATACCAATCAAAAGCCTCCTTTTGTCCACGCCCCAAAAAATTGAAATTTGAAGGGTTAGCCAACTTTGAGACCAAGTTTTGCTAGTCGTATTTTGAATGTTTTGTTGCATATTTTTTTTTCTGAGCACTTTATGTAAAATGTACAGGAATGGATGGGATTGGGCTGGGACTTATCTTGCATCATCAAACTCTTTCAGAGTAAGCTTTTTCATGCACGTTCCGTAATACTAAGCAAGTAAAACTTGCAGGGCTAGACTTACATATGCCTATTCTGGTGTTTCATCTCCAGCAAAGTAGATTTTTATTCTGTTGATGCGTTAGTTTTGGAAGAAAGTAATATGAATCCTTATATTTAAATCTTACACACTGAGTTTGTGGAAATTGAATGCAGGCTTTTTGAAGTTAGATGCTTGCATATTCCAATTATGGATCGGACCCCCTTTGAAGGTATGCTTATTTTTTCAAGATGTTACTGTGTGATGTGTGCATGAAGAGAGAAAGAGAGGTTAATGGTTATGATTATTATTTGTGGTCTTAAGACAGAGTGCCTTGAAGGACCTTGTGCCCTCAAAAAAGCACCTTGAAAGATACAGGATGATACTGGTATTGTTTTGTATACATTCCAAAGTTAAACATAAGCAATAAGATCTGAAACTCTTCCTTGCACTTAACCAACATCTTTATATCTTTCAGGGAGGTGTTCAAGATGCCTTGGGGGTAATTCATGTATCCTGAATGGAATGTCTTGGTTAGTATGTAAGATAGGGTAATGGTTTTCATTTCTTCACATTCACCATTGGCTTTGTATTTCACTCTTAAAACCCATTTGTACCCAATAGGCTTCATCATTTTGGGAAACTCGATCAACTTCTAGGTCTGATTTCTTCGCAATGCTTCTAATTCCACGTTCATTGCATTATTCCATTCTTTTCCATTCTTGGCTTCTTGAACAGAATTGGGTTCAGAAGAAGAATTCACCAATTCACTCATAAGAGGAAAATTCACAGAATTCACTTGCTCCTCCCACATCTTTGCTACATTTCTTTCGGATCTACTAGGCTTTGGAATATCAACTACTTCTGCTTCTTCATCTTGCATTTCCACCTCTTGCTTCTTTTGCACCACTTGTCTCTCCTTCTATAGGTGATCATTGGCTTTTCTGCAACTTCTGAAGAATCCAACGGAAGATCAAAACCTTTGCTGTCCTTGTTGCTTTTCACCATTGTCGCATCTTCAAGTTCATTAAAAATAACAGCAGATTGACAAACATATTTGATCAACAAGATCATTGTAATATCCGTTTTCGATCGATCACTCTAGGGGATGGCTTATTAGCCTATTTAATTCCTGTAGGTTATAGTTGACAAAAAATGGAATTAATTAATTATTTAATGTCATTTGGGCGTAAAAGCAACATTGAGTAATTAATTAAAAGAAAGGATTTTATAAAAGTCACTTTTAATTAATAAAGGCAGAAAAGAGTAAAAGTGGCAAAAAAGGGTAAAAAGGGCAGACAAGGACACATTGATCCCTTCCTCTCATTCATTCATGACTTATTTTCGAAAAAGAGAATTTGGAGAGCTCTTGTGGCTTTTGGATCTTGGGACGGACACTCTAAGAGAAAATTGGTTTTGGTGGTAAAACTATCCACTCTAGTCGATCAAGAAGGAGAGATCACTTAGATCTTCCATTGTGCTTCACTGCTGAAGAAGAGATTCAAGCTATTCTTGTAGATCTATGAAGATTTTCAAAGTTTTGGAGATTTGGTGAAGGGCACATTTTCCTAGGAGGGCGTTGGGGCATATCTTCATCTTTAGGAATAACGCTGCTATCTATAGTTGAAGATTGATGGCAACTCTTCTTCTCTTATTGAGTTTGTTGTCAAGGAAAGAGGGTGTTGTTCTTTGTTGACAAGCCTTGTGGTTTTGAGGGAGGATGCACTCAGCCATTGAGGGTGTTTTTATCTTCACCTTAGTTCGTCATTGCTGCAGATATATATTGTTGGGTGGAAGCAAACAAGGGCATCTCACTTAGGTTTGAAGGCCCAAAAAGGAAGGCACAACCTCTAAGAGAAATCGTGACTCTTTGGGGAGGAGGATGCACTGGGAGTTGAGACCATTTTGAAGAAACAAGACACCAAACTAAAACCACCTCTCTGTTGCTATATTTTATGTTGATTCACTGTTGCAAAAGGTTGTTGCTATATTTTATGCTGATTCACTGTTGCAAAAGGTTGCTGCTAAAACCACTTCTCTGCTGCTATATTTTAGATCTAGTATTCACTTAGAATTTTTTTAGTCTTTTTCTAGCTTTGTCACTTCTCTGCTGCTTCTTTTTATATTCTTTTAGCAAGTTTTGAGGGTGTTATCACCAACCTTGTAGTTTCCTATGTGAGGTGGATCTAAGATGGACGGTAGAGGGACAAGCAACTAAAGAGGTGGAACCAAGATAGCCTCGACTCCCAAATGGATGGTTGTCACGTCAATCGAGGCAATCTTCACTTGATGTTATCTTAGCCCGAAACAACAATGGGGGAAACCCAGATCTACTTTCGACAGGAGAGATCAGACCTAAACACCAGATCAAATCAAATGGAGTTGAAGTACGTAAGGTGTAAGGTGGAGTAAACCCTAGATCTATGGATGACGTCACAAGGTGAACAAGGGCTTGGATCAGGGGTTTATGAGATGTGAAATTTGATCCAAGTTAGAAACACAAGTGAACTATAAGCCTATTACTAGATCCGGGACCAAGGTACTAGCAAAAGATGAAGATATTCACTGCCTTGGGAAACGTGACCAATGCAGGGAGGGTAAGAACATGATTAGGGCTATCTAGTACCATGGGATAGACTCGAAACAAGGTATAACAGTATCAAAGTATCTGAGTCACAAGGAAAATATCAAATTGCAAGAGGAGGAGGCAACATGAAGGGTAGCGCTAGGGTTTAGAGAACAGTGCCTTAGGATTTGGGCCAAATGGAGTCACTTTAGCAAACATTTTTGAAGATCCACTTAGGGTATGACCCAATCTACGAAACCCAGAAATGGTTTGCCCTGAGATCAAGTGGTTTGATCTATAATATTTTTTTATTTTTAATATTTAGGGTTTAGAGAACAGTGCCTTGGGATTTGGGCCAAATGGAGTCACTTTAGCAAAATGTTTTTGAAGACCCACATAAGGTTTGGGATTTGGTCCAAATGGAGTCACTTTAGCAAAATGTTTTTGAAGACCCACTTAGGTTTTGACCCGATTTACAAAACCCATAAATGGTTTGCCCCGAGATCAAGCAGTTTGATCTATAATATTTTTTTCTTTTTTAATATTTATGGTTTTAACATGAAAATAAAGATGTCAATGGATTGAGATCTAGAAAAAGAAGAACTAACCTATAGATCTTACCTGGAAAACCTTGTAGATGCCTTGATGATGATGATCTATGTCGTCTCGATCAATTTGAGAAGATTTGAGGAAGCTTCTATGTAAAATGATTTGCCCAAGGAAGCCAATGCGCCTTCTCTCCTGCACAACAAACGTCAACCATATCAGATTTGATGCATCACGAGAAAATAACAAATGCTACAGGAAAATAGCAAGATGAAATCATAGATCGCAATGATACTAATTAAAGCCCCCTGATACAAGCACATCCAATCCAAGCGAGTTGAGGAACTCCTGCAAAAACGCCCAAATTAAAGTCGCCCTCCTGTGGTCAAGACAATGTTTCCAAAAAATATAGATCTCACAACAAATACCCAAATGCCAGGAAGTAATAGATTTTCCAATCACCATCGAAGAACACCAGATGCAAAGGAGATCCAATTTTTTTTCACAAGAATGGTTTTTCTATTATCCAGATCCAAGAGCCAAAGACCCCTACAAATGAGAAGCTCTCTCCCTTAAATAGGAACGAGAGAACCAAAATCCTAACCACTTTTCAAATGAGTGGCTAAGATTAAAAGATACAAATGTCTAATCAATGGTTGGGATGAGCTCAACATACAATGCATGGATCAATATAACAATATAATATAAAAGTGGACTAAATCATCCAAAGAGAGGGGATCCCTCTCAACAAGAAATAAATGAAGCACATGGTGGGTCCATGGAGTGTTAACTAACTCCCTCTGGGTGTCCCCATGGCACAATAAAATTAATATATTTTTTAAACTATGAAATTGTGCCTCCTTGAGGAAATTGTGAGCCTCCCAAAAGCTCCAAAAAATAATATAAAATGCCCAAAAAATAGGTGTGGGCCCAATCAGGTGCGAAGGACATCACTCTCATCATCATGACTCATCCCATGCCATTTCCTTGCCTCAGTAGCCCAAATAGAATTCCTCAGTAGCCATTTAATTATTTTTTAATTTGCCTTGGGAAACGTGAACTTGCCAAAACAGTCTCTTAGGGTGCCTGCGTTATCCAACTGAGCCTACCAAGCTCTTTGGGAGGGGGGTAATATGGTACAATCAAGTGGCTGGACCCCATATGCCCCATACAACACCCTAGGAGATCTAATAAGATCATCTCTCTGCTCAGACATGACTTCCAGTGAAGCAAAACTGCACCAGAAGAGTAAAATGAGCCTAATCATCTTTGTAAGTGCCCGAAACTGACAACAAGTTGTCTCACTGGACTCAGAGAGTCCAAATCCATCTAAGTTATATACTCATACCCATTCCAGGTCTTTCCCTGGTCATCTGCAATATCCAATAGACAAAATAATCACCTATAAATGACTAGATACCAATAATATAACTCAGGCAATCATCCATCTACTGCAAGTGTTAAGAGGCTAAGAAATGCTCTACAAATCATTTAAGTAACAATCATAACAAATAGTAATCACCTCATTGGCGGTACATCAACCAAATACATATATAGGGTTTTATTTATTATTACTCAGACCAAACTTTTAGGACTATACTCACTTCATAGTTGTAGTCAATTTGCTAGTGAAGGGTGAAAAGGCTAAAATTTACAAGGTTAGGACAAGGGATGACCACCAACTCAACACTGTGACACTTTGGATATGGAAAGGGAATATTCACTATAACCATATGCTGGACAAACAATCAACAAACGGGATGGCAGTGCCTCACAAATGGGCGAACTACTTCAGAGGTGCTTACTCACCTTGGCAAATGCTCACAATCCAACTCAATACAAGTAAGGCCAACAATATTTAGATAGAACTTTTAGGAACCATTGCTTTTTTGGGCCTTTGATTTTCCATAGCCTTTGTCTACGTATTTTTTATACGGACTTTTATTATTGAGACTTTATGCATTCACGTATGTTGAAAAACACTACTTTTCATGAATGTTTAAGATATTTCATTGCAATATTTTTCAGAGCCAATTTCATTAGGCTAGCTTTGCATTCATGTATGTTTAAAAACACTACTTTTCATGAATGGGCTTTTTATAAGATATTCATTTCATTTCCAAATTCATTGTATTGATGGCAGCACTACTTGTTTCAGGTAAGCAAACACAACCTAGGCAACTCAGAGCCGAGACACAAATAAACAGGGAAGCTTGTCCAACAAAGGCTCTAGTGGAGAAAGGTCTTCCATGCCACGAGTCAAGTAGTAAGTCGGGCTAAAACACAACTTGAAGGTAATGGATGAGTGGAGACAATGAATAATGCAACCAACACTAGCAAGCCAAAGTATGGTGGGAATGACTACCTCTATTCTCCGTAGGGAAGGTAAAACCAATGAGTATAGATCAAGAACTTCCAGGCTTGAGTAGGGACATCAATACATAATATAAATATATCCAAGTCCACATATTTATGACTGCTAGATCTTGACACTAAATGCTACCACATGTCACAAAAATGAGTATAAGAGCAATGATAACCATAACACAATATAATATAAATTGAGTCATAAGCATGAAAATAGTTCATCTGAACCAACATCTATCCAATAAGAAAACACTGATGCAAAACTGGGCATTGCTATCTGCTCTGCACATGACTAAATGGCTACATTGGTCCTCAAATCTGAGTGTCCTGAGACTCAGTCCTAGCATGGGAGAGTACTATAGTCCATTGATAACATAATGATCCATCAAAACTGCTCATCTTAGCATCTCATATGTAGGAGATTTGGCTGAAAAATGTACTGAATCTGAAAAATAGAATATGGTAGCCCGACTACTATATATGTGATAACAGAGGGTTTTGGGGCAAAATTTTGACATGTACAAGCAATTCAAAGCCACCTTGAAGCCTCATCTTCTCTCCTTCACCTCTTCCAATAAATTGTAACCTCTTTTCTCTGATCTTATAAGGAAAAAGAGGGCTTCTTTAAGAATTGTAAATACCATAATAAAAGAGATCAAGTGGGCAACCAAGTGCCCACACCCCATCTCCCCTGGGGGATTTGTACTTGTCTTTTTATGGTGTGATTTTTTCTAATATTTTGCTTTATTTTTGTAACACAATCACACACTCCGCCTTAACAGGTTGTATAGTTTTCTAAGGTAGTTCAATTTTACTTCTTTGCTTTTGTTTTTACAATCTCAAATTGGAACAAACACTTCACCATTTCCGTGTATGCTCTTTCCCATCACAGGTTCGCTTGATCTTTGGGATAACCAAAAGCGAAAGTGCACAATACTTTCCACATCTAATAAGAACTCACCATTAATAAAATAAATCCCCAAAACATAATGAAAATCTGGCGTTTCCGAGCTTCACTATTTGTGGACAAATTTTGCAAAGGAAGCGGGAACAATTAGAAAGAGACCGCGGGGCCTCGTTAGGCTACACCCTCATTTGGTGTAGTGTTGGACACACCCCCGTGACTCCATCTAGCCCATACATCCTTGTGCGAAGCCACATTAGTTGAAATTCGAACATATTCCCAAGTACTTTTGGGTATATCGAGAATCCCCTTTTTTCCTTAATCCATTTTCATTCATAATAACTAAAATTGACCAAGATACACTTGCCCAACATTTCCCCTACAACACTATTCGACTCCATTAGCACTAGTCTACTTACATTGATCATACTTTTATTTAAGTAAATATTTTGTTGATGGAATATATTATTGTATGCTATTGAGGTTATCTAAATTTTGTGCAAGTCTTGTTTTAGTAATCGTTCATTTCAAACTCCTACACTAATTTTATCTTTTTGTTTCTTATCATAGAAACCTTAGATTCTTTATATGGACCACCCCCCTTGGCTTCGCTAGGAGTTGGCCTAGACGGAGGAGTTGAGTGTTGAGTGATAGTATTTCAACTCAAGATTTGCCCTCAAGGACGCACCCGATGGCTTGAAGATTTTTGCCACGCCAAAACCCCCCGAGGTGCGTGAAAGGTGGCAACATGTACGACCTGAAATAATAACTATATGGCCCTCTTCCCTCTTCCACACGTGCCAACCAACAAGAACGCGACCTTTCCCCAACTGGTGTTACTCGCAAGAGTGAATGCGGTGATGCGCCCTCTTAGGAACCCACAACGAGCTGCAAATGATGGACTCAACCTTTTCAAAACCCCACATTCTCAACAATGTGAACCTCTTCTTTCAAAATAAAATCTTGTGAGAAATTTGAGTGATTTCTCCTCTAGAATAGCTAGGGTGGATATATCTCACCACCAAAGCTATTTGCAACAAGGGTTTTAGTCCAAACCTCGAAGCCACAAGAGCTCTCCAAGCATTTTTTATAAAATGATCATGAATGAATGAGAGGGGCCGATTTGCCCTTTTAGGTTCATTTTACCCTCTTGGGCCACTTTTACCCTTACTCGCCACTTTTACCTTTTCCCTCCCTTAATTAATTAAAGTGACTTTTATAAAGTCTCTTTATGAATTAATTACTCAATATCACTTTATAATGATAATTTTTATTGAAGTGACATTAATTAATTAATTAATTCCATTTTTTGTCGACTATAGACTACAGGAACTAAATAAGCTAATAAGTCATCCCTTGGAGTGATAATTCAGAAAGGGAGATTACACGAGGAGCTTGATGAATATCCCCATAAAACTTTAGAACATGATCTTCCTACTTTGAAAGGATCTTATTTGGATACTTTGGAATTCCCTTAACATCAACAGAAGGATATACCTTGTGGAACTCCCAAGCGCCATATGTCTTCAATTCCTGAACCCTAAAAATGAAATCTGAATTGTGTATTCATCATACCTCTTTCAAAGAATGTAGAGTGGAGTCATCAAGGTAAGCTTCAAATATGCCTTCAAACTTGTTGAGTCTACTCACCTCTATTGACATTAAAGTCTTCAAAAGAAATATGCAAGGACAAGGTCTTTGTCTCTTCATGTAGTCTTCATATGAGGCATGGATCTTAAAAAATATACACTCATTTGATGTCAAATGTAGCAAGACTATAAATTTTTGAAATGGGCTTTATCCTCGACAACAACACCAAAATGTTATCACACAAACTAGCATCTTAGGATCAAATCCCTAAAATCAACGATACCTCATGGATAACTAAGAGGGAGGTCAATGTCAACACACTTGACCATCTTCTGCTCTTTAGGTTACCTCTTCTTTCGCTCAAGGGAGGTGTCCCTATATAGGATAACTAGAGTTTAACAAGGAAGCACAAGGTGAATTTAAAGAGTAAGTCTAGCAAAACAATGCATGTTTATGAAAGTAAAAGATAAAGGTGATGAAGGGATTGGAGACAAGTGTCTTATTAAATGGGCAAATGGGGTCAAACAATGATTGCATGAGGGTTTCTTAGGAAAGATTAGAAAGGGCTAGGTTTGTAGTGCACAAACCTAGCTACTCTATAATGTCTTGGTTGATTTCAAGATCTATTAAGTTTTCTTAAATGCTTAGATGATATTCTAAAACAATTTACAATGGTAGGATCACTGAAAGAACAACAAGTGCACTCTCACAAAAAAACATAAAGAATTATCTCGGGAAACCCTCATGGGGGAGAAAACCCAGCAAAACTTCCTCGGTATAGAACCCAACCATAACAGTGTAAAATCCCAACAACTTCTCTCTCTCTGGCGCACTTCTTCGTCTTCCTCTAGCGAACTTGCTTGAGTGAAGTATGTACAAATGAAGGGGGTGCCTCCCTATTTATATTTGACTCTTGACTTAACCTAAACCCTAATTGGGCTGACTTGTTTAACTAAGAGGGCTGACTTGACTAGCAAGACACCAAAATAATATTTATTATAATGACTCAAGGGTACTATTGATCTGACTTACATCCGAAGGTTTACATTGATTCTTTCTGTTATCCACTAATTTTGCACTTAGTGGATTTTTCGGTGAGCCGCCAGAGCATTGAACAAGTACACTTGTTCGTGATTAGAATTCAGAAGTTTGCCAGCCTTTTCTTGGGAGTCTGTTCGGAACTTTTTGGAAATACATGTTCATACCCCCTTGGGGAGATTGTAAAAAATGTCCTAGCATTTAATTTTTTATAAAAGGCTCAGCTTCCTGGACTTGGGCATCAAGCTAACTAGACCAGAGTGTTTTTTTCCTTGGTTATTATTGGCTGTTGAACAAACGACCAATAATTTCTGAGTTTTGCACTCGCTCCTCCAAAGCTGGGGTAGTTGTCTTGTTGTTTCGGCCTTGGGAGGTTATTAGAGCCTTCGTGTCAGTGTTTTTTGTCATGCTAGGCATTCCGATTGAGTCGTATGAACATGTACTAGGTCCCCCTAGAGTTTCGTTTGATACCGAGAAAAATATATTTTTTTCCGTTTTTAAAGCCATTTTTTAATGGTTTAAATGGAAAATTTCAAAATGTAATAAAGGTGTGATCCGGAGTCCGTTTTCGACATGTTTGGGCTCATTTTCAAGCTCGAAGCAACATCTTTACCCCAGGGGCCACTTTCGCCATCACTCGGTCAGCCGGAGCATCCCATAAGGTAGTATTTGGATAAAAGAGCTTCAAAATAGCATTTTAATGCTAAAGGTGGACATAATGCACTTAGTCAAAATATTTAAAAGAGGTCAAAATCAAATATTTTATTGGTAAATGGTGACTTGGCATATGGGTCCCTATTAAGTTACGACTCTATTCCACATGATATGAGTTAAGACTTTGGATTAAATTCTAATTTTTGATTTAAGTCATGGAGAGGGTGACGTGAAGCATGAGCACCCACGCTAGCATGAGAGTTTGGGTGTGGGTGGGAGCGTGTGGACTCGTCCACATTTATAAAATGACAAATATCAAACCATAGTATATCTCATGCATAGCGATTTGATAAAAATGAAGAGTATGCTGCGAGGATGAAGTCATGCTAGGCTGACATGTTGTGGGTCCCCTCCACGATTCATTCCGACTTTGAAATATATTAGAACCATGGTTTACGTATTAAAGCATGAGGAATTGGCGTATGATAAGTCATGTATGGTGACGTGGATGCATGCATTGGAATTAGGTGGACTCTTGAAACATTGTAAGATAAACCATATAGCTTGCCGGTGAGTGATTATCGAGCTATCATGAAGAGGTGATGTCAAACTGTAAGCTTGGAACCCACGGTGGCAGGTCAGCCGTACAGATTGCATAAATCAAGGGGATTGAAGCTCACGTGTGGATGGTTTGGTGGGCTCTTCCCTTATGTTATGGCCATCGCGTGGCTCGGCTCCCATAAACTAAATGTTAAGAAATCGGTCAGCCCCGAGCTTCATCTTCTATGAAGGATTGCGCCCTCACTATGTGCTCACGTCAACCTTGTGGAGAGTGCTCATTGGTAGGTGAGGTTTCCAAGAAGCAATGTGCACTCCAAGCTAAGTTAACAAGGATTTGATTGGAATTCGATTTTATGCTATTGGCTCTCCTTGCATGTTGAGTCTGTTAGGTTTTAGGTTGCTGGTTTTTGTATAAAGAGAGGTGCTTTGCACTCTCTTCAGGATGGAGATTTTGTGCATGAACACTCTGCCAAAATTATTGTAATATTTGTTTGAACTTGGAATAAAGTTGTGACTTTGGAGGTTCGTGCACGAGTTATTGGAGTTGTGGATTCACATTGTCTTTGGTGATATTCTCTCACCTTGCTTTTCAATCATTAAATCATTCTTCATTATATGCTTTAGAAGGGCTAACAATCTAGTTTATGAGTATTTTGTTCGGATTTGATATTGTTTGTAAAGGTTTTGCAGGGATCATTAGGGGTGAAGAACAAGCTTGAGATCAAGCTCTTCTTCATGAATCAGTGGTTTTTTCCATCTAACTCCTTCATTTTGCAGGTCTTTCTAAGCACTTCCCAATCCAAGAAAGAGACATAGCAGTCAGAGCTTCTCCTTCCCTCCATCAACAAAGTTTCAAAAAACGCATTTGGTTACCTGGATCTACGAACTTCCCTCTTCCAGTTCTCTTGTTTGCTCCTTAATTTTCTCGATTTATTGCTTGCTAGCCTTCTCCTCCTTGCTCTCGCCCTACCTCATCTTTTTCTCCCACCAAGCTTGCCATCTTGCTTTTCTGGTTTGTCTTGGTCTCTTGCATTCGTTCCTCTCTTTCGCTGCCCCCTTTTTGTCCTCTTTTCCTCCTTCTTTGCTGCCCTCCTTCACTGCCCTCTCAGCCCTATTTCGCTGCCCTCTTTGCTCTCTTTCGCTGCCCTCTATACTGCTGTTCGCTGACCCATTTCTGACCTTTTTGCAGCCAACTATATTGTTGTTTTCATATCATAGATTAGATCTTGCACTTGGTTTTATTTTTGTAGATCTCTTTCTTAGAAGTAGTTTATATTTGATTTGGTTTAATTAACAGTTGATGGGTGCTTTGAGTTGATTTATGTTGTGTGTAGGTACGAAAAGAAACAATCCTAAGGGAAGGATTTGAAGATTGAGCCAAAGAAGAACAAAAACCAAAGAGAAGAGTAGAAACTGAGTACCAATACCAAGAGGATCCAAATACTTGGGATTTGAACTAAAGAAGACAAAATTTTCCAAATTACTCTCCTTTTGTAAAACAACCATTGAGGCTTGTTCCATTTGTCTTTCCAAGTTCTTTTTATTTCTCTAAGGTTGAAAATCCTAAATATTGTATTGTCTTAATAAAAGGGCAAAGTGGGATAAGGCCTCCCATCTTTTGGTTTCTTCTTCCCCATTTGGGGAAGAGTGTCTTGTGCTCTTAGCTCGGATTTACTTTGCATGCTTAGAGTAGTTTAATTCTGTACTTATAACTTTTTATTTGTTTCAGTCTTAACCTGAGAAGTACTTTGGGATTTCATCCCAAGTGCCGCATTGACATTGCGTGCTACCTCTCTTTCCTTGTTGTCTTCCTGTACATGACCAGCTAGCTGGAAATTTCGGGGACAGTGTGTTTTGAAGTCATTTTTGACTTCTCTTTGCTAGATTAGTTTCTTGTTGTTGTAGAACACTAGTTTCTCATTTATTTCATTTGCAAGTGGTTTATCATTTTTTTTCCTATGACATTGTTTCGTTGTTTTACAATTTGTTGAGCTATCATGTGGTTTCAATTTACAAGCTGATTGTCTTATAAAAAGAACCAAAGTCTCTTGAACTTGCAATAACCCAAGTCAAGAGCACTCTCTGTCAGAGAGCATTCCCACTGCATTATCCTTGCATCAAGCATATAGATTAATTAAAGTCTCTTGAACTTTTGTCATAAGACAAAGTCAAGAGCACTCTCTGTCGGAGAGTTGAACTATGTGTTCATAATAATAAAATCTTTCCAACTCACATTTCCCCACTTAAAATTTACCTCGTTGCTATCCCTCACCTAGTATGCTCTACCGACCCTGAAAAGTTGGACTCGTACTCAGAATGGTGATCGGATTTGTTAATCTTGCAAGTGACAACATAATAAAACTTTCACCCCATAACCAACTCATTAGCGTTATCTCGATAAATACTCAGGTAGTGGGCAAATTCCAAGTGTGGACGCCGGGCAACCCAATCTGGACACTCACTAGTTAAATTCTCTGAACACTTAGCTTGTGATTCTAGACAGGTCTGTCATGTCTTCGAACGAAGCCACTGAAAGTATTTTTGGTTAGGTTTCCTAGACACCTTAAGCAAGATCATCTTTAAAATTTACAATAAAATAAACCAAGAACAATTGCAAAATGATCTCACAAACACTACTATTGAGACTTGTATTCCAGCATTCACAAGCACGTTTTGACTCCATATTGGCACTGGTCTTAAACTTCCATGCATCGCCTTGATCTGGACCATTTGTCCCTAATGTTTGCTTAAATCATTATCTATCTGTGGATGCCTTTAATTTCCAAGTCATCTTTGTATTGTTCGTCTCAAATCTTGCGTTTTGTAATTGCAACGTGGATTGCTCATTTTATTATAAAGTTGTAATCATTCAAAAACTCCTGAAAAACACCCATCCGCATCATAACATCAAAAACACTTAAACACATTGAACCATAGAAAACTCTTTGTGAGGGACGACCCGCCTTGGCTTCGTTAGGAGTTAGCCTAAACGGAGGAGCTAGGAGTAGGTGACAGTACCTGTCTCAGTGCTTGTCCCCAAGGCCACACCTCTCCCACTTTCTCAAGTGAGGAGACGGCTTTCATTAGATTTCTGTTGTTGGTGTGCATTCGGCGGACAACAAGGTATCTAGGAAACCTAACCGGAAACACTTTCAGTGGCTCCGTTCGAAGACATGACGGACCTGTCTGGAATCACAAGCTAGGTGTTCAGAGAATTTAACCAGGGAGTGTCCAAATTGGGTTGCCCGACGCCCACACTTGGAATTTTCCCACTACCTGAGTATTTATCGAGATAACGCCGGTGCGTTGGTTATGGGGTGAAAGTTTTATTATGTTATCACTTGCAAGATTAACAAATCTGATTACCGTTCTGAGTACGAGTCCAACTTTTCAGGGTCAACAAAACATACTAGGTGAGGGATAGCAACGAGGTAAATTTTAAGTGGGGAAATGTGAGTTGGAAAGATTTTATTATTATGAGCACACAGTTCAGCTCTTCGACAGAGAGTGCTCTTGACTTTGTCTTATGACAAAAGTTCAAGAGACTTTAATTAATCTATATGCTTAATGTAAGGATAATGCAGTGGGAATGCTCTCCGACAGAGAGTGCTCTTGACTTGGGTTATTGCAAGTTTAAGAGACTTTGGTTCTTTTTATAAGACAACTAGCTTGTAAATTGAAACCACATGATAGCTCAACAAATTGTAAAACAACGAAACAATGTCATAGCAAAAAATGATAAACCACTTGCAATTGAAATAAATGAGAAACTAGTGTTCTACAACAACAAGAAACTAATCTAACAAAGAGAAGTCAAAAATGACTTCAAGACACACTGTCCCCGAAATTTCCAGCTAGCTGGTCATATGCAGGAAGACAATGGCGAAAGAGAGGTAGCACGCAATGTCAATGCGGCACTTGGGATGAAATCCCAAGGTACTTCTCAGGTCAAGACTGAAACAAATAAAAAGTTCTAAGTACAGAATTAAACTACTCTAAGCATGCAAAGTAAATCTAAGCTAAGAGCACAAGACACTCTTCCCCAAATGGGGAAGAAGAAACCAAAAGATGGGAGGCCTTATCCCACTTTGCCCTTTTATTAAGAGAGTACAATATTTAGGATTTTCAACCTTACAGAAATAAAAAGAACTTGGAAAGACAAATGGAACAAGCCTCAATGGTTGTTTTACAAAAGGAGAGTAATTTGGAAAATTTTATCTTCTTTAGTTCAAATCCCAAGTATTTGGATCTTCTTGGTTTTGGTATTCAGTTTCTACTCTTCTCTTTGGTTTTTGTTCTTCTTTGGCTCAATCTTCAAGTCCTCCTCTTAGGATTGTTTTTTTTATACCTGCACACAACACAAATCAACTCAAAGCACCCATCAATTGTTAATTAAAACAAATCAAATAGAAACTACTTCTAAGAAAGAGATCTACAAAAATAAAACTAAGTGCAAGATCTAATCTATGATATGAAAACAACAGTATGGTTGGCTGCAAAAAAAAAATGAGAAATGGGGTAGCGAAAGAGGGCTGAGAGGGCAGCGAAGGAGGGTTGCAAAAAGGAGGAAAAGAGGACAAAAGGGGAGCGAACAACAGTAAAGAATGCTGCAAAAAGGTGAAGGAAGAGGCTGAAAACAACGACGAAAGAGGGCAGCCAACAAAAATGATAGTTGGCTGCAACAAAAGTGAAAAATAGGGCAGCGAAAAAAGGTGAAAAGAGAGGCAAACGAACAGTAAAAATGGGGCAGCAAACAATAAGGAAGAAGACTAAAAAACGGGGCGGCGAACAGAGAAGAGGAGGACAAGCCAAACAAGGCAAGAAAGAAGAGGCTAGCAAGTAAGAAATCAAGAAGATCAAGGAGCAAACAAGAGAACTGGAAGAGGGGGGTTCGTAGATCCAGGTAACCAAATGTGTTTTTTGAAACTTTGTTGATGGAGGGAAGGAGAAGCTCTGACTGCTATGTCTCTTTCTTGGATTGGGAAGTGCTTAGAAAGACCTGCAAAATGAAGGAGTTAGATGGAAAAAATCACTGGTTCATGAAGAAGAGCTTGATCTCAAGCTTGTTCTTCACCCCTAATGATCCCTACAAAACCCTTACAAACAATATCAAATCCAAACAAGATACTCATAAACTATATTGTTAGCCCTTCTAGAGTATATAATGAAGAATGATTTAATAATTGAAAAGGCAAGGTGAGAAAGATATCACCAAAGACAATGTGAATCCACAACTCCAATAACTCGTGCATGGACCTCCAAAGTCACAACTTTATTCCAACTTCAAACAAATATTACAATAATTTTGGCAGAGTGTTCATGCCCAAAATCTCCATGATAAATGAAGGAGGCAATGCCATTCTTTTATACAAAAACTGAAAAACCTACACCCTGAATCAAATCAGCAATGAGTGAGAGCCAAGCTATCAAGATCCAATCAACTCCATGTTACAACAGGCTGGAGTACGAATCCCTTCAATAGGCAGGTCGAGTTGCAATGAATGGGATGGGGAGGTGGCCTCCACCTTGGCAAGGCACCCCCCATCAACCTCTTGGAAATATCACCACCCAATACGGCAGCTCCAAGTGTCCACGTGAACCAAAGAGAAACTCTGCGTGAGCTTTGAAGGAGATACGGCTTTAAATGAAGGGAACTTTAAGTGAGTTGAAGTGACTGAAAACGGATGGTTGGAGGAAAGACGAGCCATGAGGTGGCCATAAATTAAGGAGATCTCCCACCTCCAAATCAACCTGAACTCCAATCTAATGCTGACGTTAACGGCATGCTTGGCATCACCACACCCTCACGAATTAAGCTAGAGTGAGGCTCCACCATTAACTTGCGATTCATCTCTCAAATTTTTATAAAATCTTTATTTTCTTGGGATTAGGGCACGTTTTGGCTAAAGTGAACATTCATTCACTTAGCCTTTGCCCCGGTTGGCTGCCCTGTTTATTTTTTGCAGCCTTTTAGGCCTTCTTTTTGCAGCCATTCCTTCCCTTAGTTCATTGTCCACTTTTCCCCACTTTTTACCCTTTTGGATAGCCCTCTTTTGCCTCTTTTTTCCACTTTTTGCAGTCCCTTTCCATCCTCTTTTTGGGCCATCTTTTGGGCTGTACTTTCAGCCTTTTTCACCCTCTTTTGCAGCCTTATTTCTCTGATTTGCAACTCTCTTTCTCCCTTAGTTTCCAGCCTTCTTTGACTTGCCTTTTGTCCTCTTTCCACTCTCTTTCCCCCTCTCTTGCCTTGCCTTTCTCTTTCCTCTTCTCTCCCTTCTTTTCGGTAAGTTTGGGTAGTTGTTTTTATCTAGTTCCTAGATTTATTTTCAAGTTATTTTTATCAACTAATCCTATAATAAGTGTATGTCTAGAGCTCTTAGTTTCAGGCAGGTGAAGGAGAGCCCAAAGGCCACAAGCAAGCAAGGAGTGCAAAAGAACAAAAAGACTCTCTCCCTCTTCTCTCAATCCCCTTCTTTACCCGTTCTTCCAAGAAGCAAAGAACACATCATCATTGTAAAAAACTAAAAAAAAAGGGCTACTGGGAGCAAGTCGCATTTCTTTTATACTTCCCCTAGTTGGGGGAAGGGTGTTGTGTCATTTTTCATGATTTTTTTAGTGTAGTTTCCTTTAAGCAATTAGTTTAGTTCTTTGCTTAGTCTTAGTTTCCATTTTTTATTAATTGCTAGTTGTTTTTTAGTATAAACACTAATTGCGAGATTTATTATTGCATTTTGGTATCTTGTTATATAATTGTCAAATCATAAAAGGAACCAAAATCTCTTGAATTTCACTATAAGGTGGATCAAGAGTGCTCTCTGTCGAAGAGTTTAATAAACCACTTTCATCTTAATTGTTGTGCTTGTTTAATCAATTAATTATTTAAGACTCTTGAACTTGCAAAAACACAAGTCAAGAGCACTCTCTATCGGAGAGCATCCTAGGTTTGCACAATCCCTGCATTAGCTTCATATAGATTAGCCAAGTCTCTTGAACCACTGTCATAAGACAGGGTCAAGAGTGCTCTCTGTCGGAGAGTCTAATTAATTGTTTTAATAAAATCTTCAACACACATACCCCTTTAATTAATTAACTCATTTTCCTCCTTGCCGGAGTATGCTTTGACCGATCCTAGATCGGAATACCCAGAAACGACACTGGATCTTTAAACCCTACAAGAGTAATTTAATAACCCTTAAATACCCGTAACCAATGCACTGGCGTTGTAGGGATCCTTCCAAAGTACTTCCTATTAGAGGCGCCGAAACCTCCCGCTATCTTAGATTCCCGGCTAGCTAGTCACTTGACAATATCAGCCTGGGATACTGGGCGGGCTTGACATGTCTTAAATGGAGGAAACTTAGAAGAGTCTCCCGGGTTTGACAAACCTTCGTTGACACCCTAATCAAGAGCATTTTTTAAAATTCTTAAAATCTACCAAGAGTACTTGCAAAACCTAATATTCACTAGCTTAATTCCTAGACTTTATTTCACACATTTATTTGACTCCATAAGGCATTGGTCCTTCGTTATAATTGAGTAATCTTCTATCTTGATCAATTGTCTATGGTCTATTTTTGCTGATTATATCTGAATGCTTAAGTTACAAGTTTGAAATATTTGCTTATCTTTCAGCCTTTTGCTAGCAATGTGGATTGCTCTGATTTACGTGTCACATTCATAAACTTAATCATTTCTAATCACAAGTAACTCCTAAACAACACCCATCCGCATCCAAAACATTTAAAACTTAACTTAAACATTGAGCCATAGAAAACTCTTTGTTAGGGACTACCCCCCTTGGCTTCGTTAGGAGTTAGCCTAAATGGAGGAGCTAGGAGTAGGTGACAGTACCTAGCTTTGTGCTTGCCCCCAAGGTCACACCTGTCCCACTTTCCTAAGTGAGGAGACATCTTTCGGAAGATTTTTGCTGCTGGTGTGCAATCGGCGGACAATAAGTGCAATGGATAACAGGGTTAATCAGATAATGGAACTTGATGAAAATAAAAGGATGGCTTGTGAACAAAATTGCAAGAACCAAGAAAAGGTTAAAAGGGCATTTGACAAGACAGCAAAGCGAAGAGTTTTCGGTATTGGGGATACAGTTTTGTTTTGGGATAAAAGAAGGGAAAAGCCAGGTAAGCACGGTAAATTTGACAGCTTGTGGTTGGGTCCATTTATAATCAGGGATGAAGCAGGGCCAAATTCTTTCCACTTCAGCCATTTGGATTGTGAACCCATGAACTTGCCAGTGAATGGGAAACAACTCAAGTTATTTTTCCGATGAGGACTCATTGGTGCCCAAAGGGGTACCTCTGTAACGTATCTCCGACCTTACTCTTTTTTCTTTAATTTTGTTGTATTTTTATTGCATATATTGACATAGATGTATTTATGTATTATATCATTCTTCGTTTTGTAACATATGCATTTTTTATCATATCACACATGGTGCTTATGTTTAGCATGATGAGCTTTCTTATCACAGATTCCGAGGTTCTCGCATGCTTTTCGATGATCAAGCACACGTCCCTGAGTTGGAGCCAGAATGTTGACCACTAAAACCGACTAGGTGCAAAACGATGTACCATGCACATGTTGGATGTGCCTTGAAGATAAGAATGAAGTACTTAATGATTATATCAAACAAGGCAACTCTTCTTCTCTTCTTCTCTCTATGAAATTTTCGCACCCTTGCGGGGGATTTTGTAAAGATATGTCAGCATGAAGGTCTAGTTTTTTGTAACTTGATCACCTAAGACTTAGTCATTAGGGAAATCCTTTCATTGAGTGTTTTTTCACTTTGATAATTAAAATTTCTTTTTAGAGATTTTAATTATTTGAGTTTTTCACTCAAAATTACCTCCAAACTTCAGAGTGGTGAAAGGTGTTCTAGCAATCGAGTCCATGGGGTGATTGGGGCCTAGGAATATTCTATATTAACATGTTAGACATTATCTAGAATCTTGCAGAATTTCATTAAGTTTTGCATAGGGTTTTTTAATTTTTGGTCATTAAAAATGCTCACTCAGAACAATTTATTGTAATGTAAATGAGGGTTACTTTGTCCTTTTTAATGTTGTATAGGGGTATGGGTACTCAAGACAAATGGCATGAGACCCTCTACATCCTTGGGCCAAGTTTGAAGTCATTCGGACAAGTATTACTATGATTTTGGTGACTTTTCCTCGGACTGTCATGGAAATCAGGAAAATGGGCATTTAATTAGAGAGACAAATTTTGGAAAAGTGACTATAGTCACTTGGGGTGGCCAAGTAAAGGTTTTAATGTTTATATTAGGTTCCGAAGACAAATTTAAGACCCAAAAGAGGGCCCCCAAGTAAGCATGTAACAAGTTTTGAGTTTCCCACTCTAGGGGGTGCGCCTTTCTCTCTTTAATTGGTTGGGTGAGATAAAGTCAATGGGAGGGGCTCCACTAAGGTAGTTTCCTCCCCATTTGACATAGAAATAAGGTTAAAAGAATTAAAAGGGGGGTTTCTCTCCTGATATTTGAGATCCCAAACTATGGTTTTGCCCTCCTTGAGCAAATTCGCCCCCCTCTCTTGGCCCCGCCCCTCTCCCTTGTGACACTTGTCTAGCATGCAAATAGCTTCTCTCTTTCATTTTTCCTATTTAAGGAGGGAATTCCTCCTCATTTGGGATAGATTCACTTACTCTTTTGCTTCATTTTGCTCATGCTCTCTTGCTCTCTCATTCTCCCATTGCTCTCATTCTTGCTCTCTTGCTACATTCTTGTCCAAAAGGAGCCATTGTACTTTCAAGTTTGGATGATAATAGAATAAATATTTGGAGGAAGTACCATCCATGCATTGTGATTGAGGTGATCTTATTCCATTCTTGGTTCGTTGTGTATTTGGGATCTCAAGCAAAGTTTTTTGCTTGAGAATAGTATTGTAACAGTTTTGTTGCATGCTTTGTGGGTTGTTTGCTTAGAATTTGAAAAGTTAAAGTATTTATAGCTTAAATATTTTGTTTGTCAAGTCTTTGTGGATTTCTCACTCCATTTGTATTGTTGAACTAATTTTGTTACAGGTTTTCCAAGTTTGGAGGGTGGGCTTCCCGGTTGGGATACCCCATTGTCCAACAAATTTAAGAAAAGACTTGGCATCTTTACTAATATTATTATTTTTATTTCAACTCTTAAATACTTCATTTTGCTCTCAAATATTATCATTTTTCAAGTTTTTACATGCTAGTTTTGCCTTAGAAAAATTTCTAATTTTTGCATGAAGAAATTTGAGTTTGTTTAAAACTCATTTCTATCACTTTTGTGCTATAATAGCTTGCTGTTTTGTGTAGGTTTCTGATCTCACATGGGGAGGGAATGCTCAAGATCAACCACTAGCAAGCACCAACAACACCCAAGAGGGTCTACTTCAAGTCCCTCGCAAAAAACGATTAAAAAATCACTCTTTCTCTCTCATTTCTTAATAAATATTAGATGCTGAAATCTACATCTTTGTAACAAGCCCAAGAGAGTCTCTTGGGATTGAGTTTGTTGTGCTTTATTTCGAGTTTTCAGTACTTAGTGATTTTGGTTTCGGTTGCATGTAAGTGAAGTGGCTCTACCCATCCTTGCATGACCTTGTAAGCTGCTTGGATTTAGATTAGTTTACTTCATTGTTTGTTTTGTTTTTTCCTGCACCTCACAAGTGAAGTGGCTCTGCCCATCCATGTGAAATCGTGTTGGATAGCATTTTTATTTCAAGTATTTGCTTATTTCTTTTTTCCCGCACCTCACAAATGAAGTGGCTCTGCCCATCCATGTGAAATCACGTTGGCTAGCATTTTTGTTTTGCTTATTTCTTTTTGCCCGCACCTCACAATTCAGTAGGCTTTGCCTCGATTGTGATATCGCACTTGGCTTGTTTTGTTTAATTTTTGATTTAAGGATAAAATTTACTGTAAGCCCCGTTTTTGCCCCGTATCCTTTCCCCCCGCCGGTTCGACCGATCTAAGGTGACGAGAAAGGGCAAAGATCTGTGTTGGCTAGTTTAATAGGCACCTAGATAAGTATCTTCATTAGAAAGGAGAAAAAGAGGCTTGACCTGTGGAGCTAGTGGGGTAGAGGTCGTAGGGGGCTTCATGGCACTTTGTGTCCTTCAGTTGAGAACCCAACAAGTTTCGAGTTTGACCTGTGGAGCTAGGTGGGAACCTTGTGTTCCCATGTTGAGCACCCGACATTCTCTCTCTAATGGAAGGAGATAGTCTCTTGGGGTAGCCATCTAGAATAATTCGTTTCTTTGCAGCAAACACTTTAATTCCCTAAGTCAAAGAGAGACATAAAATTTACTAAAATTTACAGGACCAGTTGCATAACTTTGTTACAATCATTTACATTTCTCTAGTTTGCGAGTACTTTATTTTAACTTGTTCATTTACTGGAAGTTATCATGTTCTTCTATATTTGTTAAAGTAAATGAGTTAACGCTTTAGGAAAATTATTTGAAGTTGATTATTGTGACTCCATAGCCCGAGTAGAGACCACACTGGTCATTTTGATTATTTGATTGTTTCTCTCTTGCATACATTACTGGTTGATTGTTAAAGGGTTTGCTTGACATTGAAATATTTGCATCACTGCACGTTGATTGTCAGTTTTGTAATTTACAACTCCCAGAAAACATTCTTCAAAAAAGATCTTAGTAAGTAGGGACTGCGGCCCTTGGCCTTTAGGAGTTGTGGTCTAAATGAAGGAGTTTAGAACCGAGGTGACAGTGGATTCTCAACTCATAAGTTGCCCTCGGGAACACAAACAACGGTTGAGAGACTTACCCGTGTCCAACTGTGTTTTAGGCGGCAACACTCCACAACCATCAATACTAGGCCATCCAGATCTCCATAAGAATGTAACCCCCTACTGAAAATGTGATAAAAATCACATGTGGACACCCATGCAAAATGGAGTGTAACAAGGCACGTGCTATCTGATCCATCCAATAGCTTATGATGAGTATGCATCATAACCATTGAATCAACCATGGGATAACATCAGCTCTTAGCCAAAACACAAATGCACCACTTTTCCATCAACAATGGGCAATGTGATCTTGTAAGCTTGATATTTTTGACAAAAAATCGTTAGTGTCGTGATGAAAGTCACAAGTGGAAGCCTCATACAACATGAGGGGCTCCAACTTGGGGACATCTTCTCTCAAGGAAGAGTGCATGTGAACCTTAGAATCTTTAGTTGTCCCTGTGAAGAGGACCTCAAAAGCAAGAAAACCATGTGGCGGGATGGATATAGATTAACTTCTCTAAACACCACATACACTGTTCATATAATTATTACATCAAATAACTCAAAATTGGCTTTACAATGACAAGGCATAAGCCAACAGTGCCAATGATACATGAATGAAAACTAATGCTCACATGTTGAGCTTATTCTTCCTATCTAGTCCTCTCAAGAACTTATTTTGTCTACCCTTCTCTATTTAACATAGGAAAATGAAAATATTTATTACTCATGGATTTCACAACCATGTTATCTACTTGTCTTTTTTATATGGTTCCTGTTGAATATTCTTGTTGAGGATGTAGTACGCATATGTGTTTCTTGAGTGTTTACAAGTTTCAAAGTTTCATAGAAGTTTTGATTGGGATAAATGATCTCCATAGTATTTTCTATAGCAATTAAAAAAGGCTTTGTAACTGCAGGGCTTGTGAAATATGTAGAACAGACAATCAAGTCAGAGCACAAGGTTTCACCCATGAAACCAATCTATCTTGTAGGAGATTCCCTTGGAGGATGTCTTGCATTAGCTGTTGCAGCTCGCAACCCCACTATTGACTTGCTCTTAATATTGTGTAATCCAGGTCAGTTCACTGTTCAAGAATACCAGAAGTTGGAATTATTTATATTTCTCAGATTTTCAAAAGTATGTGAAGCCCAAGTTATGTATGATAACTAGGTTCTTGTTAGTATATTATCAGCATGTATTCTGAATTAATTCCAATTGTGTTTTTTTGTCTGCTTGTCATGATTAAAATATTACAAACTATTTTTGTTTTTCTATCAGCGACATCTTTCAACAAATCACAGCTACAACCCATTTTACCTCTATTGGAAGTTATGCCTGCTGAATTCCATATCACTGTTCCTTATCTTCTCAGCTTTATCATGGGTATGCCGAATTCCATATCACTGTTCCTTGTCTCCTCAGTTTTATCATGGGTATGCAATTGAAATCACAATATACTTGAATTTAGACTATTAAATAAGAAAAGCTCATTATTTCGAGGATTAAAGATAGAACTGAATTTGGAATTGCTTTTTACAAATTTCACATATGTACATAACATTGATTATAGCTGAAGTTGGAGATAAGAAACCAAAGTGGCATACAACCGCTACTAGAGGCCAAATGAACACAATTTCTTTGTTCTACAAAGTTCTTTTCAATTAACTAGCAATTCCATACAATCACTATCTTTTGTTTTGTCTTGAAAAATATTCATTAAGTAGGTAAGTCTGGTAATGGACATACCATCAACCTAACCTCACATTATGCTAGCAATCCAATATCATAGAAAATGTCTTTCACAGGTTCATTTTATAGTGTCAAGTCCCAGTTGAAAGGTGATATGTTATTTCAGCATTGTTAGCACTCAAACTTGCACCTCTAGTGCAAAGTCCTCACTAGGTCCTAAGCTTAAGTGAAACTTGGAAGAGTTGCCATTGTCATCTAAGCAACTACTTCGCTTACTTTAGGTTAGAAATTCCAACATATGGGGGCTTCCCTAAGAGAAACTATGTACTAAAGGTTAATGAAATTCTAGATTTACTTAGATTGCTAAATCAACAATGACTGGTTTAGAGATGTAAATTGAGTTGATGGCAACTACTTCGCTTACTTTAGGTTAGAAATTCCAACATGTGGGGGCTTCCCTAAGAGAAACTATGTACTAAAGGTTAATGAAATTCTAGATTTACTTAGATTGCTAAATCAACAATGACTGGTTTAGAGATGTAAATTGAGTTGATGCACAAATGCTAGAATTTAGCAATTTTGCAAATATCATGTTGGGGAATATATCACCGAGAGTTTGGAAATAAACTTAGTGGAAATATCGGGAATTATCGGAAAATATTGGCAAAAATAAACTTAGACCTGAAGAGTTATGTAAATATCAAACAGATCAGCAACATGAAAAACTTGGGAGAAATTGGAAATATCGAGAGAAATCGTAGGTATTTGTAACACTGGAATTTAGACCAATCATCAAATTGCTTCAGTAAATGTAAAATTCAAAGATTTACTTATGAAGAAATTGCAAACAAATTCCAGAATTGTGATGAATGAATGAATTGCTGTAATGACTAACAAAGAGTATATCTTTTAGACCACCAATAGATTTATTACAGCAGATAGCTTTATGTCTTAGATTGATGTAAGAAGGAATGTAAACTAGAGAAAGTAAAAGATTAAATTGCCAAATTCAGATCTATACTAAATGTGCATTGAAAGTGAAAAAATGAGAGTATGAATATTAACCAATAATGTGTGAAATTCCCCTCATAATCTAGATCTGAAATAACAATTAGATAGCAATAACCAACTTGTTAAACTTAAGATACATCTTAACAAAATGTTGATAATACGAACATGCTTTAAACCCTCAGAAAGATGTGTGATTAATGTGGAATGGATTAAAAACAAGAGATTGCCAAAACTCAGATATGAAATTAAAATGTTTGATTTAACAGCATGAGAGTTAGAAGAATGACCAATATGTAAGAATTGCTCTTAACAATTTCAGGTCTCAGCTACTGATTGGATTGTTGGTGTAACTTGAAATAGGAAGTTGCAATCAAAGATGCTTTAAACCGTTAAAATTTGTGAAATTGAAGTGTAAACTGAATTTAAAGCGGGAAAAACAATTGCATATTAAAACTGAAATTTGAATCCTAAAAAATTAACACTCGAATGACAATTTAAAGCTTTGTTCTAAAGACAATTTTGCCAATACAACAAAGCAGATTTAACTGATATAATTTCCATATTTTAAAAAGCAATTAGAGAGCTATTACTAAATTGCAAAAAATGTGTTCTTTAAGCCAATTAACAGGTTTGCAACAATAGTAAGTTGCCTCCCTTGATTAGATGTGAAATAATTGAATGAACAAGGCTAGAACAAAATCTAAAAAATTGAATTTGTTCTATTTTTCTTCGTATTTTAACTTGAACCTCCAACCCACACATTCGTCCTTAAAAATGGATTAGATTTCTATTTTAGTGAAGAAATTTTGATGATAAAAGAGGACAGAATTGCATTAGATACTTCAGCTATGAATGTAGCTAGTTAGAGTTGATTTTAATATTTAAAAACAAAAGAAAATTCCAGATCTAAGAACAGAAAAATAAGTGTTTAAATTTTTAAAATTTTAAATGGCATGTAAATTGTGACTAGTGCCTGGTAACTTGAAATGGGAAAATGGGATTTAAAAGAGATTTAAGAGAAATTTTAGGTATTAAATAATAGAAAAGAGTTGATATGCTCAAACCCTACTCTATTAACTAATAACTGAATCGATTTCTGCAATTCTTTTGAAAGGGAAATCCAAGATTCAGAAATTTCTAATGATCCTGCGTAAAAAGAAAGCTGCTAAGAGAAAACTAGGAGTAACACACCACCGGATTAGAAAGTATGCTAACTACTGACAATCAAATGACAAGAATTCAAAGCTAAAAGTGAACGAGCTTACCCAATTATAATC
Organism: Pseudotsuga menziesii; assembly: GCA_001517045.1. Lineage (NCBI taxonomy): Eukaryota > Viridiplantae > Streptophyta > Pinopsida > Pinales > Pinaceae > Pseudotsuga > Pseudotsuga menziesii. Next base: position 147,782 of record LPNX010372653.1, on the reverse strand, counting down.
CAAGATCAACAGTTGAAGAAAACATCCATGATCATAGCATCAAGCACCAATATTCTCAAACAAATCTATTAATTAAAACACCCACAAGCTTCAACATGAGAAATAAACAATAGCAGAGAGTATTTTCTCCACAAATTCTAGCCAAAAATACAATAGGAGGAGCTTCTCTTATATAAAGAAGAAACTGAAACCTCCTCCAATAAAATAATAATGTCCAAGACTGAAACCTTAGATCTAATTTAGTAAATCTATAAAGAACTATTGTCTCCTCAACTAACTAGAGAGATATAGTCAACAATGCATAAAATAATGTTAGCCTTGCCAAATATAGGCTAGCCACTATAACAACCTCCATTAATTGAGCTAACCTCCACAACAAACTCCTCTCAAGTGCAAAACAGGTGGCATTCGTGGCATGGTCAAAATTCAGTTCAAAACATAAAATATGTGCTAACCAACTCCTTCAAACAAGGGCGCTCCATAGGAATGGGTCCAACTCCAACAAAATCAAGAATAAATGAGCCAATGACCTCCTACGAACAAGGGTGAACTCTCCTCAAATGGACATTAGGACCAAGTAGGACTCACATGTGTGTGACACGAGTCTTGCTAGCCAAACACCATCCTCAAGAGTCAAAACCATTAAATGCTTGCCATGTGGGGAAGAAAAACAAGTTGTTTTGATCTTGGAGACTTTCTCAAGTGCAATATCCCTTCTCCAAGCCTCTACACATGGGGTGTTAGAGATAGACCGTCCAACGTGTGAGCTAGACCAAGGAAAACATGTGTTTAATGATATTCAAGTGTTACTTTTCGAATAGTTCCATGCCTTATTTAATTTTTATGCCTTTACTAAGTTTGACCATGGTATAAATATCATTAACCCAAATTACATGTGAAACTCCTAGGTGAGATGTGTTTACTTGGACCTAAGTTAGACATAAATGATGAGGTGAATGTGGTACTAGGGAAAATGGGACTTTTACGAGCTAGCCTTCATAGTCATATAGCATGAATAAGTAAAGGTTTTTTACATAGCCTTTTGAGCTAGGAATATTTTACTTGATTCCACATGTGTGCCTTTGGAGAGAGAACTTGGCATGAGAAATTCCTTGAGCCTTTTTTTGTATTCCCTTTTTTTATTTGATTTTTCTTAGTCCCTTCTCTCTCTCTCTCTCTTGTTCTTTTATTTGATCAAGGAACATAGGGAATAAGGCTTTTTAGTAAGGTGGCACACCTCAACTGTGTAATATGATATGGGGTTGCTTCTACCTAGAGCATTTTTTGCTTGGCTTTGGCATTTTATATATGGGAAATGCTAGACTTGGCAACACGACATATGATAATCTAGTCACAAAAGGGGACATGATGAAAATGAATGGTAAATGTGATGAAATGATAAGGAATGAAAAAATGGCTAGGGAAATCATGGAAATGACATGATTCATACATAATACCAAACTAAGCCATTAGGGACAAACTAGAACCAACAGAATGACACACTTATCTAAAGGTAAATTATGAAAACACCATGTAATCAACCTAGCTAGAGACAACAATTTAGACTGTTATGAGTCATTATAGAGTGAACACTATCAATAATCAAAATCATGATGCAAGCAAAGAAGAATTACAGTGTGTTGCCTCCATTCACGCACCTCAGGTTAACGTGGCAGAAATCTTCAAGCCATTGGGTGTGTCCTTGGGGGCAAGTCTCGAGTCAAGTGTTGTCACTTAATCTTGATTCCTCTGTTTAGGCTACCTCCTAACGAAGCCAAGTGGGTTAGTCCCTAGAAAAAGAGTTACTAAGGCTTTAAAGGTTCTTAGTTATGGGTGTGAAGTTATTTAGGAGTTCGAGATAGAATTACTGAGACAAGATATTGCAAAGTAAAGTTTAATTCAATAGCATAAAATGATATAACATTCAAACATGAGATGACTTTAAGCAAATAATATTGTTGCAAATAGACCAATGCCAATGGAGTCAAATGATGTTGCTGAAAATAAGAAATGTTTTGCAATTGTGTCTTGGTCAGTTTTAAATTATTAGGATGAGTAGATTAGAGGGAAAGGGAATTCCAAATATACCGTGAGGCACAAGGAATATGTCTGGATTGACAAGTGGGGTTCTACACGAGAAAATTGGTGGAGATAGGAGTTGTGAGGGTGTGTCTAACACATACACCAAACAGGGGTGTAGCTTTCTCTGAAGACTTTGCCAACAAATGACAAAATTCGAAACACCAGATTTTTGTTTGTTGAAGGGATTAATTTTAATTAAGTTTGAGTTTCTTAGTTAAATGTGAAAGCTTATTGAGTGCAATAGTTCCGCTTTTGATTGTTCCAAAGCTCATGCAAGCCTACAATGGACAAGAGCATACACGAAAGAGAAATTGCTTGCTAAAACAAAAGTTATGCTAATTACTATTATCACGAATCTTGTAGTTGCCTCATAGGGTGATCCTATCCAGGATGGACGAGGGGGAAGGAAACTAAATTCGTGACCTACGATATCCAAGACCTATGATAGAACTCAGATGTCACACCAGTCAAGGATACCGGCATTTTAGATTCAATGGAGATACTAAGCCAAGGGGACATCCCTATAACCAAGATAACCCTAAAAATAAGGAAAGCAAGTTGGTAACCCATAAAATCTTCATTAGACCTCTTAGTAGGATAGTTAATTAGAGTTTTTCGTAGTTACTAAGAGATTATGAGTGTCTGTATGAAAAGCCCCAATTTACCCTAGGGTTTTAAGCATGGAAATTAGGTCTAGGGATAAATGGTGAAATTAAGTAAACTTAGACACTCGGATTGATTGCTAGGTGCAAGATTAAACAATAGAAGGTGAAACTAGCAATACCCAGTTTGCGGAACTAAAGATACCCACTTCTCCCAAAGAGGGCGTCTCCCCCCTAAAGAGTAGACCAGTGTGTTGGATGGGAAAATGGAGTCCGATGATCGTGAAATTTTAGATCTAGGGGTTTTATAATTATTCCAAAGTGGGTTTTAAGTTTCATTAACCATTGCAAACTAGAACCTACTAAACTAATAGATGAGGGTTTTGTGTGAAAGGAAAATGCAGGCCCATTTAGATAGAAAAATAGGAAGAGATCTTACCCAAGAAAACTTGATGTTTTTGAGGATGAATGCCAAAGTGATGAAGACTATTCCCGCATAGATCAAGTGGAAAGATGGTGAGATCCAACTTCAAACCAAACGCCCAAGGAACCACATATGCGCTCTCTCTCCTACCAAGCCAAAGATCAAATCAATCAGATTGGCCAAGAAAAAGAACAATTATTGACAAGAAATAAAAGATGAGAGAGTAAGAGATGATGCAATAGAAATACTCCCTAGAACCACAAGATTCAGATAAGAGAACAAGGTAGAGTCTTCTACAAGTGTGATCCTCTCCAAATCAATTTTCCTTTCAAGCAAATAAGATGGATCCAAAAGATATGTCAAAAATTCACCAAGATTTTCCAATGCAAGCAAGAGATGGCATCAATTGATCACAAAGAACATTCTTCATTAATCCACATAAGATAAGAGATCCCCAAAAAATTTCTCTATTATTCTTCAAAAGCCAATGGTGCCAAATTTCTCGATGGGACACAATGAGGGGGGTCTCTTCTTTATATAGCTTTTGAGAGACACAAACCCTAACTTACTTTTTCATCCAATAGTTGAGATTAAAACATCATCAATGGTGGAGATCACTTTTACAAGGATTAATACATGGATCAACTTGACTAAATCAAGGGGGGCACACTTTTTGCCCAAGGACGCCTTGTTTAAGTCAAAATACATCATAACATAAGATATAATATGATAAAATATCAAGTGGTTCACCTTAGGGGCTCAATTCTACCTAGGCCCCAATACAACATCATAACATAGGATATATCATTGTAATACATCATATCACCAAGGTGAGGGGCGCCCCATGGGAGACATCCTCCCTAGAAGAGCCGAATAAATAATCCCAGACATAAAACTGACCGAAACTGATGGAAGTGTCTAGAGAGTCATAGTAAATCATCTGGAGAAATTGCTTTGCCATTTCCTTGACCACACAAGCCAAGTCGATTTCTTCAGTGATTTCCTAGTTCATTTTTTGGTGGTACATCCTCTGAAAATTATAAAATTCATCATATCTTCTTTCAGGATGAGAATTGGGGCAAACTGACTGCATAGAATTCTTTGGAGACATAGTAGAATGGTACAAGTGACTACTTATACCTCCTAGAGCACTGTGGCGCCCTAGGAGAACCATAATAACTACACTCTGTAATATATAATATGATTTGACCAATAATAAAGTGATAATAGTCATTGATCATGCAATTTGGGGACAAACTTTGAAAACTGAAATCGTAGTATTTGTCTTGGGCATGTCTGGAGAAAATATAAGCAGTGTCATGTTATCACATATACATTTGCAGCTGGGCTACCATGATGCAACAGACGGACTTATCTCTTGTTCTATTTCGAGCTACTTTTCACATGGGGTGTTAGCATGGATCATTACAACTTTAGCCATTCCAGAGCCTTGTTCATCAGATTTTTTCCTTGCCATGACTGAGATTCAGGAGTCCATTGAGATGCTTTCGGTGATGACCTAGTTCATTTCAGCAGAGCAACAGATCATAGTTGGTACACAGTACAGAGGGGCCTTATCAGTTGGAGACAGGTATACATGGTGAGATTAGGTATATGCTTCTTTGGTTTGATTTTGCTCTATGATGTATGTCAAACACCTATGCTTGTCATGTTAGGATGATTATGGTGAGCTATGCTTATGTGAACTAATGCTTGAACTTGCGTTATGACTAATCAAGGTACTTGATGTGAAGATTGTTGCTCACGCCATGCTTGTACAAATAGTAAACCTTAGTGCTAGGTTGGTTCCATGTGTCATTTGTCCTCGTCCATCGAGTTCATCTATGGTTCATTTTTAACCCATGACTTTAGCTTAACCAAGACTTATGAGATTGACGATCACTTTCCCCACTTTGACCCCTATGCATGATGGATCCCATGTTTTTTGTGTCTCGGCTTTGAGTTATCCCGAAGACTGTCAGCTAAAACTTGAAGCAATGTGTTTACCATCATTACATGCATTATGTGCTGCAAATCCTATCTATTGAAATGCAAAGCCCTTAAACAAATGTAAAATGTGTCTTTAGACACAACTCAAAAAGGGCTATAAGATAAAATTGTGAAAGGCCTAAAGAAAAAGCAGTGGATAAACAAATGCTAAATCTAAAGACTATTGGACACTATTTGAAATGTAATGATTAATTTCTCACGGAGCCTACAGGTTTTGATGCGAGATGAGGCAAGGGACTGCTAATTCACAGTGTCCCCTAGGATCTCCGCATTATAGTTCTTGTGTACTCAGTGAGCTGTACACATGTTGTTAGAGTTGAATGGGCTCTTTTCAGGTAAGCTTATCCACTTGTGAGACACCACCATCCCCTATTGTTCATCTATCATATGTATGTCACTGTGGTCATGTGTAATTGTCAACATTCTGAAAGATCATATGATCAAAGTCAGCTACAAGTCATTTCCCCTTAGCCTTAGCTTTGTTCTCCATCCTCACCCAACATTAGCACATTGTTTACAATTTGTAAGTATGGCATGAACAAGCAGACTTCCATAAGGTTCCAAGATTCTTTAGAAGCACAGGTATATTTTATCACTATTATTATTATTGTCACCATGATTATGAATAACATTGATTTAAGCTTGGTTTTGATGTACACCATTGGAGCATTTCTTATCTTGGATGTTCATAGGATCATATTGATGCAGTATCTCACCTTCAGCTTGGGTATTTTGACCTGGTCAACCCAATTGACCAAGTCAAGCACGGTTCCCAAGGCAGTGACTCAGAAAACAACATGGTCTATATTTGTTTCAGACATGCCCAAGACCAATACTGCGGTTTCAGTTTTGAGAATTTGGCCTCGGTTCTCTTGACAAGTGATTATTATCACTTTATTATTGGTCAAATGAGCAAATTTTATTACAGATGGCAGTGTTTTTGGTTCTCCTAGACCAGTGCAGTGTTCCAGGGGGTATGAGTAGTCACTTACACCATTCGTCTGTGTCTCTAGATCATCTAAAACAGTCACTTTTCCCCAGTTCTCATTCTGGACAGAGTTATGGTGATTTTATCATTTCCAGAGGTTGTACCGGCAAAAAATTGAAATAGGAATTTCACTCAAAAAATCGATTTGGCCTCCTGGGTCAAGGGAATGTCTTGGAATTTTGGCAGATGATGTCTCCCAGCATCCTAGACAGTCCTTCGGTAGTTTTCGGTCAGCAGTTGTTCGGATTATTTTGTTTTAGCTCAGTTAGAAAGGAAAGCCCCCCAAGGTGCGCCCCCTCAATTTGGATAATGATGTAACTCATTGTTATATCATATGTTATGAAGTTGTAAAGGGGCCTAGGGTGAATTAAGCCCCTAGTGGCCCCCTCTCATGTATTATCATTTCACACTCTATGTTATATCGTGACTTTCACCAAGGATAGGCGTCCTTGAGCAAAGTGCGCCCCCTTTGTTGACTTGGTCACTTGATCCATGCATTGATCTTTGTATTGTTGATCTCCACCATCGAAGATGTCTTAATCTCGACTGTTGGATGATATTTATTTGAAATGTGGACACACTCTCAAACTATTTAAGAGAGGTGACCCCCCCATTGTATTGGATGAGCTCTGGCACCAGAATATTGAATAAAGAGATTTGTCTAGGATTACACTTTTGAGTTTTTGTAAATTAATTGATGATTTGATGATTGACATTGATGCTCTTACGTACTGAGTTTGCTTCGGGATAGATTTTGCATTCTTTCCTTTACCCATTTCCTCTGCAGGGAAGGAGGCGCGTTAGGGAAGAGGGCACATCTGTGGGGAAATTCACCATTGCCCCGACTCTTGGGTGTTCGGTTCAAGGAGTATTTCTTTCTTTATGAATTTTTACTTCTTGTCCTTTTCGTATTCTGCAGATCTCATTCATCTGTTTTACCATTTGATTTTCTCTGGCTTGGCAGGTTGAAGGGGGTGCTAGGGTGATTGGCTGAAGCTCAAATACATCAAGATCTTCTCCGGAATTGCTCATTTGATCAAGAAAGCGACATTCTTCACCATTTCTGAGGTCATCTACAAAATCCAGGTACGTCTCACAGGCAATTTCTGTATGCATTGCCCATCACTGCTTTTATTGAAAAACCCTTGTTTAGACTTAGGAAAAATCACCAAATCAATTTGCACTGGGGATCTGCAAATTCAGTTATCTAGGTTTTGTTGGCCATCCTTCGAAATCTGCTCTCCCTCCTAGGCGTCATCCATAGACTCCATTTTCTCACTCTCAGGCACTGATCTCTAAGAGAGACGGCACCCCTCTCTATCTGGCTACTAGTTCCTCTTGCTTTTCTTTTTGGTTTTGGCTTGAATTTTTCTATACTGTCGAATCTTACATCCAAGTAGGCGTGTTGAAGGCCTAATTTCATTGTATAACCTCGTTTTGGGAACTTTCCATATTTTTGATAAAATCCCCCTAGGGTCCCAGGTTTGATCATTTGAACAAACACACCAACCCTAGATGTATTTTAAATTCTTTAAGTCACTGATCCATTTCATTTGAGTAACAATTCTACAATCCTTAAGCACCCGCGCTCGAATATTCCTTAATTTGTGGCTTATTCCTTAAATCTACGGTTTCTAGCTCTCAACTTACGTATTCACATTTCTTGGCTTGATCTGGTGATTAGCTGTAGATCTATCTTTTCAGGATAGGATTGGGTCTCCCCCATTGTCACTTGGGCATTCAGTGGCATAAGGTGAAGGAATCCCTAATCAACTTGCCAACCATCCATCTTTTGGGGGTTAGGGTTTTTGTAGGTCATGACTTTGTTTGCTTGTCCCCTCTGCCATTTTGTATAGGATTACTCTATTGGGGCAACTACAAGATCTGTGATAACATGTCAATTTGTTAGTCATTGCCTTGGGAGCCGTGTTTGACTTGGTCAACTGGGTTGACCAGGTCGAAATACCCAAATTGAAGGTGAGATGCTAAACTAGGATGAACCTGCATGCATCCAAGGTAAGAACTGCTCCAAGATGTATATTAAAACCCAACTTAAATTATGTCATTCATAATCATTGTGACAATAATAAATAATAATAACAAGCAATAAGATATACCTGTATCTTTGAGTAAGCATTGAATCTTATGGAATTCCCTTGTATATGCCATACTTACAAAGTTTAAACAATCTGCTAGTGATGTGTGAGGATGGAAAACAAGGCTAAAGCAAAAGGGTGATGACCTCTAGTTGTTTTTTACCATGTGATTTATCTGAATGGTGACAAGTACACACAACCATAATGACATATGCATGATAGATAGCAATAGGGGATGGTGGCATCTCACAAATGGATAAAGTACTTGGGCATGTTTGCTTTAAGCTCTAACAAGTTTTCCATTTAAAAGATTTAACAATTTGCAACACTAGTTAACGTCCAAAGGCAGATTCCCTGGAAATCCTTCTGGGCTTCTAGAAAATGACAAAGGCATAACCTTGACAGGTTAGTCTCACCCTGTTGCCCTGTAGGGGAAAATGATCTGAACATTATACAATGAATGAGTGCTCATCCTGTGACCATTGACTTTTCAAGAAACGTTTGACTTTAACACAAGATAATAGCCAACATCCAAAGGCAAGTTCCTTGGAAATCCTTATGGGCTCCAAAAAATGACTAAGGCCCACCCTCGCTGCCAGCAAGCATCCATAGCCTCGATGGGTTTGTCTTACCCTGTTGCCCTTGCAGGGAAAAATGAGCTTTACATCATACAATGGATGAGTGCTCATCCTTTGGCCACTAACTAATTTATAACATTTATACTTTTGCATCATTTAGATATATCATTTATGCGTTTCGATGCTTTAGTGTCTAAAGACACTATTGGGTGGAACACTTGTTTTGAGGACTAAAGGAAAACTATCCGGTGAACTTGGCCACACTAACCAAGCCACATACTTCATAACCAGAGACACATAAAAACATGGAGTCTATCATGCACAAGGGTTAAGATGGGGAAAAGGATTTTCAATCTCATAGGTCTCAATCAAACATACCTTAAGAAAAAGTCAATTATGGATAAGCTGGATGGATGGGGACAAATGATACATGGAACTAGCATAGCATTAAGGTTTAAAAATTGTGTAAAGCATGGTATAAGCAATAGTCTTCAACATCATATTCTTTAATCATTCTCAACACAAGTTTAAGCATCGGTACAATATGTAACATAAGCATAGGTCACCATGATCATCATAGCATAACAAGTCAAAGGCGTTAGTATACATCAAAGAGCAAATTCCTACCAAGGAGCCATATACCTGATCTCACCATATACCTGCTCTCACTGATATACTCATCTGTAAAATGTGTACTAGATCTACTACTCTGCTCGATTGAACTAGGTCACCATTTAAGTCATCCTAGAGGACAAGGAGATCTCAATCCTGGCAAGGAAATAATCTATATCTGATGCTGAACAAAGGCTTTAAATGGCTAATGCCTGAAATGATGATCCATGCTGTAAGCCTGTAACCCCATCTGAATGTCTGGCTCAGAAAAATAGATAGATAAATATGTATGCTGCATGCTACATCATGGTATCCCAACTACAATATATACGTGATAACAATTACTACTGACCAAGAATCTCCATTTTGATCATCCACCACTTTCTCAGGCAAATCCTTTATGTGATTGTGAGAGCATACTACCGGAAATCAAGGTTGGATTATTTCCAAGTCCTCTATTAGCCAAATCGATTTTATTGTCTAGGCCATGGTCACGTTTTACTTGAATTTTTACACTAATGCCATTGCTGAAAATAAAATGCTCAATATGTACCTTTCCTTTGCCTGGAATGCCAATTTGACTGCATATATGGAATCGAGGACCCAAAATCCACTAATGGTGACTAGTGGCACCCCTTGTATCCATCTGAAATATAATCCATGAGCTCTTACATGTCCATCATAATAAAATATAGCCATAATAATTAATAACTGATAACAAATAAAAATATCTATGATTTGAAGCAAATAATGGCCAACTAAAGAATGGGACACTGTACTGGATATAGATAGATGTCAAAAGCACAAAATCGAATTGTTGGATCCAAAATCACTCGGGGCCCCTGTTGACCATGGTTAAATTGACCAAAATACTGACTGAGCACTGCAATAACTGATCCTGTGTGCATAAGGGACTATCAATGCTCCATTATCTATATTAATAGACCATCTAAAGCATAAACAACGTACATAGTGGTGATTATAATATAAAACAAGCCAGAATTGCATTAAAATAGTCTTACAATTCATTTCAAAGTCCTAGGCATATGCTCACTTACAAAACTGAAAAACCATGCTAAGCTGGGTGAAGTGGATAAAACAAGGATTAGCTGAAAGAACTTGACTTATTAGACTCTAACTATGTGATCTCTCAGAGCAACATGGGGATATGGGATACCATAGTGACAATATGCATGACAAAGAACAATAAGGAAGGGAGGTGTCTCACACATGGGTAGAGTATTTGGACTTACTTTCAGTAGACTCTAACAAGCACCTTTTGCATAATCAAATTGATTTAAACTTTCAAAACACTTTGCATTTCATAAGACACTAGCCAACCTCAAAGGGCAGGTGCCATGGATTGCCTTCTGGGCTCCAAATAATGACATGGACTAGCTCTGCTTCGAGCGAGCGTTCAAAGCTCCGACGGAGTTGCCACCTTGTTGCCTTGTTGGGGCAAATGGCCTTACATTATACAAAGGATGAGTGCTCATCCCTTGGTCACTGACTAGTTTATTAACATTTATTTCATTTAGGCCTTAGTGTTTAAAAAGACTACTAATAGCAGTTGGCCTTTTGCATCATTTGGATTTAGCATTTATGTGCACCGATGCATTTTACTTTCTCAACATATCAAAGAGTACTTAGTTTGAGGAATAAAGAAAGGGCTCGGTCACTCCAAAGAAGAGACACAAGCAATCATGGATCCATCATGCACAAAGGCCAAAGTGGGGGAAGGCTCATCAATCTCACAAGTCCAAGTCATAAATCAAAGGTCAAAACTCAATAATAGATGTAACTGGATGGGTGGAGGAAGTGAAGGATGAAACCAAGCAAAGCAAGGAAAATAATTAGGTTTGTATAAAGTGGATATAAGTGAGCATATACTAAAGACTTACAATTTGAATCATTCAACCATTTATGACAACAAGTCCATAAAAATCATACTAACAAGAGATCACCACCTCATGTCACTGCATTCCAAGTAAAAGCTACTAAGATAGATGAAGGGACAAAGCATAGTACCATACCCAAATAACATAGTACCATACCCAAATGCATGTTGTATACCTGCTCAATCATCTGCATCCATCTCTACTATAACATGAAGCACACTTTGATTGAATAATGGCAAAGGAAAAGGACACCAACTGCTACTCTGTTAAGTAGACCTGTTATCCACTAATTCTGCACTTAGTGGATTTCCAGTGAGTCGCTGAAGTCATGAACAAGCCAGTTGTTCATTGTCACTGCTCAAAAGTTCTATGGTTACATCAAGACCAGTTGTGGTCCCCTTTTTTTAAATAAAATGCATGTTCATACCCCTTGGGGACGTTGTAATAAATGCTCTAACATGACAAACTTTTTGTAAAGGACTTGGTTTCCTAGGACTTGGCTATCAATCCGATTATTCCAAGGTGTTTTCTCCCTTGTCAATTATACAATGTTGAATAAGCGATGTATAATTTTCGAGTTTTTCACCGCTCCTCCAAAGCTGAAATTTTCGTATTGGTGGTAAGGCCTTAGGAGGTGATTAAAGTTCATGTGTTGATGTATATAAATGTTTCAGGGATCGGTATTGAGTCGTATGGACATGTACTAAGTCCCCCTAGGGTTTCGTCTGATTCCAAGAAAAATAAAATTTTCCGCATTTTTAGGCCATTTTTAAATGGTTTAAATGGAAAATTCAAAATGTAATAAAAGTATGATCTTGAGTTCGTTTTTGGCGTGTATGGGCTTGTTTTCAAGCTCTGAGCACTTCCTTTACCTCATGAGCCACTTTTTTCATGCTTCGGGTGACTAAATTGTCTCATATGGCCTTATTTCTCTATTGGTGCGACGAAATGGCAAAAAAATGCTAATTTTTGACAAAATGCACCAAAGTCAAATTTTTTGAAGAAGTCAAAAATCAATTTTTTAAAGGATGAAGTGACTTGGCATGTGGCTCCAAGTGGGTAGGCGACCCTTCTCCAAACATAGTGGTGAAGCAAACTTTGGTTAAATTCAAAGGTTATGAAGTGGTTTAAATAGTGGTGACGTCAACTACATGGGACTCACTCTAATACCAGGTAACGTAGCGCATGGATGAGGGTGGACCCCTCTCCATGTGTTAAATAAAATTAAAAGGATTTGGTTATGAATCTTTGGCGTTAAGTTATGGTATATTACATTCAAACAAACACTTAAGTTTGGTGAGCTTGCACATGAGGAAGATGACGCTAGCCTCTTTGAGATAGCGAGTGGTAGGTGTGTGAGGTGGCAACCATCGAGTGGGTTGGTGGAGTTGGTAGGATAGGTGGCATCTGCTTCTCCAGTTCCACTCTTTATTAACTCAGGTCAACTCAGAGCTCACTTGGCTAACTGACTCTTCATCTTCAATTAACTCATGTCTAATTCAGTTGGTTGGTGCACCCGTGGGGGTTTGTAAAACCTATTTAAGCAGGTTCTTTTGCCTCATTCTAGACGAAAGAAAAGAACCTCTGCTCTTGTATCATTGTTATTGTTCTTTATGAATAAAATTTGAAAGGCTTTGGAGGGTCATGATCTGTGGCAGATTGTGCATATGGTGATTTCTTTTTGAGGTAATATTGCTCAATTATTTCGCTTTGCATAACTAATAGTCCGACTTAGAAGGCTCTATGTAGCACGTAGACTAAGCATTTGTAGATGACAATTTGCTTATTTACTTTCTTGTTATTAGCGATCTAAGAGTTATGCTTTAGTCGGTTATAATTCATGATCTTTTGGTTTTCTAATTGTGGGGTGTACCAGATCTAATTTGTTTTGTGCAAGCTTGATAAGTGTGCAGATTACCATCCCGAGTGAAAGGTTGAGCTCGGTCGCATCTCCTTTACTTTGGTATATATGTTGAAACGAACACATAAGTATTCCTTTCCCGCATCAAATATTCCTCCAATCTTGCAAGAAAGATCCAAAACTTGAGCAGTTTTTCTTCTCCTTCATAAAAGTTTAAATCTTTCTCTCTTGGTTACGTTATTTTTGAATCAAGCTTAGATCTGTTTAAAATTTTTATCACATATTCCTTAGCTTGTTCATTTGGTTGATCTAAAGTTCCTGTAAATCGCAATTATCAGCCTAGATCTAACATTATTTACTTAATACTTGAAGAAGCATAATTTTCCATTTTTTTTGCAAGTATTAAGTAGTGTAACTTTTATTGTATTTTTGTACTAATCTTCTAATCCGTGATCATTTAGCTTGCTGGTTTTTAGCAGGTTGGAGGAAAAAGAGAGGGAGGTGCTGCCAAAAAATCAAGTTTTTCGCCATCCGAAGCACCCACGATCCATCTACCTTCCCTCTCCTCCATTCGTTTTCTTCCCAGCAATTGTAAAGTCTCTTCTGACCCATTTTTCAAGGGTCAAAAAAATGTTTTCCCTTTTAAGCATTATTGTAACTAATTTGACTAAAAAGAGAGTGGGATTACGGCTCCCACAACCCCCTTCCCCCTGTTGTCGCCCGAAACTGGCACACGGGTGCTGAAAGCCCAAATTGTGGGCGCGTCGGCCTGACGACAAATCTCTCTCGAGAGGCCAATGTCACCACACCCCTCTCTCCTCGCTTCAGGCTGGCTCTTCTCCAGCTCTAGGGGGGTTTCCCTAAGTTCAGATCGCTAAGGCAGGTGCGGCTGAGGGCAAGGTGATATGAAGAGGCCGCCTTAGAGAAACACGGGTCACAAAAAAGGAAAATGATTCAGATTGATTGGTAGGAAGGGAAGGGAGGATTAGTCCTCGAGGGAAGGCCAATGCTAGTACCAGAAGCGTAAATGGAGTCAGAAGGGGACTTAGAAGAGCTTTGTGTTTCACGGAAGTGAGACTAAGCTGGTCCATTCCATAATCAGAGGCTAGGAGAATGGAAGTATAACCGACTACTTTTCATTACTCCCAGACCTCTGAGAACACAACCGCGACAAACAACTTGGCAGCCGCAAATGCTTGCCCAATGTGCTAGATTATAGTCCTCTATGCTGGCTTGGTCTATAACTTTATGAAAACCCAAAGCTACAACAGAGAAACCCAAGATATCCCAAAAATACTCAACATGATATTTTTTCTTTATTGGCTCTGGGGAAAAATCCTCCCAGCCTCTAAAATTTCCATCTTATACAATGAAAGAGCCTTGCTCTTTATAGGCCATAAAAGGTTCATATTTTTCAAAAAATAAAAATAAAAATAAAATAATAATAAACAAAAGAAATAAAAAGTGGACAAGCTCTAGCTCCACTTTTTTCTCATCACTTAATCTACTTTATTAAAAAGAACTATACTTTACTAAAATACTCATAACCATAATGGGCCCAAACAGATTGGCGGCCATTCTAAACTTAACAATTTGCTCCTCTCTACTACCACATCATCAAAGAAAAAGTTGAGCTTATCCAACACAGATGATTTCCAATACAAATCTTGTGAGCTTGTAGCTGTCAATGACGTGGGATCCCGAATGGTGGGGGAAGGTGGTTTTCACCCAACCCACCAGGGATCAAATCCCACCGAGACATGGCCCGCTGTGATAAGGCTCAAAGGGTAGATGCCCCCTGGATAGGCTACCGCCCTTTGTCGGGATTGGAGGCCGGGACGTCTCGGCCGTTGCTGAGTCACAAGTTTCTGGTATATCCTGGCTTGCGGGTTGTCGGATATATCTAGGGGTTTATAGTGGCATCCGGCGGCTTTGAACCTGGGTCTCGCCCAGGTAATCCCGACGAGTTACCGATTTCCCTACTTAAAAAGAAAGAAAAACCGTGACAACTGCTTGAAAGAAAAATCGTGGGACCAAACTCCACGCTACCCCCAACGGTGGAAATTCTCTGATATGCTCGGCTGCCTCTGCTAGTTCTAAAAACCACCATCAAATGATGAAATCGGCCCCGGTTCATAAATTTGCTGTTAATGAGCTATGCGTGAAGCACAGCTAGCGACTGCAACATCATGTTCAGTCTTACAACTGCCAAAATTCACGACTTCACGACTGACAGCAGCTGATAGAAATGAGGGACCACCTATCAACACCGTGAGTAAGTATATTCTCATGGATGCATTCCACGATTGGCATGATGTGAAGATGGAAGCTGGCACTTGTCATTCATTGCTAAACTTCATTAACAATCACTTGAAAAGTGTGAGATCTCTGCCCGTTACCACTGAACACCTGCGATCTGATCAATAAAAAAACTCCCATATCGGCGGCTCCACAATTCGTCTCATATTTGGCTGCCAGTGTGGAATGCGACCTCATAGTGGAGAACAGGACGAGAACAACCACTATTCGACATGGAAACCGTAGACTGCTCCAAGTTCCGTGCCCGTCCGATAATCTGCTGTAATAACTCGTGGTCTGCTAAAAACATATCCACAAAATCATGAAGTTTGCCCTGAGCAACGGCCAATGAAAGACGTGAATATCTCCATGATTGTCTCTGCTACTGATAAAAGTCGTTGAAGCTCACGCTGTCAATAACTCAGCGTGGAAATCCAAGAAGAAACGAGATTTTAAGAGAATGATGCCATTGACCGTGAACTGCTCCAACAGACTTCACGCGATCGGCTGCCATCGAAAGTGGAATACCGTGATATAAGGATACACCCAGTGGATTCATAAATATAATTCGAGAATTGCAATCCATACCATCGACGGTCACCAACATTGGATATGGAGTCCTTTAAACTGAAACTCGGTTTCTTTTTTGCCTCTGCAGGTGTGCTCCTTGCCCTGTGGACTCCCATGTCTGCCAGGACAATTCATCATGTATCAATTTTTTCCTGCGCTTCCAGTTTTATGCTCTGCCGAGGATTTCCGGCAAGCAGTTTACCTTTGACATTTTCCTCGTTGACAAAGGGCTTGTATCTTAGAATGCTGGAGAAGTGTGTTTTTTTTTTTGCCCACTGCGATCTTGTTACAGGGTTCTTCATCTCAGTAATCTGTGCCTTTAAACCTGGACACTGCATCTTGATTTCTATTATCACTATCAGCCATTTCAACTATGTTCCACTGCATAATAGCCTCTGTTTGTTCAATGCATCAAGAGTGTTCTCACTGATATCATTGCTTGTAGTAATTATCATCTTCCCAAACTCAGGAACTCCAAATTTCTTTTCGATTGCACAAAAGGATTTATGCGCCACTGTAGATAAATATGCAAGATCACTTGAGTCCAACCCGATGCCCTGAGCTTTATAGCCTAATTCGTTAAGTGCCAAAGCAACTGCGCAGAAATTGGGAAACCCCACTTCTCATAACCTCTATTTTTAAAGATACAACTGAAGTATGTGCCATGCAGTCTTTGAATTTGTGTGTTGTACTGTCTGAAAGTTATCAACATCAGTTTGATTTTCCCTTGCATCCAAGAGCAGGACAACGAGGCTTCTTCATAACTCTATCACAGTTGTTGGATCACAGTCTGTAACCACATGAGACTCAGGTTATGTTTGGATCCTCATTTGGAACAAGCCGAACTCCTTTTGCACACACAAGGCAGACCAAATCAGTAATATCATGTTCATTTGCATTTGGGAAGTGATGCTTCTTATTACCAATATTTCTGAGACGTGCAATATGTGGTAAATCCCTATGTAACACCATTGCTTATGTCTATGGGGTAAGCATCCATCCTGAAAAACAGAACAATCCCAAAGCATGCTGTGTGAAAATGCGATGATTTCCCTTCCAATGGCATTTATTATGTCAAACCAGTCAGCCGATTCAGATCTCCTGGAGCTTGATTACTGGTTGCTACTAACACAGTTCCCTTGTTCAATAGTCTACATATAATTTCAGAAAGGGCCATGGCTGTGAACACACTAACTGCCTGAATCTCATCAAAACAGAGAATGGTTGCCCCTGCCTTGTGACTATCATTTCCCATATTAAGAAGACTGTCTGCTACAATAGGAAAATATTTTCCAGATGTAGCTCCTGCTCATATCTCTCCTGGGCATTGCTATCTACAGTCTTGACATACCTGACCATGATCATTCCTTTGGCAGAGAGCAAACAACTTTATAGTCTGTATTTTTTAGTGCTATTTTACTGTTCAAAGTAGCTCACTGCTTTGGCCAAAGTTCAAAAATTACCCCTACAAATTAGGAGGTGACACCCCCATTTGGGGAAAGCCTGTATCGCCTAGTGTGTGATTGATCTCTGATTTATTGCTTTCTTTTAAAGTTCTAGATTAGTTCAAGTTTTTGCATCTAGTTAGATCTAATTTCCAGTATTTATGTGCTTACTTTCTTTATAGATCTAACCCAACCTTGACTTCCCGAGTAAGGCTTCATCCGGAAAGAGATCCCTGACTGTAGTTTCCTTATATGCCAAACTAATGTACTGCTTAAAATAAATCACAAGCACACAATCCGTCCTTAAAGGGCTGGATAGGTTAGTGCTTTTGTTATTTGCTTTCATCAATTTAGAATAAACAATTTTCCATTCCGGTGTATGCTCTTGCCCATTACAGGTTTGCCCTGAGCTTTGGGATAATCAAAAGCAGGATTGTGCACTAATTGATTTCTCACATCTAACTAAGCAAACTCACATTAATAAAAGCAACTTCCGCAAAACATTATAGAAATCCGGTGTAACGAGCCTGAGAAATAATGAGCAAATTCTTTAGGGAAAGCTGGAACAACTAGAAAGCGACCTTGGGGTCCCATTAGGTTACATCCTTGTTGGTGTAGTGTTGAACACCCCCCATGACTCTATCTAGCCCACATTTTCCCGTGCAGAGCTTGTCTCAGAATCTAGACATATTCTCAATACGTCACAGTATATCGAGAATCCCCTTTCCCATAACTTAATTCATCCTTAATAACTTTAAAACTGACCAAAACTCCACTTGCAATACATTTACAACTTTCGACAACAGTAGGCTTCATTTGGCACTATCAATATCTTCAATTTCATATTTTACTTTCAGGTCGTTTATGTTATAATTGCCATATCTATTTTCATGCTGCTGTTATATTAATTTTACTTCCAAATAATCTTGATTTAGTAATTTAATTCTAAACAACTCCTAACATCCATCTCATCCATAACTAGTAAACTTCAAGATCCTTAGAAACTCTTTTGTAGAGACTATCCCCCTTGGCCCCGTTAGGAGTGGCCTAAATGGAGGAGTCAGGATCAGGTGACAGTACCTGACTCAAGACTTGCCCCCAAGGACACACCGACCAGCTTGAAGATTTATGGTGCGTTTTCTCCCTAGGTGTGTGTAAGGCGGCAACAGGACCATAACCATCCACTAGATCTCAATGGGGTCATAGAGGGAT
Organism: Pseudotsuga menziesii; assembly: GCA_001517045.1. Classification (NCBI taxonomy): domain Eukaryota; kingdom Viridiplantae; phylum Streptophyta; class Pinopsida; order Pinales; family Pinaceae; genus Pseudotsuga; species Pseudotsuga menziesii. The sequence goes on along the minus strand of LPNX010372653.1, from coordinate 129,106 downwards.
AAGTCATGACAAGGGGAAATGGAAATATGCTCTACACCATTCGAATAGATCGAAAGATGTATCTCTAGAACTGATCATCATAAATCAGCTCATGTAAAGGACTGGCTCATGCCTCTGACATACTCCTCTGCATTATAGTAGCCCTGTTGCTATGGATGTGAGAACATAACTAGAGTGACTTGATTTACAAACCCTAGATCTGAAAGATAGATAACAATGGAGGCTTAGAGGAAGGGATAGTGTTTAATATGAACTATGCTGTTGGAAGCAGGGAGCGGGAGCGAGGAGCAGGAAGCAAGATTGAAGCGAAAAGTGAAATTTTCAAAAGCTCTCGTTTTGAGAGCATTTTTTGTGTGGTATATATTTTAATATATTTTGATGGATTTATATCTAAAAAACATGTAGGATATTGAATTAGCTATAGAATACATGGATTAAACCATATAATATCAATCATCTAGTAGTTATAACTTAAAAAATTATCATCAAATGATCAACCATAAAAACTTTTATAGGAGCTTGGCAAAAAAGGGAGGTACCATAACATTGTCATCAAATGACTAACTTGGTATAGGAGCTTTTAGTATAAGAAAGGAAGGGAGCGTGTCGGTAGCGCCTTAGGAGCGTGCTCACAAAACTGGGAGCGTTTTGGGAGTGAGCTTCCGAAGGAAGTGAGCTTCGGGAGTGGGAGCAAGGGGGTGGGGGGTGCTCCCACGCAGCGTAGAATATGAATAGCAATGATCCCCAAATACTTTATTTCTTATTATCTTAATTAATTAAAATTGATCTGGGTAGAAGTGCTAGATGCGAGATGGTCAAGCCTGTACCCTGGGGAGATTTGAAATAGAAATTTCAAAGTCACCCGAGATAAAAGCTAGACTTAGTAATTAGGATTTTCTAACACTTAAAATGATTGCTAGGATGATTGATCTAACAATGTTTGATTATCGCAAGCAACAAGACAAATACAAAACATAAAATAAACTTCAAATCAAGGGAGGGAGATTTGCCTAAAGAGCTAGTGCCTGATTTAGATGGGAAAATGGAGTCCAACCAAGACGCCTAGGAGGATCTTGAGGTTTTTCGGGATAGCCGCAATCACCCAAATGCCAAAATTTCGATTTTCTAAGTGGTGTGAGCCCCAGAATTTTCCTAGTTAGTAAACTGAGGGTTTTAACAGTTAATTTTTATGACTAATGGAATAGAAATTTAGAACAAGAGATATAGAGTAGATCTTACCGAGGAAATCTTGTAGATGCCTTGCAAATGATGATCTATCCTATCTCAATCAATATGGAGCAATTTGGATGAAGTTTCAAATGAAAACGAATTGGCCAATGGAGGTAATGCGCCCCTCTCCCTACACAATCAAACTTCCGAAGTGAGATTTGATAGACAATGAAAAGAGACTATAGATGCAAAATATATAGAAAGCATATCAAAGATCAAATGATGTTATTGAAAACCCCTTGATTTTATCACGTCTTCAAGTAGAACGAGTTGGGGAAAATCACAAAAATGCAGAAGTTGAAGTCGCCATCCTGCATGCAAACTCTATCTTTTCCAATATATTTTTGAAACAACAAATAATCACTCATATGCTAACAGAAATAGACTTTTCAATCAAGTACAAGAACATCCCACAGAGAAGAGCCAAGAATTTTTGCAAAAAATTTCTTTATTCCAATTCTCTAAGAGCCAAAAGTCCCTTTACAATGCTGGAGTCATCTCTCTTAAATAGGAGAAGAGTAATGTCCAAATTTTAACTAACTCCATCCAACGATTGAGATTATATCATCATCAACGGTGGAGATCTCACTTTACAACAATACATGGATCACTCTCAATAAGGGTTGCACTTTTGCGTCTAGCGCCCAAGCTAAGGTGAAAGATCATAATAAAATATATAACATGTAATAATACGATGGGAGGGTCACTTAGGGGCTTAAATCACCCTAGGCGTCCCCTTTAGTACAATCACATAAGGTACATCATAATAATAAAGTCATGTCAAGATGAAGTGCACCCCTATGGAACTCGTCCTCTCTAGACGATGGAACAAAATAATGATGACCCCGTCATTGAGATATAAACATGCAAAATGGTCCATAGAGCCTCTATGCATCATAATATGACATCAATATCATTTCCCTTTAGGGACACAACTTGCTAGTGTTGGCACCATCTTCACTGTCTCCGTCCATCCGTTGCCTTCCCTTGTTGTCGATTAACCTCGACTTCTAACGTGACTAGTGGCATCTAGGATTTCCCCCACCTTCACCTCTATGTTGGAATAGGTCTTCCCCTTGATCATTTTCCATATTGATCTAAAGCGACAAGAGCCCGTCCAATGTGACAACTACCCTTCTTCTGTAATGGACGAGGCCCTTGCGATGTCACCGGTTAGCTACCTCACCTCTACCGTCCCAAATCGGATACCTTTAGTGGGTAGCTACACATTGTGTAATAACAACAATCTTCTCAACCTCCTCCCAACTATCTTTATTAGCAATGCTTACCAAATTAGGCCTATGAGTTGGTTCATATGCTGAGTTTTTATTTTCTGACCTTTGTTTTGATATCACCCCATGAGGGTCATAGGCCACTGCTGCAACCTTCTCTAGACTTAACTGCTCTAGGAATCCCTCCAGGTAGTGTATAGCATTGAGAGATCTAATCTAGAAGGGACTCACATCTTTGTGGATGTGGAAAGACTAATGTTGTTTGACGCTCCCAAAGTGCATTTCATTTGATAGTAGTCTCTGCCTGGCAAATTCCATTACCAAGATTCTCACTGTAAAAAAGGTAGGTAATTTGTAGGGTGTTCCTTCAAATCCATATACCCTGACAACTGTATGATCTTCAAAGATGAACCAATCCTCAACTCTGGTCTCCGGGGTGAATTGAAACCACTCTTTACCTTCTCTAGGCATCCTTGGTAAATCTATTCCATGTATGACCACATATGCAATTCTTATGACCTTATTTGTGAACACCGTGAAATTTGAATTACTGGCTTTCCTGATAAAAATGGGATTCCATTCATACACAGGGAGATCCACGTTCATTTGATCAATCATGTTTAAGCTTAGGCTTTCAAAATATTTGAAATTCTAGTGCAAGAATAGGAAGAATAAGCATGAAGGAAACCTAAATATTTCTTGTGCAGTGTTGCCGCCTAATTCACACTTTAAGACACAGGAAAGTCACAACCTGCTATGTGTGTCCTTGGGGGCAAGTGAGCGCTGGGGACCACTATCACCACAGTCCACAACTCCTCCGTTTAGGCAAGATCCCAACAGAGCCAAAGGGGGTAGTCCCTACGGAAAGACTAGGTTCCAGATTTATTAATTAATTGCAAATTAATTAAAGGGATCTTTTTTTTATTAAGATTATGAGGCTAAGCCTTTGTATTATCTAAGGAATGACAAACAGTATGCAAATGCAAAGACTTCCTTTTAATGATAAGCAGACCTTGAGATAAATAAAGACCAGTGCCTATTACAAATGGAGTCTAAAGGTGGATTACAACTTTACAAACTTATAAATGAATTTGAGATTTAAATTAAGATTAAACTACAGCTTAGGTGTTGTACAACAAAATGAATGAGCAAATAAATAATGAATCAAGATATCTTAGCAATGTACAGTTGATCTAAATTTATCAATATTAACCAATGAGCAAGATTTACAAGTTATGAACCAAAGATAGCAGAAGAAAATGCTCTAAATGGAAATTATTAACCAACAATAAATGAAGAAAAAAGGACTTTAAGTTTGATTTACTTGAAGCAATTTAAACAAATGTTGAGCATTCACCACATGAACAATTGCAGAACTGAAAGTAAAGTGTTGGAGTGCTTGCAGTAAAATAAACGTGAAAGTGCTTGTAGTAAAACCTTGAACAACAAGGCAAAGATAAAAATGGACCAATGTTTGTAGGACGTTTTGCAATGTCTCTTGGTAAATTTAATAAATTTTATTAGAGTTGGAATCTTTGATTATGTTTTAGAACCGGTGGTGTGACTACCCCGATCTAGTTCTTCTCAAACCGAAGAGGGATTGCTGTTGCGCTCAACAGGTGGGAGCAAAGCCCACCCCTAGCTCACAGGTCAAACCCCAATGGCCCGATGCTCACAAGGAGGACGTCGATGCGCCTAGAGACCCCCTCGGTCTACTACCCCTTGCAGCTTCCGAGTCACTGTTTTTAATCAATTCAAAAATCACTAAATGGATGCCTATTAAACTAGGACTTCCCTTTCCCCTGGTCGTATCTCGGAGTACCCCGAAGGGTGATAACCGAGTAGAGGAGTAGGAAATAGAGAAGCTTTGTTGGTTAATTTTAAGTCTTGGGTGATTAAGATACAATGTAGATTTTAAGTTATCAACAAGATCACCAAGCGATGTCCCTTATGGGAGGTGCTGGTATTCGATCTTGGACTGAAAATAAAATGTGTTGAAGATTGTAGCAGGAAAATAAAGTGTTTCTTTAATTACCTAAGCCCTCACTTCTCCTACTTTTCATATCCAGCTTGAAGTCCCTAAAGGGAGATGACAAGTGGATAGAGGATACACAGGATGGGTGAGTTGTATGATTACTTCTTTTAACAGAAAAATAAAAGGAACTGAACTTGAAAGAAACTGTAACTAACTAGAACAATGCTTGATCGCACAACAATCTCTGTGACAGAGATGGTAGTCTGTCACAGAGATAGGTGGGTGGAAAGGAAACTGATTAAGCTAACCTCACAACAATCTCTGTTACAGAGATGTTGGTCTGTAACAGAGATAGGTGGGTGAATGAATAAAACAGTAAACTAAATAAAACAGTAAACTAACCTCACTTCAATTTTTG
>LPNX010372653.1:112279-122465 GCA_001517045.1 Pseudotsuga menziesii | reverse complement strand
GTGAAAAAATTCTCAGATTTTTCCAAGGTACAATTTGTACAATTATGTACATCTTCATGTACATGGAGTTGCCACCTAGTCGAAATAGGTGGGCAACATGCAGGAAACTCGGTTAACTACTAATTAAGAATTTGAGCTAGGTAAGTAGGGGTATTCCATTTAGAGGCTTCATTTGTTATTGGCTAAAATTGTGACAAAAAACCTAAAATGGATTGATCCACTTCTTCATCATTTTTATACGCTAATATGGAACATAATAAGGTGATGATTTTCCTGGCCTTGGACTTGAATAAAATGGTTTTAATTGAGGCTTTGGTCTTGAGGGTGTCATTCCAGCTTCCATATCACAGTTTACAACGGTGGCTTTGTTGGTTGGGCTCAGGATTTGGTACTTTAGGGCTAACTCTCTTTCTCCAAATGGTATCGGGACCTCTTCTTCTGGTAAGGAAAATATTTTCCTAATACTTTGGGTATCAATGCTGGAAATAACTTTGGTTTTGTCAGAGGACATAATTACTCTCTGGCTTGGGGAATAGCAAGCTGAGCACTAGACTGTAAATTTTGGGAAGTGAACAACTAGAGGGCAGACAGAGCGAATGAGGTTTGAATGCCAGAGCTTATGGGGGTCTTGCTCTGCAAAGGCTCTGCAACGAGCTTCAACCAGGGCTCTGTAATCAAGTGACAACACTTGGCTCGAGTTTTCTCCCAAGGTCGCACCCAGTAGCTTGAATATTTATGCCATGTGACCCGAGGTGCAAATTAGTCGGCAACAATCCCACAGGTTGCACAGATGCCACCTCCAACTCAGCAATCCACTCAGGTTTCACATACAACACAATAGTTTGCAAGGCAAACTACCCCATTGGCATATATGCCACCTAGCAGCACATTACAACTTGGCAGTTTTGCATATACATAAATGATGCAAGGGATGAGTTGGTTTGGCATCCTACCTAGCTTTACAACACCACCAACTTAGCAAGCTATGCGTGGCCAATAGTCGCCCATACAAGGAAAAAAGAGAGGCGGAGGCCGAAAGAAGAATTAAAGCACTGCTTATGTAAATTGTAACATTTTCAATGTAAAAAAGTAAATAGTGAGAACTATTATTTTCTGTTACAAGTCAATTCATGCATAAACTAATTTTAGGTGCCTCAGAGCCTGATATAATGTAAGCTCAATATACGAGCAAAAGGCTGGCAATTTGAGAACTAGAAGTATTCTTTCTTCTATTGTTGAGTTGGGTGTTTACTGTTGCTATGTAAAGTCTTTTTGACCTGAGATTAATGAAATGGAATCTTGTAGATTGTTCCTTCTCTGTTCGTTCTTATGTGTTGATCTATTTGTGAGGATTCATGAGAAGAATAACAAAATGAGTGTAGTATCATTTGTTATGAATTGAGAATCGCAGATACTTTGTTCATGATTAAATGTTGAAAGTCTGTACAGAAATTCAAAGTTCTATTGGTTTTTTGTTGACCTTTATTACATCTCATCTTGCTCTTTGTATGGAAGATTTCTGTATATTTTGTTGTGGTGAAATGTTTTATTGCTAGAGGATAAATAGATCTCATGTAAGCCCTGACAAATTTGTAAAGAATTGTTGAAATCTGCTAAATACAGCTGAGCACGTTCAAAGCCTATCTTTCTTAAGGAAATTCACCCGTCGGTGCTTCCTTTAGTTCAAGATTTGTATTCATCATTTCATCCCTTTCTTTTTTCTATTTGTTCTGCCACACTCCATCTAATTCCTCTGTTAATTTGCCTTTGCATTCCCAATTTTATCCCCAATTTATTGTTAAATATCCTGAGCATTTTAAATAATGACTCAAACATCAATTTACACTCCGATTTAGCTCTAACATTGTTAAAGTTTGAGCCCTATTATGCTTGGGCTTGTTCTATTTTCAACCTGGAACAACTCTGGGACTAACAGGTCGGATGGGTGGAGATAGTGAAAGGTGATGCCAAGGCTAGCAATCAAGACAAAAGTGACCAAGTCTATACCAAAGGTGGGGAAGGAACTGGTGTGCATAGACAAGAGCCTTTCAATCAAGGAAAACCTGACTACTCCAGCAATCAGCCTATGATCAGAACAAATAAAGCATAGGATCACCCAGCTAGTCACCTAATGTCAAGTCAAACTATTAACATAAATAAAGGAGACAAAACATAACATCCATGTGCATAAACCATATACCTGCTCTACTGCATGGATTTCGAATGATGATTTTCGACAAGGATGGGCAAGGGAAAAACCGACACTGCTCTCTGTCGCTATCCAAGTGAACCAAGCCATAGCAAACTCATCTCCATGGGGTCATGTGGGAGCAACTGTTACATGGGAGTCTCGAATATGTCCTGAATGGTTCTGAAAAAGAGGCACACCACTGATGATCAAAATTGCATAGCTCTACTCATGCTCATGTAAGGATTGGCTCTGTATTCTGCTATGGGATCTGCATCATGGTAGCCCAGCTAACATGAATGTGACAACAGTCACCATCAAGCTAAAAATAGAAGCTCCTAAAAGTTAGTAAATTCCTAATAAACATGAAGTGAAGAAAATGATCTGGAGAACATGCAACAAACTAAGAATAGTTGCCTTCTATAGTCCTCTTTTGTTTTCATTATGAGATGCCACCAATCATACTATAAGAAATTTGGAAGGAATAAGAGTTTTTTATGTCTGTAAGTGCTTTAATATATTTAAAAGATATTTTGGGACCTTTATATTTTCATCTAGGTTTTAGCCGCCATTATCAAGTTTTTGAAGATGTTTAGCTTTTAGTGATGCATCATGATGATCACATTCAAGGAAAATCATAGGGTTATTAGACACAACTAACTATAATAAAAACTTGAGTTTCACTTGTATACAGATTGTAAATTATAACTTGGTTGAATAAACAATAGATTAGTCTATAAGATATCTACAAAAGGTCTAGTAGTAGAAGGAAATAATTTTGGATTTCCTTATGAAATGAATGCTAGAATTTTAAGCATGACTTCTTAATAGTGCAAAGGATATGTTTGGATCTATGTAGCTAGGGTACATGTACCTCAGGGTAGGGTACACAAACTTGTACCGGGTACTTCGGTAGTCATAAGGTACGTCTCTTGCCGTACCCTATACTGGATCCATGCACCCAAGATGCCATCATAGAAAAAGGGGTACTTATAGGTGAAATGGTATGCTGTACCCCATGTTTGGGTACTCCGAGGGTATGTACGACTCAGTAAATGCAATCCGCTGGGGAAAATGTAATGACCCCCGACCAAGTCTGACTAATTTTTTGCTAACTGCGTATGGAGTCTGTTGCCGCCTAATCCACACCTCGGGTAACATGGCAGAAATATTCAAGCTACTGGGTGCGACCTTGGGGGCAAGCTCGAGCCAAGTGCTGTCACGTAATACTCGGCTCCTTCGTTTAGGCCAACTCCTAGCGAAGCCAAGGGGGGTGGTCCCTATGATAATTAAAATCTAAGGTTTTTACTCTACGAAAGAAATGATTGATTCTAGGAGTTAATGTGAAATGACTTAAAACTTTAGCAATGAGTTACTGCAACTGAATTATAATAACAACAGCATTGATAATTCAAACACCATTCATGACAATATGCAGAAATTGATTTAACCATAAAAATGCGAAAGACCAGTGCCAATTGAATATGGATTGGAGTGCTTGTGTATAAGGGTTGTTGTTGTGGTCTCAGTGAAAGTTTGCAGTGTCTCGTTGGTAAGTTTTAAGATTTATTAAACGAGTTGATTAAGGAGTGGGTAAATTCTTAGTTAGTTTTATCAATGTGGCAATGATCTAGATTAACTTAGGGGATGGGAATTGCCAATATACCCGAAGGTATGAGGAGTATGTCCAAAACCTTTATTCGATGTGGCTCCCCGCAAGGAATATGTGGGATGGTTGGAGTCTCTGAGAGGTATTCAACACTACACCAACAAGGGTGTAGCCTAACGGTGTCTCGAGGTCACTGCCCAGTTGTTCCCGCTTCCTCTGTGGATTTTGCCATTGCAACAGATCAATTCAAGGCGTTGGATTTTCACTTGGGGAGATTAATTTGGAAGTGGAAACTAATTAAGCTAGTCACCTGAATCCCTTTCTGATACTACCAATTGATCAGACGAAGCTGCAGTGGAAATAGAGCATACGGGGATGAAGGCCTTGTAAGTTTTAAATGTTTTTTGAGCAAAGTTTTCTGATTAAAAAAAGGTAAATCCTAGGCATCTCTTTTAAGATTTAGTACTTGGGCAAGCCCTTATCCATGAACCTGTACTCGGGAAAGTGAGGGGGTTTATTTTAAACTCAACAGTGCATAAAAATTAAAGTTTTTTAATTACTACAATGCTCAAATCTTTTCCCTTATGGTAATTCGGTATAGCACAGTGGGTAAGTATCCAGATTACTTTTGCAAACTTGAATAAAACAATGAAATAGTGAAAGAGAGAAAGAAAGCAGCAAACTACACTAGCAACATAAAAACCACCAAAAGGACATTAACGCAAATCCCCCCAAGGGGATGGGGAGTGGGCTTTGATGAGCCTACTCAAACCTTATTACAATCTTAGAAACATGAAATAAAAGTGCACTTTGGTCCTTATACTTGGATCCAAAGGCTTACAACTTGTGAAAGAATCAATTTTTATGCGAAGGTAAGCTTCGTTTGCCTTCTTTTCCTTGATTTCTGCGAAAATTCGCCAGAGTTTCCTCCTTTTATTGTAAACCTGCAAAAAACAACGATTGAAGAATGTGAAAGACACCTAAAGACACTTTAAGAGTGTCTTGGGAAAATCTAAAAAAAAATCTAAGAAACAAAATTCTAAGTAAAACTGTTGATGAAATTGTCATTGATGCCAACTAGGACTTGCAGTGGCCACTCTTTTAGGGGTGATGTAAAAGCCCTATCAGGATCAAGCTGTGTGTTCCAGTCTCCTTCATTCATGGAAGATATTTGCTGCCTGAAATTGTAAAATGGCTGCTCAAGTTGTGGACAAATGGACATTAACCGAAGAATATTTTTTTTAGTATGTCGGCCCAGAAATAGAATGTCGGCCCAGAAATCAAAAATATTTTTTATGTCGGCCCAGAAATAGAATGTCGGCCCATAAATAAAATATTTTTTAAGTCGGCTCAGTCAAACACAAAGTCAGCTCAGTCAAAGTTTTATTAAAAAAAAAAATATTTTTTGTATGTCGGCCCCATTAAAAATTAAAATATATTATATGTCGGCTCAGCAAAATATGGGTGGAAATTTAGTATTTATACCCCATCAAATCCTCATTTTGATGTGGAAATTTTTGATGGAGCTCTGAAATTTCGGGTGTCTAATGACTGAGGCAGCAACAACACCAGTCTGATATTTTTTTTTGTAGCAGTGCATTACGAAATTTTTGGAGACTCTTCACAGTATAGACATACAGTCCATGCATAAAGATGACAGCTGTGAGATGCTGGATCATGACAGGACGATATTGTAAAGCAGTTCATTCTTAAAGCTGATCTTGACAGTCCTTATGAGTGAACAGTCGAAGTTTGAGCCCTAACCTGACTTCTTCATGAAGGAGCAGCAAATTGACTGAGTTTTCAGACAGCAGTAATAGCCTTCCTTGTCATCTTGGTGACAGTCCAGAAATTCAAGCATGAAAGCTTGAAGGCAGCAGCAATGGTTTCCTTTTTCGGGAGTCCGAGGAGATAATGACAGATTGATTGTGAACAGCATGATGAAATGTGTTGAGTGGATTGATGAAGACTTGGTGCTTAGTTGATGACATAACAACAACATGATGAAGACCTTTTATATCTGATTTCTGAGCAGCAGTATAAGTAATTTGATGGAAAGAATGAGAAAAATGTTGGGCATAATGAAGCTTGGACAGACTGGTTGATTTGATGTGCATATGGGCAATGTAGAGTTTATAGACAGAATGGAAATAGGGCAGTGGCAATGACATGTTGTGTTGTGGACAGAATTAATATGAATGTACAGGCAGAATGATGACAAGAGGATGATTCAATTGTGGACAAGTTGATAGGACAGTCAAGTGGTGACAGTCCTATTCTTGAAGAAGTTGACAGTCTTTTGTGAAGATTGGAACCCTAGGACTGATAGAAGAAAATCATTCTGGATATAGTGATCTCTGTGACAAAGTCAAGATTCGAGTTTGTAAGGTGCATGAACAGTCCAAGTTCTTAGTGAGGGTTACAGCCTCCTTTTGTGAGTCTTCCAGACAGTTCCGATTTGATGATTCCTCAGCATGCAACAGTGATCTCCTTGGGGTATTTCACAGCACTCATCCAGAAGGTGTAAGCAAACCTAAATTGTTTCTACACAGTCCAGCTTGGAAGCTACTATAATGTACACACAGTTCAAGGTCAAGTGCATACACCAGTGATGATGCACTCCTAAAAGATGCAGACCTTGATGTGATGATCAAAGTTTAAATGATAGCAGACCTTCATAAGTTGAGTAAAGATAAGAAGAGAAAGTTCAGGGTTGAACTAAGGTAAGTGAAAGATAAAGGTATATGTCTTAGCAAGAGAAGGAAACTCAGACTTGGCATTCTTCAAGTGCATCCAAGGTATGTAACTCTAGAGTTGACTTTTATTGAGTTAGAAATGAGTTATGTCTAGTAGCATAAAGTCTGAAGTTATCCACAGTCAAGGTATGAGTTTTGACATGCACTACTTGCTAAGCATAAGAGCAGAGTAGATGTGATTGGCGTGATCCTTGAGCAGTAGAGCAGATGATCAGTATGAGCAACTGTTGATGAGCTGATTGGCCAATAGTTTTTGGACCAGCAGAGTTGATGTGTGCTGAGCAGTGATGACCAGCAGCAAAGATTGACCAGCAGTGATGAATAGTGTTGAACAGAGAAGATTGAGAAGACTATTGCAGCAGTGTTGAGCAGATTGACAAACAGTTTATGCTTGCAGCAGAAGACAGGACCAGCAACCAAGTGAACCAGAGAATGGTGATTAGATGACAATTGGCATGGCAACAACAGACTTGATATGTGGATTGATGAGGCTTCTTGAGCAGTGGTGGATCAGTAAAGCAGAGATTGTTGAGCAGACCATGATGACTTGACAGTGAGCAGCATTGATGATGAGCAGATGAGCATGATCAGAGTTGAGAAGATGATCAACAGTATTGACCAGCAGCTGAATAGACTAAAGAAACAGATGATGTTGATGTAATAGTAAGCTTTAATTGTAAATGCAAGCTTGTCTTGTTTTTGAGGTTAGGATACCTCAAACCCTTCTTAGCAGGGTCTAAGAAAACCAGGCTGGGTCCTGGATACAGAGTAGGTGCTTTATGTATCAGTAGGTGCTGATTTTGCCTAACGGTTGTAGCCGAACCAAACTAATATAAAAAGATTACAAACTTATATGGTGTGGTGTTCTTTTGTGTTATGGTTCTTGATGAGTTAAATGCTATGATATGTGAATGATGAAGTTTATGAAATGATTATGAGATTGGTAGAATAATGAAATGATGAATTAGTTGTTAAGTGTGACAGGTCAAGAAAAGTTGTAAAAATTGCTTTACATTGATTCACCCCCCCCTCTCAGTGTCTACAAAAACTAGCTGAAAATGACTAAGTAAGGCAAGCTAGGAAGCTTGTATTCTTAGGATCTTTGCTTGCCTTCTAAAAAAGATTTGGAAAGCAAATCTCAAGCACTACATGCCAAATATGAATCTTTAAAGTCTTGAATCAAACTACCCTTACTTATATTTAGATTTTACTTGAAAAATGACTTAGTAAAAACGGTAGATCAACTCTAACCAGATTTAGGCTTTGAGATTTTAATTGTAAACTACTTAGATCTAGCCAGCTACCCAAATCTACTTATATTATTGCGTGAAATTACAGATCTGAAATAAAAATCGAACCACTAACCAAGAATATCAAACTTTAGAAGATGAGAAGGGTGAAGACAAACAACCGTTGAAATTGGGAAATGGGGTCCTCAAAGTGGGAATCAGAGGGACTAGTCCTTAGAAATATGTTTGAATATGTGAGGATGTCGACATGCTTAACACACTCTCCAAACTAGATATCTTGCAATCTCACAACACTTACTCAACAAAGGATTAAAAGCACTTGGTGTAAACTACAATAGAAACTTCAGGAAACATGCATTTCTCATCAAATAAACATGTCGGTCTAATGTTTCTAATGCAACTTAACAAAAAATTAATGGATGAAACAATCACACTACTCTACCTTACTAAGAAATACTTCTCCTTCAAAAGCCAGATAAATAACCAAAGATTTTATAGTGCAAGCATGTAAACAATACAATTATACCTCATAAGATCATGAAGACATTATCATCCACACACGAGAGATACACACATCGATTTGCCTCTAAAGCCTTTATTCATTCAATGAAAAATACTTCACAATAGTTACAATGCAATTAAGCAGAGGTTCCACCTTCCCATGCTTACAATGGAGAAGTGACCTGCTTAGATAGGAAATGCCAGCCCAGGGGGGATGCATCTCAGGAGGGAGTTGAAGTCGAGTTCTAGAGTGATTTGAGGGATTGAGAAGACGTTAAGTGAAGTGATAAAATGGAGGAGGTGCCACCTTCCATGAGGTAGGAGACCTTCTCCATCGACCAAGACACATCACCCAAGCAAATCTCTCCCATCCAATTCGCACGTGTAGATCTCCCTCACGCTACCCACAATCGTACGGAAGTGTGACGTGAGCAAATGTGCAAGACTTAGGATAAAACACATGCTTTAATGTGATGTGTATCATAAGTGATGAGGTCACTCCTAATCACCCACTCGCTAATACAAAGCGTGGGCCATACCATGAGCTTTGAACTCTTCGCATGGTAAAGAAACGTGAGTTTAAAACCATGGTATAAAATGTTAAGTGAATATGCCATTTAAAGTGACGCTTCTTCCTTGAGAAGAACTCTCCCACATGGGACCACCATGCCACATCACCTTTTAACCATTAAAATAATCACCCTTTTGAGTTTTCACTATTTTGACTTATGCCAAAATTATGCACTTGTAGCATTTAAGTGCCAGTTTGATGCTTTGTTAGCCAAATAATGCTTTTCAGGACTTTTTGATCTCCAGAAAAGTATGGAAAGTGTGTCCCATGCTAAAGAGTAAGTTTTGAGTGTCAGAACGAGCATCCCCACGCCAAATTTGGGCTCCAGACCCACCAATTATTACATTTTGAAAATTTTTAATTAAACCATTAAAAAATGGCTTAAAAAACAGAAAAATTATTTTTCTCAGAATCGGATGAAACTCAAGGGGGACCTAGCACTTGTCCATACGACTCAATTCGAATGCCTAGCACGTTTATAAACACTGACACAGAGGCTCTAATAACCTCCTAAGGCCTAACCACCAAGACGACTAACCCAGGTTTGGAGGTGTGAGTGAAAAACTCATAAATTATTAGTCGTTTGTTCAACAACCAATAATTACCGAGGGAAAAAACACTCTGGGCTAGTGGGCTTGATGCCTAAGTTTAGGAAGCCGAGTCTTTTATAAAAGTTTACCATGCTAGCACATTTTTACAATTTCCGCAAGGGGGTATGAACATGTGTTACAAAGAAAAATTGAACAGGCTCCCAGAAAAAGCCTGGTGGACCTCTGAACTCCGAAGAATGAACAAGTATACTTTTTCCACTTCACCGGCTCGCTTGAAAAATACACCAATTACAACGTAGGTGGTAATAGAGTCTAGTTCAGGACTTATGTCAAACACTTTGCAATACTGTTCAAATTCCATTGAATATTGTCCAAATTTGGTAGACTGGTTTTGCATTGATTTACAATGAATGTGTTTATGGTATTGTGTTTAGCACTCATGGAACATAATTTGACTACCAAATGTGCACATAAAAAATATACATATGTATTTAATATTGAGAAATACACTCACATCATCCAATGAATATATTTGGTAATTTGCAATTTTTCTTTGCATGTAACAACAGTACAAATAGGTGTTTAAAATAAGATTTCAAGTGTACCTTCAGGTCTGAGTTTGACTGTTTGTTACAACTGCCTGGTACAATGATTTATCAAATTTTATGTAACTTCTAGTCTTCAAATTGATATCTATTGAGTCTATGATTTATCAAATTTTATGTTTCAAGTTTTCAATGTGAATGTTCATTGTTCAAAT
>LPNX010372653.1:77632-112122 GCA_001517045.1 Pseudotsuga menziesii | reverse complement strand
ATATATATATATATATATATATATATATATATACAGCACCCCCGACGTACCTAGTACCCCGTTTCAAAAAGTGGCGTCCCCGTCCCTGTACCTGTACCTGTCCTCGTACCCAAGTTTCCTGGCAACTTAGGTTTGGATATTTAATATAGCAACTTAAAAGTAATACATTGAAATTGTAGTCTATGGGACAAAGATTGCTAAGAAAAGCCATATGGCACATAAAAGTTTGTGGGTTGCTTAGGAAAGGAAAGAAAGATTAGTTTGTGTTACATGGTTCCTTAACACTTCAATCGGAATTTGATCATATTCATTTATTGTATCAATTTATTTTTGTGAGTACTATGCTATAAAAAATTAATGTTATTAAAGTTGTGGGAGAGCTTCATATTGCATGTATTGTTGCTTTTATCAAACCGAAGCAATGATACATTTGATTTGAATGATATCAAATGCAAAGGAAAAATAACCTTTTGTTTGTTTGCTTAAGCTGGTACATTGAAATGTGGAACTTCTTCAGTTGTCGATAACATCATAAATACAACTTTCATCCATACAGGTGATCCTATTCGCATGGCCATGGCTAATGTTAATGATGAACTTTCTCTATTCGAGGCTGCCCCAGAGTTGTCCAAAAGCCTTGAGGCTTTGTTACCACGACTTGCGGTAGGTCTTTGGTTTGACTTAAAAGTGGGAACTTTCTTAATTGATCTAGTCTTGATGCCTACTAAAAATATTAGTTTTTGACTTTCTGCTTTTCATAATTCTTGCATCCTCTAAGCACAATTAATATAGTATGAGTTTTTTGTACTAGGCCTTTGAAAACTAGGCATTTCTTTGTAAATGCTGCACACATAACTTCAAAGCTCAAATCAGTGCATCATAGAACAAAAAAGTTACATCCCAGTGACAACAGGGCTGTTAAGAAAATCCCACCGCCCCAAAAGAGAAGAACACGCATATGAGCCTGCACATCAAGAGAGCGAGACTCAACATCAGGATTGAAAACAGTAAGTTTGACTCTCAGAAGTAGGGCCAACTCCTGCTTATAGCTTCTCAAATCGCTAAGCAAAAAGGAGAGGGTTCCTCTTGAAAAGTAACTTTAAATCTATGCTTCCACAGAAAACCAAAAACAATCAACAGAAATGAATGCCATTGTCTCAAACCATTCAAGTGTCACCCAGAAGAGGACCTTTCCACGGGAGTGGGGCAGGAAAGAAGATGTGAAACTCTTCCTGAAGTCATGTCCAAAACACTCTTGCAATACAACATTTCCAAAAAACATGCTTGATTGTTGGTTCCTTGCCACACATAGCGCAAGCAACATTGGCCATACCTTCTTTATGATGTTTAGTCTTAACACACATCCCTTGATGAAGCAGAAGCCACCTTCTAAATTTATGCTTAAAAGAAGAATGCAATTTTTAGATGGAATGCCACCTCCTCAACCGATGGGCCATATAATCCTTCACACCCCCACCTTTTGTTCAAGAGATGGACAATATCAACAATGTGCCGTATTATATCATAAAATTCATTGCTTCCATTCCTCCAATCCATGTAGCGGCATTCGTAGGAAGAATTTGTTGACAAGTTTCATTTGTTGTGCACTGTAACCAACTCCTAGGAAGATTTACACCCTCCTTGAAGAATGAGAACTGTAACCAACTCCTTGGCATGTGTGCACAATGGGTTTATGGTGGTTAAGATGCTCCCTGGATATGTGTGCAAGAGGTGGAGAGACCTCACTCTTCATATTCTCCTTTTTGACTACCTTCTCAAAGAATGTTAATATCCTTATAACTGGGCTCCCAACTAACAATTCTTCTCTTCATTTCCAGTGCTGGAAACATCTTCCAAAATGCTGATGTCTTTAGAGAAAGACACGACTGTTGTAAATGCTGCTCTGACAATGTCTTCCTGATGCTGGCATGCATTGAAAAAGCTCTGAAGATGGCAGCTCTTTGTGCTGGAAACAAATCTGAATCTGTTGAGTTGGAGAATCACTCTGAAATTGTAATATGCTGCTGCCTTTTTGCTTCTGAGTGCCATGCCAAGGGAATGCTCCTCAATGAAAGGGAGTCAATCTCCATAAGATCTCCAAACCATGCCAAGTGTAATAATATGAGCTAGGATGTTCGTTCAATCCAGTCAACGACATCCATCCTCACTGGCTTTCTGACTTGTGAACTGATGTTTGTCTAGAAATCTGATGAAGACTGTTTCCTGGATCGCTGAGATACTTGCTCATGTGTCAGGGTTCATGCCTCCATTCATCCCAAGTATAACAGTCTGCCCTAGTTTCTGTGGAAAATTAGGATTTATGTTGCCAATCCTATGTTTGTAAGTGGGCCCCATAGACCAGTGATAACTCTGCTACTTGGTCTTGACTGCAACTTGGGACATGCTGTTGCAGCAATTGAGTTTTCACCTTCTTGCTGGTAGACTTCCTCTCAAACCCCCTGCCGCCATTAGTGTTGACAGTAGCAACAACCATCAATACCTTTTCCTCATGTAAAGAGGTAAACGTGGTCAAATCACAACCAACATTACCAGAGTACGTTGGGAACATAGCTACGTATATCGTGTCGGCAAATATACCATCGAGGGTTTGGAATATAACTTGTTGGCAATATCAGGGAAAATATCACAAAGAATCGGAGAACTTTAAAAAAATACAAAAATAACAGTTTTTTAAAATTTTTTAAACATTTAAAGCAACAACAACATCAAATTAAAACATTGCTACATAGATACGGAAATACAAATTTGTCAATTGGGTGTATCTTGGGTGGTTGGGAGGAATGATTCTTACCCTCCCCACCTAGGATCAATTCCCTCAAGTGACATGTTGAGCTCTCTAATGAGCATATTGTTGTATTGACTTGGAGCCCTAAAAATCTGGTTTACCTTGGGTACCATCCTCGAAATGAGGGGAAGTACTTGGCGGGTTTCCAGAGGATATGTATTCTGAGAAAAAATAAATGGAAATACAACTAATATATAAGATGCATAAGATGTCAAATGGCACTGTTATCACACAACTTGTATTTTCCCTACAAATGGTATCCTATTCAGGACTGTAGAGGGGATGACCAACTAAAGAGGTGAACTACGAGTATCCCAACCCCTAGCTATGGATTGGTTGTCACGCCGATTAGGACACCCCTCGCTTTATGCCATTGATAATCCAAGTGACAAAGGGGGAGACCCTAATCTAACCTAGAAGGAAAGACCTGAATCTAACACTCTAGATCAAACTATAATGATAGAGTACGTAAGGTGTGTAGCTATAGAAACCCTAGATCTAAGAGAGATCGTCACTGTTTGAGAATGTTTTGGACTGCAAAGGTTTAGAAAGCAGAAATATGGCCCAAGATGTTTATGTTCAGTGACCTCATAATTATTTTGTAGATGTAGGTAGTAAGTGCTAGTGCAAATGATCAATGTCACTAGCCTGGGGGAATTGATGGTGGAGAGTGAGGGTATACCCAGAGTGATGAATTGAGGAACAATTAAGGTAAGCTAGCACTTGATTATAATGGCTTGAATATAGATTTGACAATATCTAAAAGCACAAGCCGAAAGATGGATTCTAAAACAGGAAATTTAGCTGAAAACCCTTGGAGGGTGATTTGCCTAAGGATCAGTGCTTTAACCACAGGCGAGATGGAGTCCCCAATGATGAAGTCTTGGAAATCCCGCTTAGTTCTAGGGGAGGTGTTATCCTTCTAAGTTTCACTTAGGGGATTTTTCAAGTGAGCCACCAAGGATAGAAACAAATCAATTGTTCTTACTCAGTGCTCAGGAAGTTCCATGGTTTCATCAGGGCCAGTTGTGGTCCCTTTTTCGCATGTTCACACCCCCTCGGGGGAATTGTAATAAATGACATAGCATGATGGTTTATTTTGTAAAAGGCTTGGCCTTCTTAGGACTTGGTCATCAAGGTCATCATCCTTGAGTGTTTTTTCCCTCAGCGACATAATTTTTGAGTTTTTCACTCAAAATCCTCAAAAGCCGGGAAGGTGAAATTGGTGATTATGTTTTAAAAGGTTATTAAATCCTAGGGCCTATGTATTATACCATACTAGTCATAGTCCCAAAGTTTTGTGGACATGCGCTAAGTCTTTCCTAGGATTTTTTAATATTTAGTTTTTTAATAAAATCATTGATAAGGTGTATTTTAACTGTAAAATTTCAAAAAGGCATAAAATTGGGCCTAGGGAGCCAATTTCATCATGGAGATGCTCGTTTTTGGACCGAGAGCCCCCACTTAACCCTTAAACCCACTTTTCCTAAGTTTTAAGAGATTGATTATCACTGAAGTGAAATTCTCTCCGAAAAAGGAAAAAGTGAATAAACAATTAGAAAAAGGGAAAATATGGAGAAAAAACACATCCCTAAATTAGTGGGAACGTGTCCCAGACATGTTCGGAGTTAACTAAGGATGATGTTGAGGTTAATTGGAGACCAAATCAAGATCAAATTGGCTTGATTCCAATCAAATCCATGGCGGGGCGAATTTCTCCTTAGAGGGGCACATTTATATCCACGAAAGATCTCACCTCTTGTTGTATAGGTGTTGCAGAAAGAGGGGGGGGTGACCTACCTTGCAAGCGGTGGAATTTACCACCTCTAGCTCACTCTACTTCGCCCCCAATCATCTCAAAAAGCTCCAACACTTGGAAAATTCGTCCCCCTCGGGTTTGCGCTCAGGTTTTGCTATAAAAGCAATGTCTTGCTCCTCATTTGAACGGAAGCAAAGAACCTCTGCTCTTGTATCATTGTTATTGTTGTTTATGAATAAAATTTGAAAGGCTTTGGTGTTGAATTTCAGCATTAGCATACAACTTAAAATATTTGCAGATACACTTTAAACAATTCAACACTACAGTAAAAACACATTCATCACATCAACACAATGGACACAAGATTTTTCACTAGGGAAACCTTCAAAGGACAAAAACCCCAAAAGCATTAATGGCTCATCTCGTAAATGAGATGACTCAAAAAATTCTTCAAAAAGTTCCTCAAATCCAAATCTGGATTTTTCCCACAGTAACTGTAAAATTTTTCAGTAAAAATCAGACTGATAATTTTACCCACAATTTCCAGAATTACAAAAAATTACCAATTTAGGGCTTTCTCAGAAAAACTGAGATTTTCTCTCTCCTGCCAGGAAATATCAGACTGCTTGAAACTGCCTGAAAATATCAGACTATCTGCTGCTTTTGTTTTTCTCTCTCCTACCCACTGCACGAATTATTTTATCTCTCCTGCCCGCTGCCTGATCTCCTTCTCTGTCTTGCCCATAATTTTTGGGCAGATCTCTGCTGCCCAGATCTGTTGGGTCTGCTTGTGACCCCAGGGTCTGCCCGACAGCTACTGTAGCAGCCCGCAGCCCTCACGGGTTGCCCCAGAGGCTACCTGAGGGTTGGCTGATTGCCAAACCCTCCCGGGTATGTTGCCTGAGGGCTGGCAAGCTGCCCAGACCCTCACGGGTAACAGCTCGTGTCCTGTGAGAAGGAGGGCCGAGCCCTAGTATGTTTCCCGGGAAACAAAACAACCGGAGAGGAGAGAGAGCAGGGCTGCCTACAAACCAGCATTGCCCGGATACATGAGGCTGCCCGGATCTTGATAAGGCTGCCCGGATGTTGTTAAGGTTGCTCGAATCTTGATAATGCTGCCCAGATCTGGAATGAGACTGCCCGGATTTGAAAGATGAAGAATGGATTTGGATAAGGCTGCCAAGAAATTGCCCTAGTTATGAAACCCTAGCTGAGGGTTAGCTTGAGAAAAGATAGATGCCCTAGCTTGGGGCAAAAACAACTTTCCATGTAGACTTCAGTAAACTTGCAACATCACCTGTCAGAGCAAACTTGTGTATGATAATGAGAAGACTTGATCTTCTTTTATAGCCTTCATTCACCTGTAAGTGGACAAAAATTAGAAAAGATAAAAATAATAATATTTTAATCTTTTCCTAATTTCACTTTCACCTTTTACCAAAAGGTCTTTTTATTTATTTTTGACTTTTACAAAAAGTCCTTATTTAATTTTTACTTCCACCTGTGGTCCTTTTCCTGTGGTACAAAAGTCTTTATTTAATTTGACTTTCGACTTTGGCCTTTTTCCAAGTTCCCCCGTGGTCCTTTTTTATTTCAAAAGTACATCATCATAAACCAAGAGAGTTATTAATGCTTTTATCTCACACTCTGTGTGACACATAAATCTGGTACTAGGGTAACTTGACCAAGGGTAGCTAATCCTTGTTGAAGCACACCAAGCCCATAGATTAAGGGTCAGAGTGCCACACATGCCTAGACCCAGTCTGGGGCTTACAGTGTCTTCATTCTCCAAGAGAATGGCTACTCAGAACTAAGCTGAGTCTACCAGTTCTAAACTGGTCTACATCGTGGTCCTGGACCAGATGTGTACTCGACACAAGGTTGAGTCTACCGAGGGCAGAGCTGGGTCTATATCATGGTCCCAAACCAGATATCTACCATTCAACAGAATGGTCACTCAACACTGGGTTGAGTCTTCACCGTGGTCCCGGACTAGGTGGTCCCATTCTCCTAAGAGAAGGGCTCTCGATGTTGCTAAGAAAAATCAACACTCCCTCTAAGTGAGAGAGGCATTCTTTGCCATACCAAGCTTGTCACGAAAGTACACAAACTTTGATGCTGTTAGAGGCTTGGTCAAGATATCTGTAATCTGTTCATCTGTATGAATGTACTGCAACTTTAGAGCACCTCTTTGTACTAGGTCTTTGACGAAATGATACCTCATTTCAATGTATTTCGATCTGTCATGAAACACTGGGTTCTCTAAAAGATTTATGCAACTTTGATTATCGCAATGGATGATTGTTGAGTCAAGCTTTCCCTCGAACAAATTAGATACCAACTTTCTAAGCCAAACTGCTTCCTTGCAGGCATCACTTGCAGCAATATACTCTGCCTCAGCTGTACTTTGAGCTGTGGAACCCTGCTTCCTGCTGGACCAAGAGATCATTGCTGATCCCATACTGAAGCAATAACTAGAGGTACTTTTTCGGTCAACTGCACTGCCAGCCCAATCTAAATCTGAATCTCTAGATAACAATACTCCACTGCTGGAAGTATACCTGAGCCCATACGTAATAGTACCTCGCACATATCTGAGTACATGTTTGGTAGCTACCAAGTGTATGTGCTTTGGATCTGACATGAACTGACTCAGCGCATTCACTGTGTAGCAAATGTCTGGTCTCGTATGCACGAGATATATCAGGGAACCAATGAGCTGTCTGTAGAGAGTAGAGTCCACACTTTGTGAATTAGAGGCCGGGTCCCGCAACTTTGTCAAGTTGGTAGTCATTGGTACGCTCATGGACTTGCAGTTTTGCATCCCAAATCTCTGCAAGATGTCCACTGCATACTTTCCTTGTGTCACGAAGATGTCACCTGGCTTTTGCCAGACTTCTAAGCCAAGGAAGTAATGCATCAATCCGAGATCTTTCATCTCGAATTCAGAGGTAAGCTCCCTCTTACACTGGTCTATCAACTATTCGTCACTGGTAAGAAACAAGTCATCTACATATAGAACAAGTATCAAGACATGATTATGAACAACTTTAAAGTACAAGTTAGGATCAGCTATACTTTTGGAAAACCCCAAGCTATGGAGAAATCCATCCATTCTGGCATACCAGCCTCTTGGAACCTGTTTCAATCCATACAAGGTTTTCTTCAGTTTACATACATGGGTATTCTTTCCATGAGTAACAAAGTCTTCAGGTTGTTCAATATAAACTTCTTCCTCAATCTTACCATTGAGAAAGGCTGTCTTTACATCCATCTGATGTAACTTCCATTCGAAAACTGCAGCAAGTGAAATGATGGTTTTGATGGTAGTGTACCTGGCAACAGGAGCAAATGTTTCATCATAGTCAATGCCTTCTTTCTGAGTGAAGCCATGAGCTACGAATTTGGCTTTATATTTCTCCACACTGCCATCTGCAGCATGATTGATCTTAAAGAGCCATCTGGATGTCACTACTGGCTTTCCTGCAGGGCTAGGAACAACATCCGAAACATCATTCTTCATGATTGACTTATACTCTTCAATCATGGCATCAACCCATACCTGTTTACTTGCTGCATCTTCGTATGATGAAGGTTTTGAATTGATAAGCTGACTCATAAGACCGAAGTACTTCTGTGGTCTTATGCTTTCTCTGAAAGTCTCGGGAGGAGCTTTATGCTTCTCGGCTTCTTGTACCGTCTCTCGGTACCAAGCAGGTCTCCTTTTGAAAGGAGGAACTTCAAGCAGTTCTTCTAGTGGACTTTCAATGTTCTCAGGAACATTTGGAATTTGATCATCAAATTCCTCTTCCTCCCTCTGAATTTCTGAATTTGGAAACTCAAATGGGGCAACTGCATCTTTCGGTGAAAGCTCTAGTGTTTTACGAAACACTGCTTCCTCATGGAAGATCACATCTTTGCTAACCTCGATGTGTCTCTGTCCAGGTATATATACTCGATAAGCCTTCGAGCAATCATTGTACCCAACAAAGATACCTTTCTTACCGGAGGGTTCTAGCTTAGCCCTCTTCTCTTTTGGCACATGAACATACAAAGGAGTACCGAATATCCTCATGTAATCAACTGCAGGTTTCTTCTTGGTGAAGACTTCTTCAGGAGTCTTCTCACCCAAGATAGCATGTGGGCTTCTGTTCTAAATGTATACTGCAGTTCCGGTAGCTTCAGCCCATGAAAATAAAGGAAGATCTAGATCAGTGATCATGGCCTTACCAGCCTCATAGATCGTTTTATTCTTCCTTTCT
This sequence comes from Pseudotsuga menziesii, assembly GCA_001517045.1. Taxonomy (NCBI): domain Eukaryota; kingdom Viridiplantae; phylum Streptophyta; class Pinopsida; order Pinales; family Pinaceae; genus Pseudotsuga; species Pseudotsuga menziesii. The sequence continues at coordinate 103,295 of LPNX010372653.1, read as the reverse complement.
GCAACCCCATTCTGCTGGGGGTTGTAAGTTATTGTCAGTTCTTTCTTGATTCCTGCTTCTCGACAAAAATCATCAAACTCATTAGATTCATACTCACCTCCGTTATCTGATCTCAAGATACGGATGTGCCTGCCAGTCTAATTTTTAATTAGTGTCTTGGACTCTTTGAACCTGTCAAAGGTTTCACTCTTGGCCTTAAGGAAGTAAATCTAAGACTTCCGAGAGTAGTCATCAATAAACAAGACATAATATAAACACCCACTCAAGGAGGGTGAAGACATGGGCCCACAAATGTCAGAATAAATCAAATCCAAAATGCCTTTAGATCTGCTCTTGCTTTTGGGAAAGGATTTCTTAGTGTTCTTACCTAGAGCACATCCTTTATAGATTCCTTAATGTTTTGGAGAAATGTTTGGCATACTTGTGACCATCTTCTGCAATCCTGGAAGAGTTGTGTAGTGAAGGTGTCCAAACCTTCTATGCCAAAGTTCACAAGGATCAACTGTGTAATGTACCAAGGCACGAGTGGAAACTTTGGAGGCCTTGTAGAGGTCTCCCTCTCGAACCCCAATCTGAACTGCTTAGTCTAGATTTGTGTCTTTTTCCCACAAGAAGACCTTCTTGTCCATAAAGAGGACTTTGTGGCCCTTGTTTTCAAACCAGCAACAGATAAAAGACTTTTTTTTAAACCAGGAACATAAAGAATATCATCAACATGAAGAATCGTACCCGAGTCAAGTTTAAGTGAAGTTGAGCCAACTCCTTCAATCTTGTAAGTGGAGTCATCTCCAAGTTCTACCTGAATGGTGAACTTTTTCTTTCTATAACTGGTGAGGGTACCACGGTTACTTGTCATGAGCCAGGAGGCACCACTGTCCACCAACCAAGAAGTTGAGCAAGCTGAGAATGAACCAGTTAGAGTAGAAATCAAATAGTATTCTCTCTTAGGCTCATCAATTTTATTATCCTTGGTTTTCTTCTTCTTCTTTTGTTCTTCATCTTCTTCTTCCTTTGCTTCTGCAGCAGATGCTTGAAACCTTCTCTTAGGTTTCTTCTTGTTCTGCTTGCAGTCTCTAGCATAATGTCCAGACTTGTGACAAGTATAACATTCAATCTTAGACATGTCAGAGAACTTACCCTTAGGTCTTTTACCCTTATTTTGCTGAGGGAAGGGCTTCTTGAACTTCTTTGTCTTTGCTGCAAGTGCAAGGTTGTTTTCCTTGGTTACCTTGTCAGAGTTCCTTCCTTCTACTTCTATGCAATCATGCCAAAGCCTTTCAAAGGTTGGTTGATTCTCTCGTCTACAGACGGATGCCATGAAGGTTTCCCAAGAGCTTGGGAGACCATCAACCACTGTTTGCACAAGGTCATCATCATCAACAATAATACCAATAGCAATGAATTGATCTCTTACTTGTTTAATCTTTGTGAAGAAGGAACCAACGCTTTCATCTTTGTTCAGCTTCAAAGTTTGTAGCTGCTTCTTCAAGACTCTCTTCTGATTGGGAGCCTTCTTTTCATATAGGTTGACCAAAGTATCATAGCATTCTTTAGCAGTCTTCAAAGATGTGAGGTTAGGCATCAATTCCTCTCAGATAGAATCATAAATGACTCTTCTAGCCTTACCTTGATTCCTCTTGTAAGCAAGCCTACCAACATTTGTAGCTGGCTCTTCTGTGACATTAAGAACAATATCATCCAAGTCATTCTCATCTAGACTGGCTATCAACCTAGCCTTCCAGGAATTAAAGTTGGCTGAACCATAGAGCTTCTCTTCCGGTTTGAAACCATTGATGGCCATCTCTGTCACTTCACCAAATGTTAGATTTGCAAATCTTATTCCAAGATCTAGTGAGAAACAACAACAGTGTCCCTTTACTGTGTTTTCACATGCTAAGCTCTGATACCATGTTGAATTTTAGCATTAGCATATAACTTAAAAAAATTGTAGAGACACTTTAAACAATTCAGCAGTACAGTAAAAACACATTCATCACATCAGCACAATGGACGCAAGATTTTTCACTAGGGAAACCTTCAAAGGACAAAACCCCCAAAAGCATTAATAGCTCATCTCATAAATGAGATGACTCAAAAAATTCTTCAAAAAGTTCCTCAAATCTAGATCTGGATTTTATCCACAGTAATTGTAAAATTTATCAGTAAAAATCAGACTGATAATTTTACCCACAATTTCTAGAATTATAGAAAATTACCAATTTAGGGCTTTCTCAGAAAACTGAGATTTCCTCTCTTGCCCGAAAATATCAGACTACCTGAAACTGCCTGAAAATATCAGATTGTCTGCTGCCTGTGTTTTTCTCTCTCCTGCCCGCTACCCAAATTATTTTCTCTCTCCTGCTCGCTGCCCTATCTCCTTCTTTGCCCTGCCTGTAATTTTTTGGAAGATCTCTGCTGCTCGAATCTGTTGGGTCTATCTGTGACCCTAGGGTCTGCACGTCAGCTGCTGTAGTAACCTGCAGCCCTCACGAGTTGCCCTGGAGGCTGCTCGAGGGTTGGCTGACTGCCAAACCCTCCCGGGTATGCTGCCCGAGGTTTGGCAAGCTGCCCAGACCCTCACGGGTAGCAGCCTGTAGGCTGTGAGAATGAGGGTCGAGCCCTAGTATGCTGCCCAAAAAACAAAACAGTCGGAGAGGAGAGAGAGCAGGTTGCCTGGAAACTTGGCTGCCCAAAAACCAACACTCTCCGGATACGTGAGGTTGCCTGGATCTTGATAAGGCTACCTGGATCTTGTTAAGGTTGCTCGAATCTTGATAATGCTGCCCAGATCTTGAATGAGACTGCCCGGATAGGAAAGATGATGAATGGATCTGGATAAGGCTGCCAAGAAATTGCCCAAGTGATGAAACCCTAGCTGAGGGTTAGCTTGAGAAAAGATAGATGCCCTAGCTCGGGGCAAAAATAACTTTCAATGGAGACTTCAGTACACTTGCAGCATCACCTGTCAGAGTAAACTTGTATATGATAATGAGAAAACTTGATCTTCTTTTATAGTCTTCATTCACTTGTAAGTGGACAAAAATTAGAAAAGATAAAAATAATAATATTTTAATCTTTTCCTAATTTCACTTTCACCTTTTACCCAAAGGTCTTTTTATTTATCTTTCACTTTTACAAAAAGTCCTTATTTAATTTTTACTTTCACATGTGGTCCTTTTCCTGTGGTACAAAAGTCTTTATTTAATTTGACTTTTGACTTTGGCCTTTTTCCAAGTGCCCCTGTGGTCATTACCTGTTGTCCTTTTTGATTTCAAAAGTACATCATCATAAACTAAGAGAGTTATTAATGCTTTTATCTCACACTCTGTGTGACACCTAAATCTGGAACTGGGGTAACTTGACCAAGGGTAGCTAATCCTTGGAGAAGCACACCAATCCCATAGATTAAGGGTCAGAGTGCCACACATGCCCAGACCCAGTCTAGGGCTTACAGTGTCTTCATTCTCCAAGAGAATGGCTACTCAGAACTAAGCTGAGTCTACTAGTCCTAGACTGGTCTACATCGTGGTCCCGGACCAGATGTCTACTCAACACAAGGTTGAGTCTACCCAGGGCAGATCTGGGTCTATATCATGGTCCCAGACCAGATATCTACCATTCAACAAAATGGTCACTCAACGCTGGGTTGAGTCTTCACCGTGGTCTCGGACCAGGTGGTCCCATTCTCCTAAGAGAAGGGCTCTTGATGTTGCTCAGAAAAATCAACATTTGGAGGCTCATGATCTGTGGCAAGTTGTGCATATGGTGATTTCTTTGTGAGGTAATATTGTTCAATTATTTTGCTTTGCATAACTAATAGTCTGGCTTAGGAGGCTCTCTATAGCACGTAGGGTAAGCATTTGCCATTGTCAATTTGCTTATTTACTTTCTTGCTATTAGTGATGTAAGAGTTCATGCTTTAGTTGGTTATAATTCATGAGCTTTTGGTTTTCTAACTGTGGGGTGTACCAGATCTAATTCGTTTTGTGCAAGCTTGATAAGTGTGCAGATTTTCATCCCAAGTGAAAGGTTGAGCTCGGTTGCATTTCCTTTGCTTTGGATTATAAGTAGAAACTAACACAAGCATTTGTGGCCCACATCAAAGATCCTTCCAATCTTGCAAGAAAGATTCAAGACTTTAGCAGTTTTTCTTCTCCTTCTTAAAATTTTATCTTTCTCTCTTGGTTACTTTCATTTAACAAGTAAATCGTGTGCTAAAGTTCATCATTTTTGTTTACTTGTTTGATTAGATATAAAAAGTGCTTTTGTTTCATAATCATAAGCTTAGATCTAGTTTCTCTTTCCTAGTTCTCGAAGCAACGTAATTTTTCTATCTTTTGGCAAGTACTAGGTTGTAATTTTTTTGTAGTTTTAAAGCATTAACCCATTAACTTTGCTTCATCAACTTGCTAGTTTTTAGTAGATCGAAGGAAAAAGAGAGGCAGGTGTTACCGAAAAATCAAGTTTTGGGCCATCCAGATCACCCACGATCCATCTACCAACCCTCTCGTTCATTACTTTTCTTCCCTAAACAGGTTTGTAAGCATTTTTTACCCATTCTTCAAGGGTCAATAGGCGTTTCTTTTTCTTTTAAGCATTGTAAGTAATCATAAATAAAAAGCAAGTGGGCTACACAGCACTCACACTCCATTCCCCTTGGGTGGTCTCAGAGTGTCTTTTTATGGTTTGTCTTTTTCTAACATTTTATTTCTACTACACATGCACACAATCCACCTTCACAGGCTGTATTCTGTGCTTAGATAGTTTTAGTTTTCTTTCTTTCATTTTGGATAAAGTAATGAACACTAACCCGACATTGATCTACTGAATTATTCAAAGGAGCTTGCTCGTTTGGGGAAAAGATATTTCTTTTCGTTGTAAATAGTTTTATTGATTTTTCATTTTACAATATCATTTTGGAATAAACAATTTTCCATTTAGGTGTATGCTCTTTCCCATCGCAGGTTCGCCTTTAGCTTTGGGATAATCAAAAGCAAGAATGCGCACTAATTGATTTCTCACATCTAACTAAGCAAACTCATATTAATAAAAGCAACTTCCCCAAAACATTACGAAAATACGACGTAACGAGCCTAAGAAATAGTGGGCAAATTCTTCAGGGAAAGAAGGAACAACTAGAAAGCGACCATGGGGTCCCGTTAGGCTACATTCTTGTTGGTGTAGTGTTGAACACCTCGTCACAACTCCATCTAGCCCACATTTTCGTGTGTTGAGCCACTCTTCTCAGAATCTGAACATATTCTTAGTATGTCATAGTATATCGAGAATCCCCTTCCCCATAACTTAATTCATCCTTAATAACTTTAAAACTGACCAAGACTCCACTTGCAATACATTTACAGCTTTCAACAGCATTAGACACCATTCGACATTGACACTATCTTCAATTTCATATTTTGCTTTCAGGTCATTTATGTTATAATTGCCATTTCTATTTTCATGTTGCTGTTATATTGATTTTACTTGCAAGAAGCTTGTTTTAGTAGTGATTTAGCAAAACTCCTAACAAAAAAATTCATTCATAACTAATAAAAGTAAGAGACTTAGCAACTCTTTCATAGCGACTACCCCCCTTGGCTCCGTTAGGAGTGGCCTAAACAGAGGAGTCAAGATCAGGTGACAGCACCTGACTCGAGACTTCCCCCAAGGACGCACTTAGCAGCTTGAAGATTTCTGTGGCGCTTTTTCTCCCTAGGTGCGTGAAAGGCGACAACAAGAGGGTGAGATAACCCAGAAAGTTTTTGCCAAAAATCCCAATAGAATGACCCAGAGAATTTTTAGAAGGTTTTAGTTAGGGTTTTAATTATTCGCCGGGTGGATTGGAAATTAAAACTGAAGAAATATTAACAGGAATACCTATAATTGCAAATGTCAAGTGCAATGACATGTTACCCCGGTTTAACACAATTCCAAGCAATTTTGATGAAGTTCCAAGCCAAATCGATTTGCCTAGGTTGAGCTAGTGCACCCCTCTTCCTGCAAGAACAACCTATGTCAAGTTAGAATTGATCCACAAAAAAAGAAACTATGAATGCAAGATGAATCAAGAAGCATAACCAATGATCAAAGGCACATTAGAAAAAACCCCTGATTGCCAACGTCTTCAGATGGAGAGAGTTGGCTCTCACAAAAACGCCACAAGACAGGACGCCTTCCTACAAACAACATGACCCTCACAAAATATATTTGGAACAAGCATAAATTAACTGGAACACCCCTGGAAATAATTTTGCAATCAGGCACAAGAACAATCTATGATAAAGAAGACATAGGATTTCTATGAAAAATATTCGCTTTATTCCAATAGCCAAGAGCCAAATTTACTGATGGGATGCAATCAGGGGTGTTGCCGCCTAAGTCGCACCTCAGATCACGTGGTAGAAATCTTCAAGCCATTGGGTGCAACCTTGGGGGAAAGCTTGAGCTAAGTGCTCTCACCTGATACTCGGCTCCTCTGTCTAGGCCAACTCCTAGCGAAGCTAAGGGGGTGGTCCCTATGATGATAATCTATGGTTGTGTTAATCTATGAAGGTACAAAGCAACAACTATTCTAGGAGTTTGAGATGAAAATGGAGTAAAATGTTATCGACCAATCACTGCAAATAAATTACTCTTAGCAACTTTTAGAAAATATACAAATTATTCAAGACACCTTGCAAAATTAGACTTATGCAGAAGAAAGTAATGTAGACCAGTGCCAATGAATAAAATGCTTGTGTATGAGGGTTTCTAGTGTAGTCTCGATGAAAGTATTGTAGTATCTTGGTTGGTAAATTTCAGATTTATTAAGTGAGTGATTAAGGGAGTGGGTTAATTTTGGGTTTGGTCCTGTTACCACCTTATTGGTAGCATGTTTCTCTGAGGTGTTTGAGGTTAGATACAGTCGTTTACATGGTTTCCATTCTTGTATTAGCATGGTAGCATTACACCTTAGGAGCATCCCTTATTACTCTCATAAAGCTATAGACCAGGTTGCAAAAAAGTTACCTTTTGATTGGCATCTCTCATTGCAGATTATCAGGAAGGTGGAGTCTGAAGCTGATGGTTATCAACCTCATCTGATAGGGCCTGAGAAAGGCTATCGAAGGTTTATTGATGGAGCTCTCATTTACTTCAAAGGACCAACATAAGCATTTGTTGAGATGGTTGACATTCTATTGAAAGGTCTTGTTCGAAAATCAAATAATGAAACAGAGGACTTGAACCATTTCCCTCATCTTCTAGCTGAAATCTTTGCAGCTACAACATAAGCTCTGGAGAGATTTTGTGATGACAGCAGAAAACTGTCCTGAGATTAGTGGATATAGAGTCTAGTTATTTAACTGTAGATTTCTTTTGAAAAACTTCCTCAAGAGCTAGAGAAATGTGGAAACCCAACAACATCCACCTTGGATCGTTACACAGATGCTCATCTTAGAAGAAACGGTTCAAATATTCTGTCCTATATGGGAATGGTGTGCGAATCACACATACTGAGTAGGCCCAAGAGTTAAGATCAACGTGGATCGGATCGTAAAATGTGGAAATCGGCGTTGATTTTAAAGATGGCAGAAATTGACATGGAGTCTATTGTTCGCATCCACCAAAGTGCTAGTTTGAGATAGAGGCCAATCTAGTCTTTTCGTATGGCAGAGTCTGTTAGAGGAACATCTTTTTGCATTAGAGTTTCAATTCGCCAAGTGTCCCCTTTCTTGCCAATGGAGTTCCACGACTGACAGCGCAGTCGTAGGGTTGTTTTTTGTTTTGCCTTGGGAAACTAGTTATACAATGGAGTCCCACAAGGTAAAGCTTTTCGTGAGATAGTCGCTTGATGGTATGATCGTCAATCATGGGAAGTAGCTCGAGAGTAGTGGGCAGTTTCACTCTAGCGTGAACAGCCAATGAGGCAATCATTTCCATTAGCGGCCCACTGCATGGAGCTGTCATCTTAGTTTCCCATCTCACGAACTTAAATTCTTGGGTGTATTTGGTGAAGTGGTAGCCAAAGAAGCTCCATGCCTCTACTGTTTACAATCGCGAGGTATCTTGACGTAGAGTCAATCACTTTTTTTACAGACATTGACAGTCGATTTTCATTAATGGTCGATTTTAGTCTAGTATTTGGCAGTTGTTTGAAGATAGTGCCAAAAACATGGATTTTCTTGGAGCAGCTCGTTGGCTGGGTTATGAGCAGTCCACGTTTCCTTGGCAGCGGAAGTGTGGAGTTTTGGACTGATCCCATGACAACTTAGCTCATTCAGCTGTTTGGGCTGCCACATGGAGTTTAGCAGCAACGCTTGTCTACCTAAGAGCCACTCACCTTCCTAGTAGACAATTGCTCGGAGTTCTATTAAAAAGAAATTGGTTTTTGGATGTGAGCTTATTTGGTTATGTGAGCTTTCATTTTAGTTAAAGACAAGATCCACTTTAATAATAAAAGTCCTTTGGGAGTGTCAATCAACTAAAGTGTTAGTTACACTTTAGTTTTGTGTAGTTACATTGATAAATTAGAGTTAGTTAAATATTCATAAAGAGAAAAAAGTTGAGCTAGATCTACTTCTTGATTTTTTCTCTTTTGTTTATTATTTTATTTTTGAGAATGGCTTTTTGGGCCTATAAAGAGGCCAACCTTCTCCTTTCTAAATGATGGAAAAACTGGGAGGATTTTTTCCTAGCAATTAATAGAAAAATTGTTGTTTTGGGTTTCGTGGTTTTCAGTTGAGTGCTCTTTATGGTGTGTGGCATTAACTTGTGTGGTTGTACGTTTATTGCTAGACCCCCCTTTCCTTTCTATGTTTGCCTTGGAGGCCATAAACGGATGCTACCATCCTATTGGAAGGAGGAAATCCTAGTAGTTGCTTTCTTTTCCCCTTTGTAAGCGTGCATGTAGGGGTTTGATGCTTACATTTTATCAAGTTTGATTGTGTAGCATCTCCTTTGTTTGCATAGCGCATCTTCTGCGTTTAGGAAGAAGAAGATCTAGTAGATGGCCCTTTGACACAAGGCCCTCGTGGGTTCTCCCTTGACTCCATTTCTCCCTTTAGGTATACCGGCACTGGTCCATTAGTGGGGTTTGATCCTTCCCTCCTTCCGTCAACCATTCAAATACTCTTATGCTACAACCATTTCTCTAAGGTAGCCTCTTCTAATCACCTGGTCCGCAATTGTTTCCTGCCATAGCGATCTTAACACTGGGGACGCCCCCCTTGAGTTGGAGAAGAGCCAACCTGAAGCGAGGAAGAGAGGAGCGTGGTGATAGTGGCTGCTCTTTTCGCAGTTGCCATCGGGCTAGTGTGCCTAATTTTGGGCTTTGACGCATGCACGCCGGTCAGGAGCGGCAACAGGTCCAATAAGGCAAGCTCTCTTGAAATAAGCGCTAAAGCGGCTTTACCAAGTGTCCAACAGGGCGAGGAATAACCTGCTTGGAGTAGCCCCCTGACTCTGTGATATTCACCCTTTGCGACCTCCTGATTTCTCAAGAAACAAGCTTATGTGCATTTTCCTATTATTCTAGTCCCTCGTATCCCTTTCTGGTACACCAACTGATTAGACAAGCTGCAGTGGTGTAGAGCATATGGGGAAGGAGCCTTCATTAATTTGATTAAAAACCTGAATGTAATGTTTATTAACTAACTACTCATGGCTGCGAGTCTCTTTCACCCAGTGAAGCACCACTTGTGAGAGACTCGCGAGTTGTGAGAGACTCGCGAGTCTTCACGAGTCAACGGTCCGCTCGGGTAACCACTGCAGACTTGACCAACACTCACCCTTACTCGCGGACTCGCCCTTACTCGCAAACTCGGTCGAACTCGGCCTGAACTCGGCCTAAACTTGCTCAGACTCAACCGGGAAATGAAGACACGTCCCTACGGAAAGGACGCCACGATATGCGTTTTGGTTGAGTGTTAGGGCTCGCGGATGATGGTTTTGGAGGGAAAACGAGACTACAGGAGGCTATAAACACCTCTGCTAAGTTTCTCACTCTCATTCATTAAGCAACCAAACTCCAAACTCATTCATTAAGAAATCCAAACTTGAATTTCTGAGTGAGTGCTGAGCGCCGAGAACGGTGAAGGAGAGCTGCCATATGAGATTGTGAAGTCACCATCTGAAAGAGGTCGCAGTCATCAATTTCCAGGTAGGTGTGTTTTGTTTGTTTTTTATTTATTTTATTTGATTTCGGTTATAATTTGATTTTATTGTTTTTAGATTTTAATTTTTAAAATTTTTTAATTGTTATTAAATTTTATTTTTAAAATTTAATTTGATAGCCAAATGCTATGTGGCACTCGTAATCTAAAACATGTTGATAGAAGGTTGGATCAAATCCCAATCTATCTCTCTGAGAAAGATTGATCTTGTTTTTCCAGAGCTCCATGCTCTCTGCTATATAAAATCCATTAAGATTGTGAAACTACTACCCTGCGTAGGAGAAAAGATCATATACCATGTTTTAATTCCTCGCCATTACTTGATAGTGGTGGTTTCCTTGGTTCCTTACCTTCCCAAAAGATGGTTTATTCATCGATTCGAGTTATTGGTGGTATTCTTGATAAAAAGGTAGCTTAAAGGCTGGTCATCATCTGTTTTCAAGTAAGCATACCTAAGTAGTTTATATTCGATGGCTGTAGACATCATGGATCACTTCTATTTTAGGAGCAAAGAAGAGAGACATCCTTGATTAGGCGAAAAAGCACGAATGAGATGGCATAGGTTGAGTATATTAGCCCATAGACCCATTGTGGCTCAGATACTCAGCCACATGACATTTTCCTATCTTTAATGAGACAATGTTATGAATTATTGCATACATTGTAGTTTTATAACTTATATAGATGGGAAATGTCATTAACCTCCTTTTTGTGCCCAAAATTTACCATATTATAAATTTTTTTTCTATTGCCGAGTCTTGTCAAGTTGGTCTTGAGTCTTTCCCGAGTCGACGAGTCATATGCCAGCCGAGTCTTTGCCGAGTTCGAGTCGTACAACGCTGCTTTCACCCTTTCGGGATACTCAGGAGAACACACTCGGGTTAATTTTAAAGCCTAAAGAAAAGACAAAGGAAAAAGTTTTAAAATTAGTTCCTACCACGAATCTCTTTCCCCCTTTCGGGATACTTGGGAGAGCGTGGGATAAATATTTCCTTTCCTTTGACAAAATAAACAAATAAACAAGAAAATAAAAATTAAACTTTACTAAAACTCAAAAACCAAGAAAAAAAGAACCGACGTAGATCCCCCCAAGGGAGATGAGGAGTGGTCTCTTAGGATCCTACTCAAATGTTTATTAATTTTTACAATATGGGAAAAGTACACTTTGGTCCTTATAATTTGGATCCAAAGGCTTACAAATTTATGAAAAAATAAAATTTTATGCAAAAGGGAGCTCTGTTAGTCTTCTTTTTGTTCAATTTTCCAAAAATTTTACAGAGTCTCCCTCTTTTTTTCCGTTAAACCTGCAAAAACAACAAGCAAACATTGGTGGAATATGCCCCAAAACACTTTGAGAGTGCTTTGGGAAAACCTACAAAAATTAGCCGAAAAATTTCTAAGTAAAAACGAAGCAAATCTAGGTGAAAGTCACTGAGAAAGTGAGCTAGAAAGCTGCTTTCTCAGGGTCTTTATTTGCTTCTTAAGGATAGCAAACAAATCTAAAGCACTTGATTTCTAGATATGAAACTAAAATCAAATACTAACTTACTAATCAAGCCTTTTGTTCTTATGAGATAAATAGCTTGAAACAAGAAACCTAGTGATCTAGATTTGAACTAAGAAATGATAATGCCTTGAAACTTTGACTAGATCTATAAAGGAAAAACGATTTAAGATCTATTTATGAATGTGATTTTAACTATAGATCTATTATCACGAATCTTGTAGTTGCCCCGTGAGGTGATCCTATTCAGGACGATAGAGGAAAGGCAACCAAAGTTGTGATCTATTGTATCCAAGACCTCCGAAAGAACTCGAATGTCACACCAGTCAAGTATACGGACACTTCAAACTCAATGAAAACACAGAGCCCAAGGGGGAGCCCTATGATCAAGAAACCCTAAAAACAAGGAAAATGAATGAGTAGACGAAGGAAACTTGGTGGAATCTGTTAGTAGGATGGTTAATTAGAGTTAAAAACGATTACCAAGAGATTTCGAGTATCCAGGTGAAAAGCCCCAAATTTACCCTAGGGTTTATTCAGAAAAATTGGGATCTAGGGCAAAATGGTGAAATTAAGTAAAATTGGACACTGATATTGATTGTTGGATGTAAAATTAGGCTAATAAAGCTGAAACCAATGATACCCGATTTGTGGTTTGTGAAATACCCACGTTCCCCAAGGGGGCGTTTTTCCCTAAGTAGCAGGTCAGTGCTTTGGATGGGCAAATGGAATCCAATTGTGATGAAACTTTAAACTTAAGGTTTTTATGTTAATTTCGAAGTGGGTTTTAAATTTTATAGCTTGCCACAAGCTAGAACCTATGGATCTACGAAATGAGGGTTTTAATGTAATAGAATGATGTGCAATGCATATACAGAAAATAAAAGAAGAGAAACTTGCCTGTGAGACGTACCTGGATCTTGTAGATGAGTTGAGAAATGATGAAGAATGCCGATTTCCGGTCGAAATAAACTTTTTCGAGGAAGATCTTGTTGTTATTTTGCCACAACCAGTCACCCTAGCGCCTCCTTCAACCTGCCAGATCAGAGAGAAATCAATCGATCAGACAAACGGACGAGATTTGCAGAATACGGAGAAGAAAGAAAATAAAAAAATCATAAAGAACAAGATACTCCCTGATTCGAACACCCAGGAGTCGGGGCAAAGGTGAGTTGTCCAACAAAAACGCCCTCTCTCTCCTAGCGTACCTCCCTTTCCTGCAGATAAGATGGGTAAAGAAGAAATGCAAGATATATCCCGAATGAAGCTCAGTATAGAAGAGTAGCAATACCAATCATTAGATCATCAAAACATCCACAAGAGACATAAGAATAATCCCAGAAAAAAATCTCTTTATTAAAATTCCGGTGCCAAAGCTCATGAATTACAATGGGGGGGTTACCTCTCTTAAATAGTTTTAGAGAGACATAAACCCTAACTCACTTTATCGTCCAACGGTTGAGATTAAAACATCATCAACGGTGGAGATCAACAATACATAAATTATCACATGGATCAAATGACTAAGTCAAAGGGGGGGGACACACTTTGCTCAAGGATGCCTATCCTAAGTCAAAGTCACAATATAACCTAAGTTGTGACATGATAGTACATAGGATGGGGTCACTAGGGGCTTAATTCACCCTAGGCTCCTTTTATAACTTCAAACCATATAATATAACAATGAAATACATCATTAGCCATGAGATGGGGTGTCCCTTGGGGAGATTTCCTCACTGATTGAGCCATAGATAAAATAATCCGGACATTTGCTGTCTGATAACTGCTGGAGGACTGTCTGGTACGCTGAAACACATCATCTGTCAAAATTCCAAGCCATTTCGTTGACCTAGGAGGCCAAATCAAATTTTTAGTGATTTTTATAGTTCATTTTTGCTGGTACAATCTCTGGAAACTGATAATTCTACCATAACTCTGTCCAGGGTGGAAACTGCAGCAAACTGACTGTTTTGGATGATCTAAAGACCTAGAAGAATGGTATAAGTGACTACTCATACCGCATGGAACACTGCTCTGCTCTAGGAGAACCAATCATGCTGCCATATGGAATAAAATTTAATCATTTGGCCAGTAATTAAGTGATAATAATTACTTTTTTGGAGAACCGGGGCCAAACTATCAAAACTGAAACCGCAGTATTGGTCCTTGGCATGTCTGGAACAAATATAGACCATGTTGTATTTATGAGTCACTGCCTTGGGAACTGTGATTGACTTGGTCAACTAGGTTGACCAGGTCAAAGTGCCCAAAATCATGGTGAGACACTGCATCAATACGATGCTGCAACCATCCAAGGTAAGAAATGCTCCAATAATATATATCAAAACCAAGCATAAATAAGTTATTCATAATCATGGTGACAGATAATAATAATAATAATAAGATGTACCTATGCTTCTGAGAAATCTTGGAAATTTCTGGAAGTCTGATTGTCTATGCCATACTTACAAAGTGTAAACAATGTGCTACACATGGGTGAGGATGGAAGAGCAAGGTTTAGGCAAAGGGAAATGACTTTCAATCGACTTTAATTCAGTGATCTTATTGAATGTTGCATAATACACTCTACCAAGGTGACATATGTATGACAGATAACAATAGGGGATAGAGGTGTCTCACAAATGGATAAAGTAGTTGGATATGCTTCCCTTAGACTCTAACAAATTTTACTTTGTACTTTATTTGTAGCATAGGTCAACCTTCAAAGGCAGGTTCCCTGGAAGCCTTCTGAGCTCTAGTACTGACAAAGACCCAACCTTTGAAAGCTAGTCTCACCCTGATGCTCTGTGGGGGCACATGAGCCTAACACTAAACAAGTAGTGAGTGCTCATCCTTTGACCATCAACCTTTTTTCAAATCGCTTTATATTTCACAAGATAGTAGCCAACCTATACGAACAGGTGCCTTGGAAAGACTTCTGGGCTCTAGTAAATGACTAAGTCCTAGCCTCGCTGCTAGCGAGCATCCAAAGCCCCGACGGATTTGCCTCTCCCTGCCTCCCTTGTGGAGGGCGGAATGAGCCTTACATTATACAAGGAATGAGTGCTCAAACTCTTGGCCACTAACTACTTTTAACATTTAACTTTTGCATCCTTTAGATATAGCTTTTAGGCGTTCTGATGCTTTAGTGTTAAGCAACACTGTTATGAAGGAGAACTTGCTTTGAAAACTAAAGCAGAACTACCCTGTGAACTCAACCACACTGGCCAAGCCACATGCTTCATAGACAGAGACACAAAGAAACATGGAGTTTATCATACATAGGGGTCACAATGGGGAAAAGGATCTTCAATTTCACAAGTCTCAGTCTGTCTAATCCATAGGATAAAATTGAATGTGGATGAACTAGATGGACGGAGATAAATGACATGGAACCATCCTAGCACCAAGGTTTACAATTTGTATAAGCATGGCATAAGCAACAGTCTTCACATCAAATTCCTTAATTAATCATAACACCGGTTAAAGAACGATAGATATAAGCATAGGTCACCACAATCATCCTAACATGATAAGCATAGGTATCTGACATATATCATAGAGCAAAATCAAACCACGGAGGTGTATACCTGATCTCACCAAATATAGTTGTCTCCAACTGATAGGCCCCTCTATAATTGTGTGTACCAACTTTGATTTGTTGCTCTGCTACAATGAACTAGATCATCACTAAAAGCATCTCAATGGACTCCTGAATCTCAGTCCTGGCAAGGAAAATATGATGAACAAGGCTCTGAAATGAATTGCAGCTGTAAAGATCCATGCTGATACCCCATGTAAAAAGCAGCCCAAAATAGAATAAGAGACAAGTCTGCATGTTGCACCATGGAAACCCAACTGCAAATGTATATTTGATAACAAGATCTAAGAATGTTTTTTTCAAAAGGAACTAGAATAATAAAGGGTAAAAAATAGGGAGAAGGAGAAGTGGGAAGCTTGGAGAGAAAGAGGATTGTTTAGGCTTCGCTTGTGGGGTACCGAGGGACTTTATCTGCAACAAAAAATGTTAGAAGAGAAGAGAGATCAAGCAAGATCTTCTAGGCCTCCACCTAAGACAACCTGCGCATCACAACACTTGCAAACCAAGATCAAGTCTAAAAGCACACACGTTAGAAATCGTTATGAAAAACATTCATAAACAAATGAAGCATTCGGTGAGATCTCTAAACATTCATACTCAATAGATTAACATAATAAACAAATTGCATAATCTTACCTTACAAAATTGATGCCAATCCTTCCAACAAGCTAAACTAGATTCAAATCAAACACATGGCTCAGATACAGGTTACCGTCATACAACTCAATGATAATACATCCACTCCACCAAAGCACCACACAAGTTTGACCTCCAAAGTCTCTTTTATTTCTCAGAGAAGCAACAATTACAATGAGCAAGCTCTTCCCAGAGAATTCCAGCTCTCGCGATGGGAGAGAGTTGCTTTATATATAGCAAAATTGAACTTGGGGGGTGCATCCACCACTAACAGAGCAAGGGGGAGTTCTGGAGTTGATTGAGGGATTGATCATTGTTGTTCGCCGAGTGCACACCGTCAGCAGAAATCTTTTGGGCTGTTGTTTCCGTAAGCGGGAAAGGTGTGGCCTTAGGGGCAAGCAAAGATCCAGGAGTTGTCGCCTGATCCCAACTCTTCCATTTAGACTAACTCCTAACGAAGCCAAGGGGGGTAGTCCCTAAAAAGGTTGTCTAAGGCTTTTTGTTTTAAAGTGTTCTTAGATGAATGGTGATAATTAGTGTTGTTTAGGAGTTTTGATGTACACAAAAATCAATTACGCAATCCACGTTGCTATTTGCAAAACATGATATGAATAATTAAAGCATCCACGCATGAAATAACTTAAAAAAATGGACAAATGGTCCAAATAAGATGATGCAAGAATAAACAGACCAGTCCCTAAAATGGAGTCAAAGTGTTGGGGACGCTGAAATACAAGTCTTTGATGTTTGTGAGATCGTTTTGCAAATGCTCTTGGTCGATTTTATTGTGTATTTTTTAAGGTGATCTTTTTTATTAAGGCTAAGGGAATTTCCAACCGGTACGCAAGGTACTGGAAATCTAACCGGAAAAAATATTCTAAGTGGTCTTGCTCGAAAACATGTTGGACCGTCCAGTTTGCATCGAAGCGCTCGATAATTTTCCAACCACTGCAAACAAGGAGAGCTACCCAATGCCCACAGCAAAGATTTGCCCACTTAGATATATTACCGCGTTCAACGCCGATTGGTTGGTTATGGGGTGATAAATTTTATTAAGTGTGAAATTGGAATTAAATCTGTGAATTAAAAAGCTACAGTACTTCTGGGTATCCCGAACGGATAGAGCATACACACTGTAAAATGGTAAATTCCAATTTTAGGAGATGATGAGTTGCAAATTTTATTAACAAACCAAGCTCTCCGATAGAGAGTGCTCTTGATCCACCTTATGGTGAAATTCAAGAGTCTTATCTAATCTATGATTCAAATGCAATGCAAGTGCTCTCCGATAGAGAGTGCTCTTGACTTGTCTTATTATAGGTTCAAGAGTCTTGGGGTTCTTTTTAAGATAATTAATCAAAGAGCAAGAAACATGATGAAGTAAATGACATGCATGTAATGAAATTGAATCTAGCAATTAGTAGGAAATAAAACTAAGTCTAACAGAAATCGAACTAAGCAAAGAAAAGGCAAGACACACTTCCTCCAAATAGAGAAAGTAGAAAAAGCGTGGGAGGCTTAACCCTGCTAGTCCTTTTTTATTAATAGTTACAATTAGAGGGATTTTAACCTTTGAAAGAAAGCAAGAAAGAAAAACTAAGGAAAGAAGCCTTGATGGCTTTTACAAGGATGCAAGCTTTTCTTGGTTTTACAATTTCTTCAATCCTCAAGTCCTTCTTGATTCACTCTTTCTCTTCGATGTCTGCACAAAACCAACAAGTACTCAAGCACCCATTATTTGTTAGACAAAAAGGAACTAATCTAAGTGCAAAAATAACTCTTTTTTAAATGCAAAAATTTAATGTTTTTTGAATCATAACTAGGGAAAAAACATGCAAAGAAAAGAGTAAAATGGAAAGTTGAAAAGAAAGAACAAAAGGGAAACCAACAAAAGAGTTAGATGGTTGCAACAAAAAGCAAAAACAGGGCAGCCAAGTAGGAAGAAAGATGGCTGCAAATCAGAGAAGAAAAGAGGCTTGAAAAATAACAAAAATGGAACTGGAAAAGTGCCCAAAAGGGCTGAAAATAGGTGTGAAAGAGGGCAGCCAACTAAGAGGAAAGTTGGCTACAAAATTTGGGCAAATAGGACAGCCAACAAAAGGCAAGTATGACTGCAAATAAAAAGAGAAAGAGGGCAGCGAAGAGCGGAGAAAAAGAGAGCAAAAAAGCAATGAAAAACAGGGTAAAAACCTTTAAAACAAAGGTAAAAAGAGGAGTAAAAAAGGAAAAAGAGTGAGGGCAAAAAAATCCAACCAAAAAAAGGAAAGAAGAGATGGATAGGAGGACAAAGAGAGAGAAGAAGAAGAAGGGTGTGGGGATCTTATAACCAAAAGAAAAGATTTTTTTAAGTTTGATTAATAGAGGTAAGAAATAGCCCCTTTTTAGCCGTATGTTTTTTGATAACGGATTAAGTGCTTTGAAGAACCTGCATGGTGAAAGTATGAAGTTAAAAAACCCTTGATGAGAAACCGGTTAAACTTCAACCCCTCTTCTCCTGGTGATTCCTGAAACCAACACAACTCAATACAAATAAAGTGATCAAATGCTAGGATGTAATAATCAAAATAGATATTGAAAGGCACTGGTATAACTGACTACTTTTTGCCCGCTTCAAATATATAATGAAAATTGCATAGATAATCAAATTAAAACTTTAAATGACTACCCTATCGTGCTAGATTTATATTCTTCATGAGCTAACATTGATCAAACATTAATTAAAATAAAGAGAAGGTTGAGAACAAATATCACCTCGCAAGGTGAAAACCACATGCAAATAACCCACACATAGACTTCCAAAGTCACTTTATTCCATTATCAAATCTCGGTTACAATCTTGGTAGAGTTCTCTTGCATTTTCTCCATATGCAAATGGGAAGAAGAGACTCCTATTTATACAAAAAATAGAGAAAGATAGGGCTTAAAACCCTAAATCAGGACTCGGCATCAGAAGAGCACACTACGGTGATTGAATGGGCTCGACACACTGATTCAGAGTTGAACTGATTTTTAACTGAGTACTGGAGTAATGAGGGGGGTGAGGTGGCTCAATCCCCCTCGGTCTTATCACCCAGCCAATAGATGAACAAGACTCAAAAAATTTAACTGCCAACTAAAGGAGGGCGAATTTATGATTGAGAGTTTAAGTGCTACACTCCGATACTTGATCTGAAACTGATTGATACTGATTGGAATCATCTCCGATAAATTAAGCCGAGCTAATTAGCCCTTTATTTTATTACATTTGGCCTTTTTTGGATATATTTTGATTTTCTCCAATTTTTTTTTTTTTATTGTTTTAATTAATATTTCTCATTTTTTGGGTTTTTTGAGAAAATATTAATTTCAAGGCCAAATAATAGTCCGAAACTTAGGATAAGGGTGTATAGGGGTTAAATGAGTGTTTTGGCTTAGAAACTAAGTGTTTATTTTACAAAAACCCACCCTGGACCACTTAATTATTACAAATTGAAAATTTTCAATTAAACGATGGTCAAAATGGTTTAATTAATTGAAAATTTTAATTAATTCTCTATAGTCAAAATAAAAATTAAAAAACTCAACATCGTCGGTAAAAAAATTTTCGGAAATTTTTTGAATGCATCCCGGGGCTTAGGAAATGACCACAGAATATACCAATAGTGTCTAGTAGTTTCATATTTACGAGTTGGACTCTAATAACTCCCCAAGGCCCAAATTTCAAAATGGGGCATTCCAGCTTTGGAAGAAGCGGGAGAAAAACTTATCGATTATACTTGGCTATAGGCAAAACATAATTGACAAGGGAAAAATCTCCCTGGAATACCTTAGTTGAAATCTACGTCTTAGGGGACCGAGCCACTCAAAACCCCTACTAGCACACTTTATTACAAAAACCCCATGGGGCATGGTCATTTCAGCATAAAAATAAAAATGACTAGCCAAAATTGGCTAGGAAAAACATTCTGAACATATGCTACACTGGATATGAACATTGACCATGTTTATCAAATGGCGGCTCAACAGGAGGTTCAACTATGGTACAAAATAGTTGGTAACAATCATGAGTTAATTGCAAGCTTAAGTGAATAGGTAGGTTCCACCTCTCAAGAGATGCACCTACCTCATGAAACATCCAATCACATCCAATACTTCATTGCCACATAGCCAAAGCGAAAGCATGAAGAGAGGGGGCGCATACTTGAGGTAGGCGAAGTTGCCACCTCTTCAAATCACTCCCAATCAAGACGTTACCATGAAGGAACAACTCGCCTTAACTTTGAATAGAGACAAAACACCAATACTCCACACTTCATTTGCCACATATCCCAATTGACATGAGATGCTGGGCACTCTTTCAAACATGAAGTTAATTCGCTAGCCTCCAAACCTTAATGAAATGTGACGCATTAATCATGGAAAGAGGTCGCCCATTATGGGGGACAAACCTTGCCACCTTATTTAAACATGTGCCTTTGACTTTTTCAACTTTGTCAGTATGCCAATTTGTCGCACCTTTAGCAATTAAAGTGACTTTTTGATCACCCGAAGCATATGAAAAGTAGGTCTCGGTGTAAAGAGTATGCTCTGAGTGTGAAAACGGAGCATCCCCACGATGAATGCTGACTTTGGATCAAGTTGTTATGCCATTTAAAGATTTTTAATTAAACCATTAAAAATGGCCTAATTTTGTGGAAAAAAATATTTTCTCGATATTGAACAAAAACTTAGGGGGACCTAGCACATGTCCATACGATTCAATACCAATGTCTAGCACGTTCATATACATTGACACGTGAACTTTAATAACCTCCCAGGGTTTAACCACAAAGCCGAGCTTTGGAGGAGTAGGTGATAAACTCGAAAATTATGCATCGCTTATTCAACATTGCATAATTAACAACGGAAAAAATAACCTGGAGTAATTGGCTTGATAACTAAGTCCTAGGAAGTCAAGTTCTTTACAAAAACCTGTGCTAACACATTTTTAACAACTTTCCTGAAGGGCATGAACATGTGGTAAAAAAGTGAAAAAGGGCCTTAGAAAGCCTGAATGGACTTTTGAACTCTAAATTTGAACAAGTACTTTCTTCATCTTTGTCGGCTCACTTGAAAGTACACTCAGGCGGTAACAAAGGGATCACAACTCTTAAATAGATCAAGAGTGTGTCCACATTCTAACCAACATCCATCCAATGGCTGAGATTAAAACATCATCAATGGTGGAGATATTTTAATTTTACATTACATGGATCAACTTAGACAAATACATGTGAGGGGGGCGAATTACCTCTTAAAACCCATTTTTACAACATGATAAATCATTATTTTTGCAAGTTTGACACTTAGGGGACATGGGGGGTCATTAGGGGGTCCCCCTATACATATTTTTAAAGATACAACTTAATTTACACACTTTTTATCTTGGCCGTTTTAACAAATTTTGCCTTATGGGGGACGTCCTCCGTAAGAGAGCCAAAATAATAATTTGGAGCATGTAAATGGATGAAACTATTGCCAAATGATCTAGAGAGTCAAAATACATCATCAATGACCATTTCCTTGTCATTTTCTGGACCACACAAGCCAAATCAATTTCTTCACTGATTTCCATACTTCATTTTTTAGCGGTACAACCTCTAAAAATAATAAAATCCATCATAACTTTCTTCTGGTTGAGAATTGGGGAAAATTGACTACATAGAAGTGTTTGGAGGCATGGTAGAATGGTAGAATGGTGCTGCTGACTACTCATATTCACTGATCCACTGAAATGCCAAACATATCATCATCTCATAATAAAAATAATGGCCAAAGTCAATAAAAAATAATAATAAATTCTGGAACTCAATAGCTATGACCATCCAATGAAAACCGGGACTGCAATATTGGTCCTGGGCATGTCTGGAGAAAATATGACCACTGTTGATTTTTGTAGTCGCTGCATTGGGAAACATGTTTTGACTTGGTCAACTGGGTTGACCAGGTCAAAATACCCAAACTAAAGGTGAGATACTAAACTGAACTGAACCTACATGCATCCAAGGTAAGAACTTCTCCAAGATGTATGTTAAAACCCAAATTCAATCATGCTAATTAGAATCATGTTGACAATAATAATAATAATAATAATCAGTAAAATACACCTGTGTCGTTGAACGATCTTTGAATCTTCTGGAAGTCCATTGTATATGCCATACTTACAAAGTTTAATCAATTTGCTAATGCTGGGTGAAGGTGGAAAATGAGGCTAAGGTAAAAAGGAAATGACTTCTAGTTGACTTTGACCATATGATCTCTTCAAATGATGACAAGTATACACAACCACAGTGACATATGCATGACAGATAAACAATAGGGAATGGTGGTGTCTCACAAGTGGATGAGTTGATCTGAAAAAGAGTCCATTCAACTTTAACAACATGTCTACAACTCACTTCCAAGATAACAATCAAGCTCCATGAGGATCTTTTTTGAGTTGTGTATAAAGAAACGGTTTGCAACTTTATTTGAGGGCTTACATTTCTCAGTATATAACATATAACACATAATGCATGTCATGATGGTAGACATATTTCTTCAAGTTTTAGTTGACACTCTTCGGGCAACTAGGGGGGAATATCCACAGTCAGGACCAAACATTGGGGGCAGCCGACCAGAGAGGTCAAGGCTTGAAAACCCAACTCACCTAAGCTCAGGAACCAACACCATCGGGTTCTCCTGGTCCAGAAGGATCAAGGCGTCAACAAGTTTTGTTGCACAACTCGTAGCCGAGACACAAAACAACACGGGATCCACCATGCATAGGGGTCAAATTGGGGAAGATGATCTTCAATCTCATAGGTCTCAATCAATCGTAAGTCATGGCAAAAATCAATCATGGATGATACTGGATGGATGAAGACAAGTGAAACATGGAACCAACATAACGCTAAAGTTTAAAAGTTCTGTAAAGCATGGCATAAGCAATGGTCTTCAACATCAGGTTTTCTAATCATTGTCAACAAAAGTTAATCATCAGTGGAACATATAATATAAGCATATGTCACCATAATCATCGTAGAATAACAAGTCAAAGGTGTTAGTATACATTAGAGAGAAAAATCCTACCAAGGAGCAATATACTTGATCTCACCATATACATGTCTATAACTAGTATGCCCATCTGTGAACTGTGTACCATCTCTGCTGCTCTACTCGAATATACTAAGTCACCATTGAAGTCATCTCAAAGGACAAGGAGATCTCGGTCCTCGCAAGGAAATACTCTGCATCTGCTACTAAAAAAAGGCTTTGAGCGGCTCATGTTATAATAATGATCAATGTTGTATCCCATCAATATGTTTGGCTCAGAGAATAAAGAGAAAATCCATATGCTGAATCATAGTAGCCCAGCTACAATACATATGTGATAACAAGTACATCATGATCACATATCGACCCTAAACTAAAAATTCTAAAATATGTTCTTGATAGAATGATTCAAAATCACATCAAATGATCAAAATAAATGTATCTCATGAGATGAATCATCATGACTCTTGAGGCATCTAGATACTACATAGTACAATGATAAATAATAAGAATCATCAATTCCTTCTACCCCTTTTATGGGCAAGGAGCATCACTATTAGTCGAGTTTTGGTGGAAGGAAATGGGATTGAGGTGGAAGCCAATGTGAGTTGTATCCTCTTAGTCCCAAGTGCATGTCTTTGTGGAGGTGGTGGCACTGGTTGCACTGGAATGTCAGTCTCCTCATCCTCCGGAAGTAAAACATCCTCCTCTTTCCCCTCTTCCTCCAACACATCTGGATCGGCATCCTCCTCTCCCTCTAACCACTCAACTACCTTCTCCATTATAGGCTCTTTAGTCTCCACCCTCCATTTTTGATAGTGTCAATCTCATCCAATGAAATAACATTTGTGTTGGGTACTTTGTCAATCTTTTTCACTTGCAACCTTAGATTGTAGTAGTCATAAACTGTGTCATTAAGCTACTCGGTATCTAGCTTGTAGGAGGGCCATAGTTAGAGGGTGATGATTAATTCAAAATTATAATAGATTAATTAAAATTAATAAAATTATACAGAATTAAAATTAAAATTTTGATTCTTGAACATTTCTAATCGATTGCACTTCTTGGAGTGTATCTTTTCAAAGACACTCTAGTCGCACTCACACCTTGAAGAGCTGCGAGTTTGACTTAGCACCCTAATGGCGAGTTTTCACAGCTTTGGGACTCTACCACCATAGTGTGTCCACCACACATCTATAATGACTAATAGGAAAGGAAAGACAACAAATTAAATTTCCACCAAGTAACAAATAAATAAGGAAAGAGTTAATACTAAAAGCATTGAAATTTGAAAGTTTTAAACAAATTGTACTTGGAGATTGGACTTTGAAGCTTACCTTACATCCTTGTGGTTCTATCTTGTATAACCATGTCATAACCAAAAATGCCAGTTGTCATCCTATAGAAGCAATGCAGTTGAAAATGGATTTAAAATTTTAAACTAGTTGAACATGATGAGACTAAGAGAGAAGTTTTAAATAGGATGGTTATAGAGAAGGAACGAATAAAGGGTACTTTTGATTAGAAAACCAAAAGTGTGATTTTGGGAGTTGGACACATGGTCCTTTTATGGGAAACAAAAGGAGAAACCAGGAAACCACGGAAAACTAGATAAATTTTGGATGGGTTGCTATCGAATAGGAAGGATCGCTGGAAAGGGGTCGTTTTGGTTAGAAACTTTGGATGGGATGAATTGGTATTTCAGTGAATGGGATTCTCCTCAAACACTATTTCCCTCCATATGAGGATATGACTTAGCAAGACCTTCCTCTCCTGTTTAGTTTAGAGTAGGAACTTGAATAAGCTTTTTTGAGCAGTAGGATTGAGTCTTCAGTGTTGCATGGTCCTGAGTCTTTGAGTCTTTTTGTTGTCAGTTTGAGTCTTCTATGCCATTGAGTCTAGCCATTGTTTTGTCCTTTGATTGAGTCCTCCTTAGTAAACTCCACAACTGCTTGACAGTTCTTAGATTAGTTGTTTTGTTTCAGCGCTTTACTTTCCGCGTTGATATTTTAGCATTTACTTTTCTGTATTGTATTTCCAACATTTTATTTTATTTCGTATTATGCCACATGTACTGCTGGGTAGTGTTGTTTCCATGATGCACAAGAATGAGTTTTATTGAAGATGGGGCACTTGATCGGGTGCAGATTCGTTGATTGGATGAGCGTTGTTGCGTATTAGAGATTTCTGAGGTTCTCATGCGCTCTCTCCCTTAGAGCACCTGTCCCAATTGGAGATAGATGTTGTCATTGTTATCACCAAACTTGTAGTTTCCTTTATGAGGTGGATCCAGAATGGACGGCAGAGGGATAGGCAACTAAAGAGGTGGAAGCAAGATAGCCTCGACTCCCAAATGGATGGTTGTCACGCCAATCGAGGCAATCTTCACTTGATGTTGTCTTAGCCCAAGACAACAATGGGGGAGACCCAAATCTACTCCCAACTGGAGAGATCAGACCCAAACACCAGATCAAATTAAATGAAGTTGAAGTACGTAAGGTGTAAGGTGAAGTAAACCCTAGATCTATGGATGAAGTCAGAAGGTGAATTAGGGCTTGGATCAGGGGTTTATGAGGTATGACATCGATCCAAGTTTTAAATACAAGTGACTTATGAGCCTGTTGCCCACCTATTTCGACTAGGTGGCAACTCCATGTACATGAAGTGTACATAATTGTACCTTGGAAAAATCTGAGGATTTTTTTTTTCTTTTTTACT
>LPNX010372653.1:15118-69266 GCA_001517045.1 Pseudotsuga menziesii | reverse complement strand
AAGTAGTAGGTCGGGCTGAAAACATAACAGGAAGGCAATGGATGGGTGGAGATAGTGAACAATGAAACCAACACTAGCAAGCCAAAGTATGGTGGGAATGATCACCTCCATTCTCCCTAGGGAGGGTAAAACCAATGAGTATGGGTCAAGAACTTCCAAGTCTACGTAGGGACATACAACATAATATCAATACATCCAAGTCCACATATTTATATGACCACCAGATCATGACACTAGAAGCTAAGACATGTCACAAGAATGAATATAAAAGCAATGATAAACATAACACAAGATAATATCTGCCGAGTCATATACATGTAAACAATCAATTTGAATCAACATCTGTCCAATGAAGAACTATTGATGCAACTCTGGGCATTACTGACTGCTCTGCAAATGGCTAAAGACTACACCAGTCCTCAAATCTGAGTGTCCTGAGACTCGGTCATGGCATGGGAAAGTACTATAGTCCATCATCAAATAATGATCCATCATAGATGCTCATCTCAACATCTTATATGTAAGGGAACTGGCTGAAAAAGTGTACTGAAATATGAAAAATAGAATATGGTAGCCCGACTACTATATATGTGATAACAGTCACATATATAGTAGCTCGACTACTTTTGTTCATGAGTAGTACTAAGCAGTTCTTTGAGCCAGTCCTTTACTATGAGATCATCAGATGATGATCTCCCACTTTCAGCAAATCAAAAGCGTTCAAACTGACCAGGTCTATGCCATCACTGAGCCTCATGACCCCAGATTCGATGACTGAGTTAACCATTTTTCATGACCCAGAGCAGAGATTATTACAGTGCCCATGATATGTAGCAGCAACAATTGTTTCAGTGATCCTCTGATC
This sequence comes from Pseudotsuga menziesii, assembly GCA_001517045.1. Classification (NCBI taxonomy): domain Eukaryota; kingdom Viridiplantae; phylum Streptophyta; class Pinopsida; order Pinales; family Pinaceae; genus Pseudotsuga; species Pseudotsuga menziesii. The sequence goes on along the minus strand of LPNX010372653.1, from coordinate 68,401 downwards.
TGTTTCAGATCCATTGCAGGTATATGACCCAAGTGATATTATGGTTTTGTGCATATGGACTTTAATGTCGCTCTGTTGTCTATTCTAGCAGTGAGACTTAGTTGATAATGGTTGTATGTTAGTGATACTTTATTTTTGTTTTACTTGGAATCTAAAAGTATAAATGATTTAGTTGTTATGTCCAAGAGATTCCTCTGTATACTCATTGGCCTTGCCCTACTTGTAGTATGGATTTGGTCATTTCCCTTTAGGGACACAACTTGCTAGTCTTGGCACCATCTTCACTGTTTCCGTCCATTCGTTGTCTTCCATTGTTGTTGATTAACCTTGACTTGTAATTTGACTAGTGACATCTAGGATTTCCCCCACCTTCACCTCTATGTTGGAATAGGTTTCCATGTCTAAACTGTGTCTTAGTGTTGGTTTCTGTGATGCTTGTCAGGGGGATGGTCTACCTCTAGGTCTTGAACACAGGTAATCTTACCAAAGAGTGTCTTTATACACTAATGCATCGGAGCTTAAAGTTATTCTAAATAGATGCCCTGCCAACAAAGCAAGAGTGTCTTTAGACACTTTTGCAAATAAAGTATAAATGTTATAAAGTAGTCAGTGGTCAAAGGATGAACACTCATCTGTTTGTATGATTTAAGGCTCATTTACCCCCACAAGGGCAACAGGGTGAGGCAAACCCATCGGGGCTATGGATGCTCGTGGGCAGCAGGGCTACACCTTAGTCGTTTTCTGAAGCCCAGAAGGCTTTCTGATGAATATAATTGTCATTGATGACAACATTAATAACAAAGGGTAAGTATGATGACATGGCATTGACAAGGACTAGGAGAAGACAAGACAAAAGACAAGAATAGTATGACAAGGACAATGACATGTTTGACATTGAAGACAAAGAACAAGTTAAGCAAGCAAGCAAGTGTTGGTGGTCAATCAAGGAAGACAAGAAGATTTTGGTAAGAAGAACCAAATGACCCATTCTGTGGTCATTTGTGGCTTGATGGGGTCATGAAGCCCACAAGCTAAATGAAGTTAAGATGATGTTACTAATGTGACCCATATGCATGAAGACCTTGATGCGTGACATCAAAGAACCTTTACCTTGTCATGGATGCACAATGATGACATGAAGCTCTTGAACAATGATGTGATTAATCTATTGGTGGAGCCCATGGTGAAGAAGTCATTAACCCATGCTTGAAGCTCTCAAAAGTTGGAAACTTTTGATGAAGAACCCGAACCTCTTGCACATGCTAATGAAGCTCATAATTATTAAATACAAACATTAAATAAAATTTATAGCAGCACCCAAGCAAGTCGGCTCCATCAAAGTGTTAATGTTTAATTTAAAAATTTTAAATTGCTAAGTCGGTTCCAAATTCAAATTAAAATATTTTAATTATAGCAGGTCGGATCCAAAAATATGTCGGAAAATTAGTATACATAGAGCCCTCGTGCTCTCTATTGCTATAGTGATTTCGGGTTAGACAAGACGTAGCTCTGAGGAATTTTGGGTATGCTACTGAGGTAGCCGCAGCTGACAGTGAAAAATTCGTAGAGCTCTGTGATTTTCGGATGTAACTGTTAAGGAGCAGCACTATGTGGTAGGAGCAGTGAAGTTTTAGTGTTGAATAGTCCCAAATTCTTTGGAGCAGCAGACAAGTTTTTGTTTTATTTTTTTTGCTATGTGATAGTCCAAGGGTTGAAGACCCTCGGTGTGATCAGAAAGCTGCCCTTGCTGGTGGTTAGGCTGCTACAGCCTTGGTGGAGGTTATGGACAGCAGCAGAAGGCTACTACCGCAGCCCACAATGATGGTTTAGGGCAGCAGTCAAATGAATCTTTGTTTTGGCAGCAATAACCTGAGATGATGAAGGAACAATCCCGACTGTCTGAAGATGATAGTCCTGTGAGATGACAGCCCTATGATGATGATTACTGTTCTTCTTCTTTACCAACATTGATGGTTAAACCAAGTCCTTTTCAAAGGTATTATGTGTTTGTGTGACAACAACGATGAACAACCACAAAAGGTATGCAATGAGTTATGATGACCTGGTTCCAGTGCATTGACGAAGTACACAAACAGAAATAAAGGTATGTATAACATTAATGTATGCACAGTAATGATACATACCATTATATGTAGACAAATGAAGTGTATACATTGGCAATGTATATATACAGTAACATAGTGATGCATGTATGATGGTGATGTGATGAGATATCAAGAAGTCCTATTTTGACAGTCTGGCTTAGAGCATTCTCAGTGGTAGATAAACAGTGAGATGATGGCACTTCTAAGGATGAATTGATGCCAAGTTTGATCCAGTATTGAAGGCCTTTTTCACACTACTCAGCAGCAGCAGAGATCCAGGTAAGTATAAAATGATGATACATACCTGTGAAGCGTGTTTACAGTATGTAGTGAAGCACATACAGTGGTAAATATCAGTGTGAAGTTTTGATGAAAAATGACACGATGATAACCCTAGCAAAAGTAAAGTATACAGTGATTCTTGCAGTGAATACAGTGGTAACTATGATATGATACTTACCCTAAGACATTACATTTTTGTTGTGACTAACATTGATGCCCTAGTTGCTATACAATGGTTGACTTTGAATAGTATACAGTGAATACATTGAACAGACAGTAAGTGATTTTGTTTGGACTAGATGATAGCATTGATGTGAGACACATGCATATACAGTGGCATATATGAATTAATGATGATATTAAGTCAATAATGCAGTGCATACAATGAACAATAACATGAGTGCTTGAGTACATACAGTGGTGTACTAATGAAGATGATGATGCTATAATGCATAACTTATGATGATGATGGTGACAGCTTTCAGAAGAGTCACCTGTATTGATCAGTGTTGCAACAAGAAGCATAGAATGACCAGCAGAGATTAATGAGCCGTGTTGACCAGCAGAAGAAGTATTGACCAGAAGTGGATTAGCAGCAGTGATGAGCAGCAGCATCAATAAGCAGCAGAGGTTGATGAACAGAATGATGAGCAAAGAAGGTGAGCAGACCTAACAGATGTTGATGAGCAGATGATGAGCAAATGATGAGAATGTTGATGTGACAGAGATTGCTGGTAACACAAGTATACTGTATTGTAAATGCAAGCTAGTCTTATATCTGGGGTTTAGAAACCTCAGCCCTTCTTGGCTGGGTCTAAGAAAACCAGGATGGATCCTAGATAAGAAGTTGGTGCTCTATGTATCAGTTGGTGCTGAATTACCTCACAGTTGTAGCCGGTCGAACAATTACAAAAGATTACAAAATTATATCTTGTGTCTCTTGCATTGTGATTAATGTGTTTAACTTGATGAATGATTAATGATATAGGTTATTGATGAATATGATAATGAAGTAAATGTCTTAATCAAAATATGAGACTTTGATTGAAGTTGAAATTTGGATTAAGTGTAAGCTCAATGTTTCACCCCCCCTCTTAGTGAGACATTGTGTCCAACACTTTCCAGGGAACCTTCCTTTGTAGGATGGCTATTATTTTGTGTAAAAGTGAAATAAATGTCCTAAAAGTTGATGGCTAGAGGATGAGCACTCATTCATTGTAAAATGTATGGCTCGTTTTCCCCCACAGGGAAACAGGGTGGGACTGGCCCCCAAAGGTCATGTCTTTGTCATTTTCTGGAAGCCCAGAAGGCTTACTAGGGCACCTACCTCTACAAGTTAACTAGTGTTTATTGTTGAGCAAATAAATTCCTAAAAAGGTTGCTTGTCTAGAGTCTAATGGAGGCTTCTCATAAGTCCACCTAATTGTGAGACACTGTCATGCCCTATTGTTCACCTAGTCCAACTTATGTGTTGTGTGGGTTCCCTTGTCTTTTAGCCTATATGCTTACAATGTCGAGTGTCAAGTCATTCCCTTGGCCTTGGTTTTATTCACCTTCACCCTTCACTAGAAAAATGGCTAAATCTATAAATGAGTATACATTGGAGGTTCTTGTTTAAAGCAGTCGATCATCTTGATTTAGACTATTTATAGATATGTATTGTGCTTATAATCGCAACATAAGCTATTTGTACTTGAGTCCCATTGTTAGCATAGATAATTGAGCATGCATGTCCATTTGTACCTTGTATATCAAAGTTTGGCACTTGGGGCATCATTTGATCATTCTTGACTTGATCAACCCAGTGTTGACCAAGCCAAGAGGCCCGAGATGAGGTTTAGACCGATGGTTGTGGATGATGATTATTTATTGTTTATCAGTTTCCAACTTTCCATTAGACGTATTCATTCTTTAGATGGTGGTTTACTATGATGGTTTACTATTATTATTATGGTGGTTTACAGGCTTTATTATTATTATGGTTTTGACATGGATGGGCCCTCTGACGTACCTTTGTGATGGACATATGGTGTATGAATACTCATTCCTAGCTGATTTGGACATTCTGAGTCCATTGGTGCAGGTGGTTTTCAGTTTCGGGTAGTTACAAGAGAGATATGGGTCTTTCGAGTATTTTGTAGCAATTTAGCCCTAGGGAAATTAAAAATAAAACACATTGTAAATGATGGTGAGTTCTCCTAGGGTACTAGAGGAAATCATGGGGTGCATCCAGTTGATTGTACCATATTGCTATGGTGGCAGACCTGTCTGTGTAGTCAATTGGCATCAGTTTTCGGTCCCTAGCGAGATGTTGGCAGTTTTATGTTCTTGAGGCAGCATTTTGATGATAAAAAATGGCTAATAAGAAAATCGATTTGGGAAAATGAGGCAAGAAAATGGCATGGAATTGGTCCAAGGCATAGTGTTTGGGTCATGTTCATCATTTGGCATCAACTTCACTATACATGGGTCCACATGTCCTTGATTTCTTCATTTTGAGGGCCTTTTGATGTATTTTTGAGGGGATGTCCTAGTGATTTTGATCACTTCATGATATTATTGACCATCACACATTGTTATTGTGCCATGGGGCCATGCTAGTGAAGGATGTTGTAACCTTCTAGCCCCACCATGTGCTATCTTATGATTATTTGTCATTTTTATGTGGTGTGCCCCCTCCTTAGACATTTTTAGTGATGTTGTCGCCTTTGACACACCTGGGGGGGAATGTGGCAGAAATATTCAAGCCACTCGGTGTGTCCTTGGGGGCAAGTCTCGAGTCAAGGCTATCGCCTTGTTCTTGACTCCTCCGTTTAGGCCAACTCCTAATGAAGCCAAGGGGGGTAGACCCTATTTATTTGCTAAGGTTGTTAAGGCTTACTGTTACGGTAAAGATTAAGATTACTTAGGAGTTTGATGAAAGTAAATTCTAACACAGGATATTGCAACAATACTTAAATCACAATAGCATAAAAATCAATGTATGATATATCGAAGCTCATGAAAGCAGATGATTATATTAAATAAAGAACCAGTGCCAAATGGAGTCCACGGATAAAAAGTGTTGTTGTGTTGCTGAAAGAAAAGTGTTTTAAGTGCTCTTGGTCAGTTTTAAGTTAATGTAGAGATGAGTTGATTAACTTATGGGGAAAATGGAACTCCAAATATACCCGAACGTACGCGAAGTATGTCCAAAACCATTATCCGATGCGGCTTCGCGCAAGGAATATGTGAGCTGGTTGGATTCTCTGAGACGTGTTCAACACTACACCAACGAGGGTGTAGCCTAACGGTGTCTCGAGGTCGCTACCCAGTTGTTCCTGCTTCCTTTGTGGATTTTTCCACCGCAACGGATTAACTCGAGGCGTTGGATTTTCGCATGGGAAGTTCATTGAAAAATGAGACCTAATTAAAGCTAGTCACCCACGTTGCTTTTGATGCAGCCAACTGTTTGGTCAAATCGCAACAATGCAGAGCATACACAACGAAGTCTAAAATATTTTAAGGATTTCAAAAAATAGTTTTGTTGTTAAAAGAAGAAAAGTGACCTCCAAGAATCTTTTTCGGATCAAGTGATCTGCAATCGAGAAAGCAAGGAGGGGTGGATTTTATTAATGTTTTTGTAGTGAAATTAGAATTGAAGTGCAAGAACGAACAAAGCAAAAAGGTTATCTAATTAAACTACCATGAATCTCTTTCCCCTTTCGGGTTACTCGGGAATTCGTGGGGTAAGTAATATTATTACTTTGAAATATGGAATGATAAGATTTTTTTAGTATTAAACAAAGTATACTATCCTGCAGATGAATAAAACCAATGTTGAAAAACTCGGCCTCGGCAAAAAATCGACGAGGGTCTTGATTACAACTTCTCGGTAACATAGGCGAAAAAATCGGGAGAAATCGGCAAAAGTCGGCAAACATTAAAAAATAGAAAATACATGCATTTTTTTTAGAATTTTAAACATATAAAGCAATAATAACATTAGAAAAACATATTGGAACATACATATGAAGAAAGCACTGATATATATCATCATCATGTAGTCATGCCAAATATAAAAAAATACATCAAAGTTGATACTGAAAGTCTGAAACATCATAGTTGTCCAATCAACGACTCAAAAGTGTATAAAGTTTGAACAATACAAAATGACATAACATATATAAATGTATCTGAGGAAAACTAGCATTTTAGCTATCTAATATCAATGCCCTCTTCCCCTTTTACGGGAAAATATCATGGGTCTCTTGTCAGGCCTGCCCCTAGCACTAGAAGTAGCAGTAGAAGGCCCTGAGCCTGCATCTAATACTCGACGCTGAGTGATGGATGGAGGACTAGATATATCAAGCGGTGCAGAAGGTGGTGGCGATGCCTCCATGGTGCCTCCAAACACTTCCTCCTCCTCCTCCTCCTCCTCTTCCTCCTCCTCCACTTGCCCCTCCTCTTGCGCCTCCTCTAGCCATGCAGGTGCCTCCTCCATGATAAGAGTCTCAATCTCCACCCTCCACTTCGACAATATATCAATATTGTCCAAGGAGATGGCATTTGCATCAAGTTCTTTCTATATCTGTGCCATCCACAAGTGAAGGTTGTAATGAACATACACCAAGTCATTAAGACATGTGAACTCCAACCTGTAAGAGGGTAATAAAAAAATTTAGAGTCTAGAGGATCGTAGATTCATAAATTGCATTAAACATTTAAATGCAATTGCTTTGTTCAAAATTCAAATTCTAAGTTCTAAGTTTCTAACCTTCTCCTTGGTTGAGATGCTAAATGGTGTTTGAAAGCCTCCAAAGGTGTTGGTGGTCTCCTCAAGCCCTTCTCCTCCACTTCCAACAAGCTCATTTGCCAAATGAGAAAAAAAAAACCAAGTTTTCCATTTTCTAAGCCGCGGGTTTCCTGCCTGGGCGCTTTTTTCAGTCGACTCGCGCTTTTTTAGAAAAAATCGCGATTTTTCCTCGGCGAAAAATCGGCCTGAGGAAAAAATCGCGATTTTTCCGATTTTGCAGCGATTTTTTCAAGCTTGAATAAAACAAACTAAAGTGAGACAAAAATTGAGAAAAAATAAAAAAGTGCAAAAAAATGCAAAAATGGGAAATCAACGTGGATCCCCCCTGGTGGGATGGGGAGTGGGCTTGGAAGAGCCTACTCTAGATCTTCTTTTATTACTTGGTTACAATGCTTAGAATAAAATACCACTTGGTTCTTATACAAGACGAACCCAAGGGCTTACAAAACTGTCCAAAAGTGAACGCGAAAGGTGGGGACACTCTTGGGGAGCTCCGGATGGCCCAAAAGTCAGCTTTCGGGCAGCACCTCCTCCTCTTTTTGGACGGACGTGCTAAAAACCAGCAAGCAATATTAGTTTAAATGCACCCAAAAACACTTTAGAAGTGTCTTTTGACAATGCAAAAAAAAAAATTAAAAAAAAATTCTAAGTTAAAACTATATAAAAAATGTAAAAAACTAAGAAGATTGGGATTGAAACCCAACATCTTAGGGTCTTGGACAGCTCCTTGCAAGGCTACCAATAAGGCACCTGATTGCTAGATATTCTTATTATACTCAATGCAAACTACTTTAAGCTAGCAAGTTAAAAATATTTTTGAAATGCTTGCGAAGAAAAGTAGATTTGATACTAGATCTAGATGAAAGAGAGATCAACTTTATGAAAATTTAGATCTAAGCACCAATTAAAACACTTCTATAAACTAGATCTAAGAAAAATATTTATCTTAAGCATGTAGATCTACAGTATGGAAGTAAGTAACTTAGTAACCAAATGAGAAATTTAATTTTTTGAAGGAAGAAGGTTAGGAGCCCTGGTAAATAGATTCAACAATTGAAGATCGGTTGAAATGCTTCAAGAGGACAATGTTTCTTGAAAGGTGAGCAGAGAGTAGGAGAAACAAACAAGATCTCCTTCAAATCCACCCAAGAGAAAACTGAAAGACACTTTCACTTGCATAAACTTGTTAAAGGGTTAGTGAAATCCAAAATGAGAATGAAGAGAGCATACTCACAAACAAGTAAATATGCAAAATCTTGAATTTGACAAAATGGAATTTTCACTAAGAATTGAAGCAACAATGCTCATCCTATTGATTAATGCTAATCATTAGGCCAACCCTTCAATATGTTATTAAACAAGATGCACGATTTGAAACTCTACAGTTACCTCAACCATACAAGCATAGCACCATCAAATTGGAACAACAATCCACAATATGACCTCCAAAGCCAATCTTTATTCACATAAAATATTCAACAGATTACAAATAGGAGCAGAGGTTCCATACACTTCATCCTAAAGAGAGTGAATGGGCCTTGCTTAAATAGCCAAAAGAGACCCAAGGGGGGTGCTACCAACACTGAAGATAAAACTGGAGTTATCCGAGTTAAACTGAGCTTGGACTGAGTTGAACTACAGAGGTGATTGACACCTCTCTCACTTAACTCACCATCAACCTGCCGCCACATCAAGCACCTACCAACTCCACCAACCCTCCATTTGCGGCAATCCTCCACACATGCAACTTCATGAAGTTGGTGAATTGAGGGTGATGTCACCTTCTTTCATACAAGCTCAACCCATAGTATTAAACAACAACAAAAAAATTAACGAAGCTTAAAGGGGAGGAGGGGTCCAACCCCTTCCTCCATTCGCTAGCCTCCACCATCACTAGTGTGGAGTTGACGTCACCCCCTTTCCTCATGCTAATATCCATTCGTTTCACCAAAGTTAAATAAAGTTTGAATCAAAGTTAAGTTGAAGAGGATCGTAAGCCTATGGGGGACCCATGCCATGTCACCCCATCACATTAAACTATTAATTTGACTTTTCTAAAATTGACTTTGCGCTAATTTGTTGTAATTTAGCATTAAAATGCCAATTTAAAGCATTCTTAGCTGAATAATGCTCCATGGGGTGTTTTGATCGCCCGAATGATATGAAAAGTGGCCATTGGGTTAAAGAGGACTCTCTGAGTGTGAAAACGAGTGTCTAGACGCCAAAAACGGGCTCCGCATCTGACTTTTATTACATTTTGAATTTTTTTAATTAAAACATTAAAAAATGGCTTAAAAAATGGAAAAAAAAATTATTTTCTCGGAATCCGACGAAACTCTAGGGGGAGCTAGCACATGTCCATACGACTCAATTCGAATGCCTAGCATGTTGAAAAAAACTAACACAAAGGCTCTAATAACCTGCTAAGGCCTAACCACCAAGATGACTACCCCAACTTTGGAGGTGTGAGTGAAAACCTTAGAAATTATTAATCATTTGATCAACAACCAATAATAACCAAGGGAAAAAACACGCTGGGCTAGTCGGCTTGTTGCTCAAGTCTGGGAAGCCGAGCCTTTTATAAAAATTATCATGCTAGCATATTTTTTACAATTTCCCCAGGGGGTATGAACATGTGTTACAAAAAATTTCGAACAGACTCCCATAAAAAGGCTGGTGGACTTCTGAACTCTGATCATGAACAAGTGTGCTTGTTCAAACCTTGCCAGCTCACTTGAAAAAATCCACCAAGTACAACTTAGGTGGTAACACGCCCCCCTCTATTAATGAGTTTATTCATGTATGATGTATCCGGCTAATCTTAGCCGTAGATTAGATTGTTTCTATCATATGATCTTGACCCTTGATATTTTTGGATCTTGGTCTTATTTACTTGAGAGATCTATATATATTGAGATGCTCTCTTATTGTAAAGGGACTTTTGGCTCTAAGAATATTGAATAAAGAAAAATTTTGTAGAAAAGTCTTGGAAGCTTTGTGAATGTACTTGGATGTGATTGTTATGCCTCTTGCTTAGAAATTTTAGTGGATCTTACATGCAAACATTATTTTTTGTGGAGGTCATACTGATCTTTTGCAGTGTAGCAAATTCGTTGGAGGAGACTGCTAAGATGTCTTTCATCATCTTTCGAGCAAATTGTTTCATCTTCATGGATTTTTTCAATTGTTACTTTGTGCGCTTGTTACTTTGTGCGTTGGACTTTTCTCTGTAGATGACGTACATAGTTTATCTTTTTCACCCGTGAACGAATCTCACTTCGGTAATTTGATTTTGTTGGTGGAGAAGAGGGGCGCACTACCTTCGCTAGGCATTTTTCTCTTGTTTCTTTCCATATTTCACTAAGTGGAAGGATCATCAACATACAAGGCGGCTGCAAGTATTTTCAGCTATGTAGCCAATGTACTCGTACCTGGGGGTAGCGTACATGTACCCGTACCGGGTACTCGTAGGGTACGTCTCCTGCCGTACCCTTCTTTACCCCATACTAGGTCCACCTACCCGAGACTTCGTTATAAAAAAAGGGTACTTATAGGCGAAATCGTACGCTGTACCTCGTGTTCCATGTTTGGGTACTTTGGGGGTATGACTGACTCAGTTAAATGCAATCCATCGGGGAAAATGTAATGACCCCCCACCAAATATGAACTAATTTTTTGCTAACTACAAATGGACTGGTTCAGGACTTATGTCAAACACTTTGCAACACTGTTCAAATTCCACTGAATATTGTCCAAATCTGGTAGATTGATTTTACATTAATTAACAATGAATGTTTTTATGGTTTTGTGTTCAACACTCATGGAACATAGTTTGACTACCAAATGTGCACATAAAAAATATACATATGTATTTAATACTGAGAAATACACTCACATCAACACAGTAATATATTTGGCAATTTGCAATTTTTTATTGCCTGTAACAGTAGTACAAATACGTGTTCAAAATAAGATTTCAAGTGTACTTTCATGTCTGAGTTTGATTGTCTGTTACAGTTACCTGGTACAATGATTTATCAAATTTTATGTTTCAAATTTTCAATCTGAATGTTCATTGTTCAAATAATCAAATGTTCATTGTTCAAATAATCATCAAATTTATAATTATGAATCATGATTCATAATTTATGAAGAAATCTATATGCACGTATGATGTGACTATATATATACAGTACCCTCGACGTACCCAAGTACCCTTTTACAAAAAGTGGCATCCCCGTCCTTGTACCCAAGTTTCCTGGCAACTTAATTTTTCAGGTACGATCTGCAAGGTTAGTATTGTTTTTTTTTATTATTTTCATACAAATGGCCAGCAAAACCATTTCTTTCAAACCCTCGTTTTGTAGATCTGATAAATTCTATATGTTTTTTATGACCACCATCAAAACCCACTTGGAGAGTATTGAATAAACCGTAGATCTAGAATTTCATAATATTCCGACTCCATTTGCCTCGGGATCTAGCAATAGTATCTCTAGGTGGGGGCGCCCTCCTTGGGTGGGTAGCCAAATTTTTAGATCTATCAGCTGGGTATGCTTGAAGCCACTTTATTTTCACAAATCTATCCTTCAAGATACTAGATCTAGCCATTTACTACCTCTATCTACTCTTTTGGGTCCACCATGTCTGCTTTTGCATAAACCTTAGGTGGGCCTCATTAGGTTTCTCTTTTGTGTGGCTAGATCTCTTTAGATCTACGTTCCTAGACTCTTTGTGGTACTTTTCCAATCAAGTTCAAGGGTCATTTTCCCTATTTGCTAAGCCTCCCCAACTTTGCCCTAACTTCTATACCACATTTATTCTCTAGATCTAGACTTCCTCACTCATTATCTCTTCTCTTTCAATCATTGAATAACGATATGAGTGTCTTGAGTAGATGCGCTATCCCTCTTAGGCTAGTAGGGTCTCCCCCTTGATCATTCTCTGGATTGATCTAAAGCGACAAGAGCCTGTCTTGTCTAACAATTACTCTTCATTCGCAGTGGACGAGGCCCTTGCGGTGTCGTCGGTCAATTATCGTACCTCTACTGTCTCGGATAGGATACCTTTAGTGGGTATCTAGATGACTTTAAGCAAAAGATAGTAGTATAAATTGTGCCAGTGCCAAATGGAGTCATAACATATTGAAGTGTTGTTGAAAAGGTAAAATGTCTTGCAGTGTGTCTTGGTCAGTTTTAATTATTAAAATGATGAGTAATTAAAGGGAAAAAGATTTCCGATATATCGAATGGTATTGGGAATATATCTGGATTTTGGGAAAACTAGCTTTGCATGGGAAACTGTGGGCTAGATGGAGTCGTGGGGGGTGTTCAACACTACACCAACAAGGATGTAGCCTAACGGGACCCCATGGTCACCTTCTAGTTGTTCCCGCTTTCCCTAAAGAATTTGTCCACTATTTCTCAAATTCGTTCCACCGAATTTTCTTAATGTTTTGGGCTGTTACTTTTATTAAAATGAGTTGATTAATTAGATGTGAAAAAATTAATAAGTTCACATTTCCGCTTTTGATATCCCCAAGTCTCAGACAAGGCTGCAAGGGGTAGAGCATACACAAAATAGGCAAATGTTTATTCTAATTTATGAAAGCAAAATACAAAAATATACAATCCTTTTAGGACAGATTGTGTGCTTGTGTAAATAGAAAATCAAATAAATTTGTGAGACTAATTACCACGACAATGAAATGTTGGGTTGGTATTTGATTACTTTAAATGAAATTGTAAACTTGAAATAAATTTGATTGATATAGAATTATTATAATAATTAAATCTAATCTAGAAAATCAAACTACTTCAAGGATAGATACAGTCTTTCCCCAAAATAGGGCAAAGAGGGTGTGGGAGTCGTAGTTCCATTTGCTATTTTATTAAATTATTACAATGCTGATAATTTAATAAGGGGTTTCCTTTTGACCTTATAAATTGACCAAAAAGACTTACAATAGCTTGTTGGAAGAAGGGGATTGAAAATGGGGGATTTGGAGGCGCTTTGAGAGGCTAAAAACTTTGAAATTTCGCCAGCACTTCTGCTTGTCCTGTCAATAAAATGCAAAAACCAACAAGCTAATTGTTTGTAAATTGGTAGATTAGTGTAAAAATACAATAAAAAAATACAACTTAGTGCTTGCGAAAAATATAAAGATTTATACCACTTTAAGTACTAAGAACATAAACTAGATCTAAGCTTAAGATTGGAAATTTGAAGTGCTTTTAGATCTGTTGCCGCCTTTCACACACCTGGGGGGGGGACATGGCAGAAATTTTCAAGCCACTCGGTGTGTCCTTGGGGGTAAGTCTCGAGTCAAGGCTGCCACCTTGTGCTTGAATCCTCCGTTTTGGCCAACTCCTAATCGAAGCATACACCTTAGGCCCAATTTTATGACCTTTTGAAATTTTACAATTTAAATACACCTTATCGATGATTTTATTAAAAATCTAAAAGTTAAAAAATCCTATGAAAGACTTAACGCATTTCCACGAAACTTTGGGACTATGACTAGCATGGTATAATACATAGACCCTATGCTTTAATAACCTTTTAATACATAATCACCAATTTCACCATCCCGACTTTGGAGGATTTTGAGTGAAAAACTCGAAAATTATGTCGCTTAAAAAACGTCACATAATCGACGAGGGAAAAAACACTCAAAGATGATGACCTTGATGACCAAGTCCTAAGAAGGACAAACCTTTTACAAAAGAAACCATCATGCTGTCATTTATTACAATTCCCCCAAGCGATGTGAACATGCGAAAAAAGGGACCACGACTACCCTTGACGAAACCATGGAACTTGCAAGCAATTGAGTAAGAACAATTGATTTGTTCTGATCCTGGGTGGCTCACTTGAAAAATCTCCCAAGTGCAATTAGTGGATAACAAGGTCAACATGTTGTTAGACAAAATGGCTTGGTGTTTGGCCAAGATAGAGGCAGTGTTTTTTGTTTCTTTGCAACACCCAAAAAGGCAAAAGTGATCATGCAGGAATGTCTTAAACTAATCCAAGCAATGGATTGGAGGTACGTTATTGTTGTTGAGCATCCTGCTGAAAGCTTGCCACTAGGTGAGTGGGTGTTTTGTGGAATGGTTTTGTGTGATCACAACCCTTTGGGTATTTGTGAGGGTAGATTGAGTTTAAAGTTATGGTTCTAAATTTCTAATCCAAGCATCTAAGATAAATAATTTTGGTCATGGTATCTGATTTAATATTTGGGCTGATTGTAGGAAGCAAAAATGTAAACATTTTTATTTGCATGAGCTGATCGACCATTGCCATCATATTCGTCACTGAATTTTTCTATAACTTTCCTTTCTTGATGTTGATATTGTAACTTTTGAGTCAACAAGTCTGGGCATCTTTGGTTTAGTTACTGGAGTATTCTGTGCGTTCCGTAGGAGCCATACTACTGACATTGTTTCTCTTGTTGTGCCTTTTTATTTCCTTTCTTGTCTTTCTTTTGGAATTTTCAAATATGAGATTTTTACCAAGAAGCCTATATGGTTGACGGAAATTAATAGGGATATACTTGCCTCAATAGGACTTACAGAAATTATGTTTTTGGTTTACAAAATAGTCCAAGATGCTGACCTATTGACAACATTAAAATTTTCAGCAGACAGAACCATCTTTTTTATATATTTGTCCTGAAGATGGGCTATATATACTGTCGATCTATTTCCATGGCTTGGCTGCTACAACAATGATTATTTTTATGGTTTAGAATGATTTACCGTTATCCTTTAGATGTAGAATTTTTAAATGTTAATGGTTTGCAAATTATTTAGTCAAGAAAGCAATAGATAAGGAGTAGACTATTTAGCTCTTGATGTCTATTGTATTATCAGACTTTATCAGATATTGTACCAAAAGACACACTATTGTGGAAATTGAAGCTGCTCCGATCAGCTGCACTCTATACAAATTCCCGTCTCCATGCTGTTAAAGCTGAAATATTGTTGCTTGCAAGGTTTGCCTTCTCTGCCTATATCACTGAAGGATGATGGACTCCGAAAACAAATAGAATCAATTACTTTTGTTAAAGTTGGATAGTCTCTATTTTGCGTTCTTTTTTCCATGCAAATGTTCTAAATATGTTTTTTTCTTCTAAAATTTTCTTCCTTGTTTGCTTGACTTAAGTTTTTATATGAATTCATGCCTTCTAGGTACTTTGAACTAACTTTCTATCAAGACATTGCATTTAGAAAGGTCCTTACTCGTCTTCAACTTCATATTGGTAATAGGGAAAATTTTAGGGATCCATACTTATATTAAAGTGTAGAAACTTTTGCAAATCTTATTAGTCCTTACAATGCCAACTATAAAATGTTTGATGATAATTTTGTTAAACTATTTGAATTTCTAAATATTTTATATAGTTTATAGAAAGTTTTGACGCTTTGTTGAGTAAAATAATTTTATGCTATAGAATTTATAGTGATTATGTTTTCGTTTTACAAAATAGCCTAAGATGTTGATCAATTGACAACATTATAATTTTAAGTAGACAGAACCCTCTTTTTTATATCTTTGTCCTAAAGATGGGCTATATATATTTTATAGAAAGATTTGATGCTTTGTTGAGTAAAACAATTTTATCCTATAGAATTTTGGCGAATTGTTTTCAGAATAAAATGGAAATTGGCAAATCTTTTTGAAATAAAATGGAAATTGGCAAATCGTTTTTGGAAAAATAATTGGAAAATTAGCCAAATGGGTTTAATTTGGTAACATTTAGAAAGGTTTCAAAGTTGTGTGTTTTCTCTTGTTATTTATAGCAGTTCCCTTTCTACTTAAGATGAAAGTCATTTTAATGCTCGAATGGTAGTACAACTAATTTATTTCCTTGCAAGAAATATTATTCCATCAAATGAAAGACTATACATTTGTGAAACGCCTCCTTAGTGAGATTCCTTCCTTAGTCAATTTGGACCCCTTTAGTGGACCCAAAAGATGCCAAATAATCATTTGAAAGTCAACAAGTCTTCCACATATACTAGTTTGAAGATGAGTCACCATGCCAAATCATCAAGAGAATATCCCTTTTATGGCTTAATTAATTAATCAAACAATACTTGGGCATTTTTTAAATTAGAACCTTAGCAAAAGGTCTAATTAAATGCCAATAATCCAAAGTTGATGAATCGTTGTGAACCAAGAAGGTAAATTTCCTATGATGAATCCTTGTTGTCTTTGAAGATCATACATACCAAAATCCATGCTCAAATTGCCTTGGAAATGTCTCAAATTCTTTGCTCTAAATACTTAAATCTAGACTCGGGCTTTTTTAATTCAGAACTTAAGGAAAATCCTATTAGTCCAAAAATGACATAAACCAACTTAACCAAGGGGAAATTGATTCAGAAAGCCTACAAATCCAAAGTATCTAATGATTGAGAGTGACATCTGTATCATACCTGTTGTTTGGTCTTGTTGACCAATCAAACTGCTAAAAAAGTCAAACTTGGTTAAATTGTCTAACTAGATACTGGAATCACTGTAGAAATTTAAAGAACATATGATGATGTTTTTGAATTCGTAAAACTCTGAAATGATGTTGTGTTACAAGTCAAAGTGTAACGAACATTTAAACTAATCATTGGTGTGAGTCATCATATAATAGAGCTCATGTAAACATGATTAGATATCCCATAGGTATCTTCATAGGATTCATGAGATAAATGGTTTAGAAACATATCATAACAATAATAACATCTAAGCACTTGCAACAATTAGTTCTCCTTCGAGGTGGAGGTGAATGTCTCAACAAAGGTTAGACAAGTGAAATGGTTTCTAATCAACTCAATGACTCAAGATGTGGGGATCGAGTGCCTTTGCAGTATCCACCAAAGTACAAACAATAGGAATGTGTCTCAACAAGGGATTGTGTTATAAGATTATTTCCCCCTTTGACCTTAAGCAATAAGACTCCCCTTTAATCTTTTCTTTTTCTTTTATCTGCTCCTTTTTCTTCTTAGACTTTTCTTCCTATACTTTGGATGAGGAGACCATAAATTTGATTTTACTGAAGCCATATGCAAGTAAGCTTTGCAAACTTTTCTTTTTCCTTTTTTGATTGCTGGATTTTGCAATTTTCTTGGTCCCCCTTGATTTTATTTAGGGGCTGGTTCTAATTTTTCTTCTTCACCAGCTTTTGGGATAGTTTTTTTGGACTGGGATCTTTTCTTCAGCTTCCCTTTTTGAGGCATTATAGGGGAACGACCTTCTTGTTTTAGGTCTAAGGGGAAACGTTGCTCAATGGTAGCTCTTCCTAACTATTGATAGCTGACCACGGGGATCTACCTGAAAGCGTCTTGTACTGAGGGTTCACTACAACACAAGTAGGCTTGAGACATAGGGAAAACATGGAGGCACTTGCAGTGAAAAGAATACAAAGGCCTAGGTCAAGAGTTCATCAAGTCAATGTTTAGGATGCAAAATTATAGCGAAATGATGATGGATAATGGAAATGGCAAATTATGAAACCGAATAAAGGGGAATAATTGTTCCAAAACCAAGGGTTATCTTCGTCCATTGTACATAAATAAATAAAAAATCCTTCACCAAATCAACCTATGACCAATGTTTTAAAACTCAGATTCGTATTCGGAATTGGTTCAGGGTCATCTTAGACTCAGACTTGAAATCGGTAGTCATCTCAGACTCAGACTTGAAATCGGTACTAAATCAGCCGATTTGAATTTAATGACTTGATTTTACTAAAAAATACATAAAATATTTAAATTTTAACGAAAAAAAATATTTTAAAGATTCTAATTCATGATTCCAAAGCATTAGAGACAAAATATCCAAAGTCTGCTCATGTAGATACCATATAAGGGTGAATATATCAAAATGGCACAAAGTGTACTGTGCAATACATATCTGGAACAAAATATATAATCAGTGAGGTGTAAGTGGCATGTAGAGTCCAAAAACAACATGATGATGCCACTACATCATACAACACACATCATACATGTGATTTATCAACATGATCAATTATCAAACTCATCATCATTGATAGAACTAGAAGTAGAACTAGAATCAGGACTAGCAATGGCATCATCATCTTGGTCAAGCTCAGACTCCGCAAGGTCTTCTACCATTGTAGTAGTAGTGCTAGCTGAATGCCTAGAAGCACGAGGTTAGGGTTCATCTTGTAGCTTTAGGGTTAGGGTTAGATTCTAAGTTGCACTAAAGAAGGAAACAAGTCCATCAATAGAACCCTATGCCTCCCTTCTCTAGGCTCTAGCCCTTGCCTCTACCTTGAATCTCAAAGTTGATCCTCGAAAGACATTAGTCAACGACTCAACACCCTACACTTTTGATGAAACTTCCTAATCCAATGGTTAAAATAAGGTAGAAAAAGATTCCCATGCTTAATAAGTGATTTTGCTTGAGAGAAGACTACATTTTTATTAAGGTATTGATAGAGGAGTTCAACAATCAACACCACCAATATCAAGGTATATAGAGGGGTTGACATGTTTGATTAAATGTCAATTCCATACTCTCATACATGATAGAATTTAGTGGAAACTTTGCAATGCTAAAATCCTGAAAACTATTAAGTCTGTTGAATTTTGAATGGGATCTAAAATTCTACTTTTTGCAGATGAAGTTTGATGATGTTGGAACCACTCTCAAACATCATGAAACAATTAATTGTCATGTTAAAAATTTAAGTAAAATTATAGAAAATGAAAGAAAAGGAGAATGCCACTTTTACTTTAGTATCATCGTTAGATTAGATTAGATTAGATTTAATATGACAGAGATGATTAGATTAGATTTAATATTACCATCTAGGGTTAGGGTTAGATTAGGAAATATTTTAAAACTAAATTAAGAGTTTTTTTGAGCCTTGCTGACCCACACGCATTGACACAGGCAACTTGACCGGTTCAAGTCGGGACTTGCTCGAGTTGACCGATTCGGTATTGGACCGGTCACTTGATCCGATTTGTAGGCTGACTTGTCTCGGTTCAAGGTGACCTCAGTTAAGTCGGCCGAGTTTGAGTAGGATTTCATCGATTTTTAAAATAGGGCATATGACTAATACTACTAACTATACTCATTGGAACAACCATATGCATGACCATGTAGAAGCAACAAAATACATCTAGTAACATATCATCATCATAGCATATCTTTTGGCATGGCATGCCATCATAAATTGGCATTTGATCATAATCATTACTACGTTGATAGCATCTATAACAATAGAAGTATGGAATATTGAAGCAAGCGGGAAGCAAAAAAATAAGTGCTAGTATGGCCATACAATATATGGCATATCAGGGCATGATATAACAACCATTTAATTATGAGATATATTCAATTTGACCCTCAAAATTCAGATTTGAATCAGCCCTTTGTTTTATCAAGAAATATGTAATTTGGGGCAACCATATAAAGCCATTGAAATCTGGAAAATACATTGTATAATCCATAGAAACCAGAAGTGTAATCCACCTCTCAAATTTTATTGCATCCTCAGTTAGAGAGTGAGATTGTCATCCACAGGGAAGCCTCCCTTGAAGAGAAAAAGAGGGATAAATGAGGTGACAGTGACCTCTCTCTTAGTTACCCTTATCTTTCACCTAGCGATTTAGGGATTTGTAACCAAGGGTGTGTTGCCCACCTATTTTGACTAGGTGGCAGCTTCATGTACATTGGAGATGTACATTCTGTGCAGTTTGTACCATGGAAAATCCTTGAGATTTTTCACTCAACAGGGCATTTTTGCCCCTTTTTTCACGAATTTTTCGTTCCCCTAGATGGGATAATTAATGTAATTCTATGTACTAGTGTGGGTCATATGCTATGGATGCCACACCATGGACCTTATTATTAGGGAAGTCCCCTTCATTGAGTGTTTTTTTTCCCTTCCGATTAATCTTGTTCTTTAATGATTTTAATTGGTTGGTTTTTTCACTCAAATCCTCCAAAGTGGTGAACGGGCGTTCTAATAATTGAGTCCATGGGATGGCTAAGGGTTCAAGATGCTATTCATGACCATGCTACACATCTCCTATAGTCTTGCGAAATTTCGTTAATTTTTTTTATTTTTATTATTTTTTTTCTAATTAATTAACTTCACCATTTGGTGTTTAATTAATTGGGTTTTAATGAAATAATGTAATCTGTTGAACTTTGACATTTTGTAATAGGGGCTATGAATGCAAATGAAAATGCTATGACACTCTCTAAGCCGTTGGTTCAAGTCCCATGTCATTCTGACAAGGGGTTAGTAAGTTAGACCAATTTTGGTTAAGACAAGATATTTTTTTCTAGGAAATTAATTTAATTTCCAAGGGTGAAAAATTAAATTATTTGTTTTTTAAGGAAAAAATCAAATAAGGCCATGGTAATTAATTTTGGAGGGTGGCTAAGCATAGTCAAGTTTTATTTAAATAACCCCCCCCCCCCCCCCCCCATGGTCAAAATAAATTTGTGAAGATCTCCTAACTGGGGCGCAACTCTTGTCTTAATAAAAGATAAAATAAAAGATTAAAAAATAAAAACTAAAAGATAGAAAAAAGATTAAAAAAAAAAAGATAAAAAAAAAATTTAAAAAAAGATAAAATATAAAAATCAAAAATCAAAATTTGAGTCAAAGGAAGCCTCAAATAAAAGATTAAAAATAAAAGATAAAATAAAAGATAAAAAATCAAAAATCAAAAAAATAAAAATTTGAGTCAAAGGAACTACTCCCAAGGTGGGTGCCTAGTCATGAAAACCGTAGATTTAAGGGATAAGCTTCATTGTGACATGGATCTATCTTTTTGACCATTGAATTGAAGAGGCGCCTTTGCTTATGATTGGTGGATGGCTTGCAAAGTCAACAAGCCTAGATCTAAGGGTGGAGGAGAGCTAGAGTTTAGATCTATGTTTTGGACCCTTGATTTAGGAGTGGGTTTGGAATCTTTTTAACTATAAAAGAAGGTCTCCCCTCCCTCATTATTCATTCATTATCATGCTAAGGTTATGCTGCTGAAATCTTTGTCTCTTCTCCTCTCATATTCTCTCATATTTTCTCAAGCATTTGGCTCAAGCCTCTTGCTATGGTTGTATTGAATCCTCCCCTAGTTGGGCTTAATAAAAGAAAGCTTGGGAGGCAAATTGTTGATGTGGATCTATCTCATTTCATGCTTGGATTAGTGAGGTAACCTTGTGGATTTATCAATTATTGTTGCACTTGTTTAGCTTGGAAGCTCTTCACAGTATTTTGTGGAGAGACTTGTAGGTAGAAGTACTTCTATCTTCATTTGTGGGTAGAATAGTAAGATTCTACAAAGTATTTTGTAGGATTTATTTTTGTGTTCATCTCTTTGCTTGCTTGTTGCAGCTCTAATAGATTTGTTTTGTAGGGATCTAAAGCTAAGAAGGGCTCCTCCAAGGGTTTCTTGTTTCTAGATCTATTTTTTTGGGGGTTCTTGATTTAGGGTTTCTACCATTGTATAGTGGTAAAACCTCCTTTTTTAGGGCCTAAATATTTAGTATTTTAATTAAACATTTCATATCTGATATTTAATAGCATTTAGGTGGTTGGAAACTGAGTTTCCAGCCCTCTAAACATCACATTTCAATCATTTTTTCCAATCTGATTTTTGCCCTAAATTAGTGATTTTTTGGACTAACTTTTTTTTTTTCTGATAATTTCTTTGGGTTTTCTGTGATTTCCAGAAAGCTTTGCTTGCTGGTTTGTGACAGGTTTTACACAGGTAAAGGGGAGGTGCTGCCCAAATTGGCCCAGAAATACCTCAACCTTCAACCGGTTCCAAAAGGGGTTCAAACCCTCACCTTTCTCTTTTCTTTTCTGATATTTGTAAACTCCAAAAAGAAGTTCTTTTTGGGTATTCTCCAAAATTTTATAAAGCATTTGTAATCTATATGTAAATAGATTAGGAAGTAGAGTAGGAAGTAGATCACTAGCTGCGGTTTTTTCATCTCAAATAGATCTAGATTTTTCAGTTTTAGCCACCTTCTCCTTTAAGGAGATTGTTGTGTGGTTAGCATTCTTGGTTTAACCTAGTTTATTTTGAGCATTTCCTTTTCAAGCAAGCATCTAGATTGGTTTTGCTTTCTGTTCTATAGTTTAGTTGCTCCAAGTACCTCAAAGTACCGGCACCGTGCCCTGTGGCACAAAGCTCGATTTGAGGCTTGCGGGTTATTTTATTTCTGTAATTTACTTCCTGTCATTTAAATTTTGCAAAGAATAACATACAACCTAACATCCGTCCGTGTATCCTCTGTCTTTCGTTATCTCTCTTTGGGGAACTCGGATCAAGGGTATGAAAAGCGGAGGGGTTTGGTGGCTCTAGTTTAATCGCCATCCATCTTGCTATTTTTCTGGTTGATTAAAAACAGTGACCTTGGAAGCTAGTTGGAGTAGAAGATCATGGGGGTCTCTCATTAGAGGAAATTTGGGGTCTAAAATGGGCCTTACAAGAAAACGCGCCAAAAATTAAATTTGTGAGTTGGAATTCAAGAACCAATAGAATTTCAATAAAATGAGTCAACCATAATGGTTGAATTGACATATTTGTCATAGAAGAAAACTACTATTTGTGTTCGTATTTTCGACATATCTCCCTGTGTTTTTACTCAAATTCTGAGCGGGAGAGCTCGTTGGATGCGGAATTAAAATTCCGCATCCAACGAGCTCTCCCGCTCAGAATTTGAGTAAAAACACAGGGAGATATGTCGAAAATACGAACACAAAAAGTAGTTTTTTCATTCTTCCCCCAAAATTAATAACTATTATTTTATTATTTTCCTTAGGAGGCCCATTTTAGACCTCAAATTTCCTCTAATGAGGCGTTCTACGTCATCCTTGTTGAGCACTGGGGCATTGGGGTTTCACCTGTGGATCTACAGGTAGAATTGTTTCCACTTTGTTGAGAGCCCAACACTCCCTCTTTGACTTGAGAGATACTAGATTGGGGTAGTCACACCATTGGTTGAAAGACTTAACCGAACATTAAGACCCCCTTAAAATTTATTAAAAGGAACCAAGAGACATTGCAAAACGTCTTACCCACATTTCTATTTTTGTATTTGCTTCAAAGTCCTTACTTTTCAAGGCTTTCATTTTACAAGTACATCTTGCAAGCATCTCAATTTCATTTCAGTACCTTGCACTTTCAAGTATAATATCTTTAAAGTACTGTGGCATGCTTGAGTAAAACATTGTTTAATCTTGTAACTTGAAAGTAATCTGTCGTTCGATCTTTGGCATAATAACTTGTTCATCCGGTGTATATCTTGTTTCCTTCTAGGTATCATTGTATATTTGTTTAACCATTCTTTGACATTTGTTCATATTGTGTAATTCATTTCCATTGTTCATATTGTTAATATTGTAGATCTTGCTTAGCTTAGACAACTGTGGATAATCATTCTTAATTCTTTTGTAAGTTTGTAACTTGTAATCTTTTGACTCCTTTTAATCTAGGCACTGATCTTGTAACTTTGTAACCTGTTGTCCGCCGATTGCACACAAGCAACAGAAATCTTCCGAAAGTTGTCTCCTCACTTGAGAAGGTGGGAGAGGTGTGGCCTTGGGGGCAAGCACAAAGCCAGGTACTGTCACCTACTCCTAGCTCCTTCGTTTAGGCTAACTCCTAACGAAGCCTAGGGGGGTCGTCTCTAACGAAGAGTTTACTATGGCTCAATGTGTTTAAGTGTTTTTGATGTTATGATGCGGATGGATGTTTTTTAGGAGTTTTTGAATGATTACAATTTTATAATAAAATGAGCAATCCACGTTGCAATTACAAAACACAAGATTGAGACGAAAAATACAAAGATGACTTGGAAATTAAAGGCATCCACAGATAGATAATGATTTAAGCAAACATTAGGGACAAATGGTCCAGATCAAGACGATGCATGGAAGTTTAAGACCAGTGCCAAAATGGAGTAAAAAAAGTGCTTGTGAATGCTGGAATACAAGTCTCAATAGTAATGTTTGTGAGATCGTTTTGCAATTGTTCTTGGTTTATTTTATTGTAAATTTTAAAAATGATCTTGCTTAAGGTGTCTAGGAAACCAAACCGGAAATACTTTCAGTGACTCCGTTCGAAGACATGACGGACCTGTCTAGAATCACAAGCTAGGTGTTCAGAGAATTTAACTAGCAAGTGTCCAGATTGGGTTGCCTGGCGCCCACACTTGGAATTTGCCCACTACCTGAGTATTTATCGAGATAACACCGGTGCGTTGGTTATGGGGTGAAAGTTTTATTATGTTATCACTTGCAAGATTAACAGTCCAATGCTGTTTCTAGGTACTCCGATTTTTTAGGTCGGTTAGAGCATACTCCGGTAAGGAAACAACGAGATAAATTAATTAGAGGGGGAGTGTGAGTTGCAAATTTTAAGTTAGGAGCACACAGTTTAACTCTCCGACAGAAAGCGCTCTTGACTTCGTCTTGTGAAGGAAGTTTAAGAGACTATGCCTAATGTAAGGAAAATGCAAATCTAATTATGCTCTCCGACAGAGAGTGCTCTTGACTTGGGTTCCGGCAAGTTCAAGAGACTTAAAAATTAATTAGTTAAACTTGTAAACAGTAGAATGCATAAAAATAAAAGAAAGACAGTTAAACAAACTCTCCGATAGAGAGCACTCTTAATCCACCTTACGTTGAGATTCAAGAGATTTTGGTTCTTTTTAATATTAACAATTAAAGAGAAAGATACACAACAAATGCAAGTAATAAAATCTAATCTACCAATTAGTAGTTATACTTAATGGACAACTAGCAATTAGTGGAAATGAAAACTAAATCTAATCAAGAGAACTAAGCTAAGTGCTTTAAGTTAAAACTACATTAAGTAAAAATGAAAAGGAACACAAGACACACTTCCCCCAAATAGGGGAAGTAGAAAAGATGGGAGGCTTGCTCCCACTAGCCTTTTTATTAATAATTTACAATGCTTGGGGATTTTAACCCTTGAACAGAACTTAAAAAAAATCAAAAGGGTGAAGAAGCCCTAATGGCTTGTATAAAAAAAGGATGTGGTTTGTCTTCTTGTTGGGAACTTTTTCTTCAATATTTTCAAGTCTTTAGACTTGTATTTGGTTGACCTCTTCTTCAATATCTGCTCAAAACAAACAATGACTCAAGCACCCATTATTCGTTAGTAAAATCAAAGTAAATCTAGATGCGAACAAAAATGAAATTATTCTAAGTGCAAAAATTGCCCTTTTAAAATGCAAATTTTTTAGTCTTTTTGAAGCAAAACTAGATACAAAACTTTTACAGGCAAAGTGGGAAAGATGAAGAGGGTAAAATGGGGCAAAAAGAAAGCAAAAAAGAGGGCTGAAATAAGTGAGGAAAAGAGGGAAAACGGGAAAGCGAACAGCAGTAAAGAGGGCTAAGAGGACAGCGAAAGAGAGCTAAGAGGGCAGCGAAAGAGGGCTGCAAAAAAGAGAGAGAGAGGGTAAAAGAGGGCAGCAAAAGAGGGCTGCAGAAAAGAGAGAGAGAGAGGGAAAAAAGAGGGCATCGAAAGAGGGCTGCAAAAGAGAGAGAGAGAGGGCTAAGAGGACAACGAAAGAGAGCTAAGAGGAGGTAAGAGGCTAAAAATGAAAGGAAGAGGTTTAGGGGTTCCAAGGTAGCAAGTAACCGAATTTTAAGATGTAGTTTTGAGTGATGGATCTTCGAACTAGTGCCTCTTGCCAACATTTTTTAGGCTTGAGATCGACTTTAGGAGGCACTGAAATGCACACAATGTTAGAAAAATAGGTCTTTTGAAGAGATGAGAGAAGCAACCGAGCTCAAACTTCTCTTCAAACCTAGGAGATTTGCACAAGAAACCACTTACAAACACATCCTGATCAAATATTATATGCAAAGCAAAATGGGATTAGAAGAGTATAAGTATTTCCAACTACAGTCTACTCCTTCAAAATCACATAAAACCCAACATAAATAGACAAATTGAACTCAAATGCCCACCTTATGGACTTAATAAAGCCTTCTGAGCTAACAATTTGATCAAAATAGTGAAATATAAGTAATAAACAAGAACAAAATCACCTTGATATAGATGAAGCACTTCCCATGACAAGAATCAACACACCATACGGACCTCCAAAGTCACTTTATTTTCAATAGCAAAAGCTATAACACAATTACAAATCTGGCAGAATAAGTTTGCCCAAAAAAATCCATGAAGAATAGAGCTCCAAGAGCCTCTATTTATACAAAAACCAAGCCCCGGGAGGGACATTAATGAACTCAAGAACAACCCGAAGATAATTGAGTTAAAGAGGAGCTAAATTGAACTGAACCTTTGTTGAAGTGAAGAGGAACTAGAGAGGTAGACGCCACATCTGCTACCAACTCAAGTCCTAAGGGCCACATCACCAAAAACCTTACCAATCTCGCCACACGTGAGCCTCTTCCTCATGCGAATGGTACGGCACATCGATATGGTTGACGTTACCATAACTCATGACATGTGAGCTCTCAAATGAATTGACCAAGCCTTAGAAAAATTTAATGTTTACAATCATACGAGAGGGGTTGCACCATCCACCTATTCGTATCCACCCAATGCATGTTGGCGCAACCTTCAAACAAGGCAACGTGAAACCTTTTAGTTCGACGTCATGCTCCTATTTCGTGGCCATCCTAATTAACAATTAATTAAAATATAACCTTAATGCAAGATGGGGTCCACCCAATCTTCTTCACACCCCCACGCTCCATGCTAGCGTGAGCTCCCCATTCACGTCATCGCTTCTCTTGAATTAAAACGCAGCATCTCTTTTACCCAAAGTTTTATATGCCATGTGACTTGAAGGGGATCGTAAGACCTATGGCCCACTTGCCATGTCACCCTTTATCATTAAAAAAATCAAATTTGACTATAAATTTGCCTTTTTTTATTTTATTTTTGGACTCAGGTGCAAAAATATCCAATTTCAGCATTAAAATGCTACTCTGAAGCTCTTTTAGTCAAATACTGCCTTACGGGATGCTCTGGCTGCCTGACTGATGGTGAAAGTGGCCCGTAGGGTAAAGACGCTGCTCCGAGCTTGAAAATGAGCCCAACCATGCCGAAAACGGACTTCGGATCATCCATTTATTACATTTTGAAATTTTCCATTTAAACCATTAAAACATGGCTTAAAAAACAGAAAAAAAAAAAATATTTTTCTTGGAATCCAATGAAACTCTAGGGGGACCTAGTACATGTTCATACGATTCAAGCGGAATGCCTAGCATGACAAAAAATACTGACACGGAGGCTCTAATAACCTCCTAAGGCCGAAACACCAAGACAACTACCCCAGCTTTGGAGGAGCGAGTGAAAAACTCAAAAATTATTGGTCGTTTGTTCAACATCCAATAATAACCAAGGGAAAAAACACTCTGGGCTAGTTGGCTTGATGCCCAAGTCCGGGAAGCCGAGCCTTTTATTAAAATTTAAATGCTAGGACATTTTTTACATTTTCCCCAAGGAGGTATGAACATGTATTTTACAAAGAATAAAAAGTTCAACCCAAAACTGGCTAACTCTGGAACACACTGAACTTCTGAACTCTGGAGATGAGCATTCATCATGCTCGATAACTGGCGGCTCAATAGGAAGTTCAACTATTGTACAAAATAGTTGGTAACATAACTTTAATCAAATAAAATCCCTTTAATTAAATTGTTAATAAACCTTCCTATAGGGACTACCTCCCTTGGCTTAGTTGGGATTTGGCCTAAACAGAGGAGTTGGGAGATTGTGGTGACAGTGGTCCCCACCTTTAACTTGCCCCCAAGGACATACAAAGCAGGTTGGAGACTTCCCCATGTCATAAAGTGTGTATTAGGTGGCAACAGGGTGTGAGAAAAAGCTGTAACAAGACCCATACAAATCTTATTTACAACAATATCCTTTTTCCACCGATAGATGAGATGTTGCATGCCAAAATAACACTTCTTATTATTCCAGTCATTTATTTTTGTCCCTTTTGACTCTCTTATCGACCCCATATGCCCAATCTTGATAGGCATTGGTTGCTGTCCTCCATCACCCTATACTTTCCATGCTACAAATCATGTTTTGTTAGAGCTAACTCTTCACTTCACCTTGATCCTCCATTGCCTAGCTTTAGCAATCCTATTTTACAGACAATCCCCTTGTACCATAGCAGAGCCAGTCTAAAGTGAGAAGAGGGTAATGCGGTGACATTGCCACCCCTCTTCACTTACCTTTAACTTTGCACCCAATATTTGGACTTTGTATCTTAAGTGCACAGATGATTAGTAACAGGGTTGAGGCTAAAAACCCGTTGATATGGTCAAAGTCGGCTTCAATGACATCTTGAAAGTAAGCAGGAGGTGATAAAAGACCCCATGGAGGAATGTCCAAACATAAAGGAGACCAAAAACACTTAAAATTATGAAAAGAAGCATTCCGTTTATTGATGATGAGGTCAACTCTAATGTGAAGGATTTCCAAGCGCTTAGTTGAATATCTAGCTGGAATGAAGAAGGGTATATCAGTATGAGGTTCATCATTTTCTTAACCATTTTAATTGATGTATTTGATTGCTGAATTTATGCTTGCAAATTTGATGTAATGATCTTTAAGAAGGGAAAATCAACTCCAAGAAGAAGGACTAAGGTTAAGGTGAAACCCTCTTTGTGACTTTCTTG
Organism: Pseudotsuga menziesii; assembly: GCA_001517045.1. Lineage (NCBI taxonomy): Eukaryota > Viridiplantae > Streptophyta > Pinopsida > Pinales > Pinaceae > Pseudotsuga > Pseudotsuga menziesii. The sequence continues at coordinate 39,528 of LPNX010372653.1, read as the reverse complement.
TTATCATTGTTTAATAGTTAATATTTGTTGTTGTCATTTCTGATTAAGGTTGTTTCTATCTTTTATTGTTCATGGTTGCACGTTGTTTATTGCTTGTTATGCCACATACTGTATAGGAATACTTGGACTTATTTTTGCTTCATTTTGTTGATATATTCCAGATTGTTGTGGCTTATTTTTTGCTTGTGGGCCTCTATGGATATGAGTGATGTGATGACCATGAGATGATCTTATACTTTTATACTACTACGCCATGTAAAATGATGATGACGACGATATATTACTTAATGTCGTACGATACTGTCTATTGCCACTTCATGGTATATTATATTTGATTGTTTTGATGAGTATAGCTAGTAGTACCTTGCATAGGTTGACGAGGGTGAAGGTTGGTGGTTGAATGACATACTAGGCATCAGGACTACTTTTAATATGGTGTTTCCAAGCACTATTCCCCCCTTCTTTGGTTCTATAGTTTGGCCTTCATCATTTCACTCATATCACTCCATCTCTTGTTCACATCCCATTGGCTTGAACTTGATTGATTGACTCTTGTTCTCCCCCTTTGTGGATCCATCACCATTTGTTCTTTACTATATGCCCGTGTCTAAGGGTTGCTATGTTGTAGTGAATCCTCATTATAGGAAGCTTCGGGGTAGATTTCCATGGCCGATTTTCAATGGTTAGGAAGAATTGCAATTGAGCAATGCCTTCTCCTGAGATTCAAAATTCCCTATGCTATCATAATAAAATGGTTAACGATTGGAGAAATAGGTAGTCCCTATTAGGGCTAAGCATGCTTGCTGGCAGCAGGGAAATGCTTATTTGCATGTAAATTCTTTACTATGGCAACTCCGTCGGGGCTATGGACTCTCACTAGCAGTGGAGCTAAGGTTGTGTTATCACTAGTATGCAAGAGGTGTAAAACTAGGGCTGATATCCTTCAATATGTCAATCCTGGGTAAAAGAAAAAGTGAAAAGAAAAGAAAAAGTTAAATAAAGGGAAATATTCTTTATTCATTGTAAATCCACAGTTAAAAATTAAAAATAGTAGGAAATCTGTGGAAAGAATTTGGTAATTCTAGACAAGTTTCGAACCTATTAAGCAAGTTCATCATTAGGAGACCAAGAATCTTGCTCTTATTTTGCACAGGATGTGAGGAATAAATACTGATCAGTTAATTGATGTATTAGGCAAAGGTCGGCTTATGTGGGGTTAGGTTTATTTAAAAATGTTTTAATTAAGTTTTTTAATATTCATTAGGTTTTAGGTTTTTAAATTATAAGTTAGGTTTTATAAAAAAAAATTGTTTAGTTAAAATATTTTATTTATTTAAGTTAGTTTTTTATTTAATTTTTATAATTAAGTTAGTTAATAAAAATTTTAAATTTTTTTATCTTTTATACTTCTATAGTCCAATAGTTTTTTTTTAAGTTTAAATTTTCATTTGTAAAATGTTTATTTTTTTTAATTTTATTTTTGACATATGTAAGTATTATTGTAAAAGAAATCTTTTGTTTTAATATTTGATTAATATTAAGTTTTTTTAGTAATATAATTTAGAAAGTTACTTAGGTATTAAAGTAACTTTAAATGACTTTGGTTATTAAAGTCACTTTAAATGTATCCATTAAAATTAAATTTGATTAATATTAAATTTTTATTAATATAGTTTGGAAAGGTACTTTAGTCAATGCCATTATTTAAGTTTAGAGTTAAAAAGTTTTTATTTAATAGAATGTTTTAAAAATGATGTTTATGTGTTTTGTTATTATTATGTTTTAAAGGTAGGTTTTCGGTTCTTGGTTGAATTACTGTGTTAAATAATTTGTAAGCTTTTTTGTGATGGGTTTCCAAGCCTCTTTCAGTCTTAATCCATCATCACGATTGAAGTTACCTACGCATTTTTCAATTTCTATGGCTTCCTGGATTTTTCTTTTGTAGTAATTAGGGACAATTGCTAAAACTTTTGAGTTCTCTGGGAAAATTTGATGTTTTGTGTTGTGGGTGTGTTCTGCTATGGCTGAGTTTCTTATTCTCTCGTGTTGAAGATCCGCACTGTGTTCTTTTAACCTAGTTGTGATTGATCTTCCAGTTTCACCTATGTAAGCCTTCCCACAAGAGCATGGTATCTTGTAGACACCTTTGTGGTGTTTCGGATCAATAGGATCTTTGGCTTTGACAAGCATGGTTCTTAGCGAGTTTGGCGGAGCAAACACCACTCTTATGTTTCTCTTCCTTAGGATGTTAACGATCTTATTTGTAGTACCATGGATATAAAAGGAAGGGTGATGTTAGGAAGAGTTGTATCTTTTTCCTTGGTTTTGTTTTTGTTTCTTTTTACAATCTGAAAGACCCTATCAATTTCCTTACCATTATATCCATTGTCTATGAGGGTTGTCCTAAGGTGTTTCAACTTGTCATTAATTTGATCCGTATTCGAGACTCTCTGCCCAGCAGCAGAACCCCCTCTTCAGCTAAAGGTGACGTTTTTGGTGAAGGAGTTGCTTGATGATGATGATATGATTTTGTCGGGAAGAGGGTCTTCCCATGCCGGAGAGAATGACTGGAGCATGCAGACGTTCTGACCCCTCTAGCCAGGATAACGAATTGGTTCACCTGTTCAGTTGCTCACGCCCCCAGCTACACGAAACTGATGAGAACTGCTTCAGATGAGCGAACTGGAAGCTGATGATCACTTGATACTGTAGGATGATCCTGCTGATGAAGATGCTACCAATATTCAGAAGAAAAACTAAGATCTGGAGACCCAGCGAATGCTTTGGGGTTTTCCAACTACATCCCCAGCTGCCCACGTGTCGCTGCAAACTATCTTCTGATGGATACCAAATAGCTGCATATGAATGAAAAAAGATGAAGAACTGATGGTGGACCTGAATGGCCTACGCTGATAGAGACTAGGGCAGATATCTCACTGCCAAACCCTCGTTAGCTGAAGACGTCGTCCTCAACCCCAACTGCCGCAGCTGCAGGCTGTGCTACTTCTCAAAAGATCCAAATCAATCAACAGCAATAATAGATAGTCTCTTTAGTCCAATAACCCTCTTAAATAGAGTCTCATGCGCTTTGAGGGTTTGCATGTCACTTTTAGGGTTTATGCTCACTTTTGCATGCATGCAATTATAATTTGATGTTGACTTATAAACCTAAATAAATAAGGCTTCTTTTATCCGACTGATGACTTTAACACTAAGTTACCGGAAACTTCTAGGAAGGGGAGGGGAAACTTCGTTCCCTGTTTCGGAAACTTAAACGGAGGGGATACAGCTTGGAAACGCCACTGAAGCGTTTCCAAGCTGTATTAAAAAATTAGAAACGTTTCCATTATGTTTCCAGCCGTTTCCTTAAACGTTTCTAGAGTTTCCAGCCGTTTCCTTAAACGTTTCTAGCAGTTTCTTGGTTTTCTGAAATGTTTCAGCTGCTACAGGGTAAGTTTTTAACTAGAAATATTGATTTTTTGACATGAAAATAAACAAATAAATAACCCCAAAGGCAAACTATAAAACCATAACCCTAAAATTTAAACTGAACCTCGAAACATAGATATAAAGCCTCAAAGCTTATAAATCAAGAGCAAAACCTTAATCCTAAATTGGTGAATGGTAATTTGACATCTTATGTCTCACTGATTGTGTTTCATTGTAATTTTCCAAAATTGATAGAGGCCTACCATTGGTTCAAAAAATCATTGATCTGTGGACGTTTTATTGTATTAAATGCTTGTCTACTACAGTGATAGTTTCATAGCCTAGTGTAGAAGTACAATGACTTTATTTTTTATTTTTTTTCTTTTCATCTTTTTTGCCAATTCCTCACAACTTTGTTTTTAATAAACTCCGATAACTTGCATATGTGATAAATCAACTTGCATATCAAAATTGATACAATGGCAGCTTTAGCCATACAAAATAGCGTACTACATTTATGAAGGGTTACATAAACCAACACATATTTCCAATAATCTTCCAACAAACTTCAGTTTTCTTCTTTTCCTTTTTGAATTAGTATGAACCCTTAACCTATGGCCTTATTTACTCTATTGCTAGTACACTCATATCCCCATCCTTATGTTGTGGAGAGAATTATGAGGGTGCGTTGTTTAGCCAGTTCTCCATAAGATGTGCATGTGATATTTTAATCTTATTTCAAGCATTTTTATTAGTATAAACCATAAAACATAAACAACATATCCAAGGAAACTCATTGGTGTCTAGAGATAGTATTATTGCATAGAGTACAATATTGCATGTCATCACACTCAGACCTAAGTTGCACTAAAACATGAGCTCACTTATTTATACTTGTGTGCTTAATTAATCCCCTTAAAACATGGTTGATTATGTCAAATTTGAATATCCAAGTCGGTTGCAAATCATAGACAATCCTATGAATTTAGGCCCTTTAAGAGCCAGCTAGTTAGTCACTTTTGGAACTAGTCGGTTGCTCAATTGACTCTCACTTGCCTAGTTGATTGTCTCGTCAGTGAGTGGACCAACCTAAATACAACATAGTTGAGTTTGTCTTACATAAAAAATTGTGTTTAATCACAAATTTTAACACTTTTCTAGAGGCGTAAACAACGTAATATTTGTTAGATGGTAACATTTGGATACATCCATCAAGTAATTTTAGGGTTTGAAATTGATGTTTAGAAGTAGTTGACATGTTCTTGTTTAAATGCTTGCCAGCGGGTGACTTATATGGCACTTGAGATAGAAGAATATTGTTTAAGACAATATTTGAGTTTGCTGATTTTAATTGTTATAAATGAAACAACTACCTTTAAATCTAATTGATGAATGGTAGTCTAGACTCTAAAGTATGTATGTCTCATGGCCTTTTTGATATATATAAGTCTGCTGCCGTTTCCTTGCCGTATCGTATCCCACATTTTTCAAAATTTGTGGTATCCGTTTCCCTCCCTGTATCCGTATCCGTTCCCGTATCCGTTTCAGTGCAACTTAGCTTTAACATTGAATGATTGTTCTGATTTGTTCTAAGTATTAAATGCCCTCGGTCAATTCCCTCTCATGTAGTACCTGCTCGAACTAATGGGAATTAAGTAGGTTAGCGAGTGTTTTGGGTTCTTAATTAGAGGGGGACATTACAGTCCTCACCGCTTGAAATTGCTTGTCCTCAAGCAACTGCAAACTAGGATGTTGCAATACCTGCTCTCCCTCCCATGTGGTATCCTCCATAGGTAATTCTTTCCATTTTACCAAATACTCTTGAATCACCCTGTTTTGGAGCTTCCTTTCTCTCACGTATAGGATTCTCTCTGGAATTAGTACTAGCAGCCCTTCATCATCTAAGGGAGGCAGCTCGATGGATGGAGCAATGTGTTGTCCTAATGTTTTCTTGAGATTGGACACATGAAACACATTGTGAATCTTGCTCTCCTCTGGGAGTTCTAGCTCATAAGCCACCTCGCCAACCTTCCGAACTACCTTGTAAGGACCATAGAAGTGAGGTTTTAGTTTTTTTGCTCCTTTTTTCTTGAGGGAATATTACCTGTATGGTTGCAGCCGTAAATATACCAGATCTCCTACCTCAAAACTCCGCTCAATCCTATGTCTGTCTACGTATAGCTTCTGCTAATTTTGTGCTTCCTATAAGTTCTCCCTCAGGACCTTATGAATATCCTGATTGTCATGTACCCAATCTTTTGCCTTGGGTGCTCTGCTGTTGCCAAAAGCTAAATCTGCAAAGTTCAGTGCCTCATAGCCATACAGTGCTTTAAACGGTGTCATCCTGATAGACATATGGTAGGTAGTAGTGTAGCAATATTCTCCTAAATGTATCCATTTCATCCATGTCCTTTGTTGGCTTGCTACATAATTGCGCAGATACCCTTCAACCCATTTGTTGACAATCTTCGTCTGCCCATCGCTTTGTGGATAATAACTTGTACTTGTAGCGAGTTCGGTCCCTACCAACCTGAATAGCTCCTGCCAGAAAGCATTGATGAATTTACTATCACGATCACTGACAATGGTTTTGGGTAGCCCATGTAGTCTAAAAACCTCTCTGAAAAATAACTCGTCTACCCGTGCTGCTGAATAATCGAAAGAGATAGCAAAGAAGTGAGCGAATTTCGTCAACCGATCTATTGCTACATACAAGTAGTCTCGTCCCTGTACCTTGGGTAACCCTGTAATGAAGTCCATTGAGATACTTTCCCACTTCTGCTCTGGTATCAGTAATGGTTGAAGTAACCCTACCGAATGAGTGTGTTCGATCTTGTTCTGCTAACAGATGCTGCATTCCCGAACATGCTGCATTACTTCCCCTTTGAGGCCCTTCCATGGGAACCTCTCTCTGATTTGCCTGTAGGTCTTCAAGAAACCCTGATGTCCTGATAATGGTGAGTCATGTGATGCCTGTATGATCTTCCCTTTTAAGGTTGATTTTGGGACGAGGTATATCCTGCCCTCGTAATAAATGATGTCATCAATAATTCTGTACCTGTCATCTTGAATCTGTCCATCCAATAACTCGCAAGCAAATTTGTTTTTGGAATACTCTACTAGGAAAAGAGACCTCCAATCTGTGGATATACTAATGAGAGATAATGAAGTTGGTCGTCTGGATAAGGCATCAACTACTACATTGTTCTTACCCTTTACATACTCTATCTTGAAATCATTAGCCTGCACCTTGCTGACCGATTTTTGTTGGCGCTCATTTAACTCCTTCTGCTCTAAGAAGTACTCGAGGCTATTATGATTTGTCTTGATTTTGAATTTGCTCCCCACCAAGTACTGCCTGAATTTTGTGAGGGCATGTAAAATGGCTAACATCTCTGTCATATATGGAGTAGTGGCGCTCATAGTCCTTCAATTTTCGGCTTTCAAATGCAATCAGGTGATGGTTTTGCATCAGTACAGCTCCTATCCCTTCTCCTAAAGGCATCACATTCCACTATGCATGGTTGTGAGAAATCTGGTAGGGCTAAAACTAGGCAAGAACTCATGATGATTTTCATTTCCTCTAAGGTACGCTCTACCAATTCTATCCATGTGAATGCCCCTTTCTTGGTGAGGTCGGTGAGTGGTGCGGCAAATTGTGAGAATCCCTTAACGTACCTCCTGTAGTAGGTGCAAAGGCCTAAGAAGCCCTTCAATTCAATAACTGTCTTCGGTGTTGGCCAATCCTGGATAGCTCTAATCTTCTCCATATGAACCTATACTCCTTCTGCACTGATTATGCGTCCTAGATACAACATCTCTTTCATGCAGAATTCACACTTAGACATCTTCACGGAAAGCGAGTGCTCTTCCAGAATTCTCAATACCTTATCTAAGTGTTTCAGATGTTCCTCCCAACTTTTGCTGTAAATTAAAATATCATCAAAGAACACTAGCAAATACTTTCATAACTGAGCCCTGAAAGTGTGGTTCATGCACGACTGGAAGGTGGCTGGAGCATTGGTGAGTCCAAAAGGCATGACCAAGGACTCATAGTGTCCATAGTGGCAACAAAAATCTATCTTGGGAATGTCTTGATCCCTTACTAGGATTTGATGGCACCCTGATCAGAGATCGATTTTTGAAAAGTATTTGGCACCTCGTAGGTCATCCATTAGTTCATCAATCCTGGGGATGGGATACCTGTTTTTAATGTTCTTTTTGTTGAGGGCTCTGTAATCAATACACATTTGCAAGGTGCCATCCTTCTTTTTAACTAAGACCACTGATGATGCAAAGGGGCTAGAACTAGGCTGAATATAACCCAGTTCTAGTAATTCCTTGATTGTCTTCTTGATCTCATCCGTGTATATTTTGGGATGCCTGTATGGAGTGGTAATGACTGCTTGAGTCCCCTCCTCCAACTCAATGATATGCTCAAATCCCCTGTTTAGTGGTCTACCTGCTGGAAGATCCCGGAATACCTTCTCGTGCTTCTCAATAATGCCTCAATATCCACTGGGTGTTGGGTGTTGTTCTCTGGAGGTTTTCTAAAGGTGACTAAGCATTTTGCTGACCATTCTATGTCACCCTGCTTGAGCATGGCCTCCATTCTCTGAGAAGAGACTGGTTTTGGGGGATAAGTGTTCATGCCCCTCAAAACTACCTGTTTCCCATTCGGTCCCTGTAATTCCATTTCCATTGTCCTGTAGTCTGTAGTATATTTCCCTATTGAATAAATCCATTGGACGCCTAATACTAAATTCGTATTAGCCACATTCACTATGTAAAATGAGTCTATCATATGGCAGTTGCCTAATGTGACATTCAGTTTAGGAATCCAATAGTTGCACTGCATGCTAGTGTTTCCTGCTACTGCTACAGAAAATCCCTCAAAATTCTCTGTCGGGATACCCCTTTTAGCCACCCATGCTGCATCAATGAAATTGTGGGTTGCCCCTGTTATCACATATATAGTAGCCGGGCTACCATATTCTATTTTTCAGATTCCAATACACTTTTTCAGCCAGTTCCCTTACATATGAGATGAGTATCTATGATGGATCACTATTTGATGATGGACTATAGTACTTTCCCATGCCATGACTGAGTCTTAGGACACTTAGATCCGAGGACTGATGTAGCCATTTAGCCATTTACAAAGCAGTTAGTATTGCCCATAGTTGCAGCAGCAGTTTCTCAGTGGACATATGGTTCAGATGGGTTATTTACATGTATATGACTCATCAGATATTATCTTGTGTTATGGTTATTATTGCTTTTATACTCATTCTTGTGACATGTTTTAGCATCTAGTGTCATGATCTGGCGATCATATAAATATGTGGACTTGGTTGTATTGATATTATGTATGTATGTCGCTACTTAGACCTAGAAGTTCTTAACCCATACTCATTGGTTTTACCCTCCTTAGGGAGAATAGAGGTGATCATTCCTACCATACTTTGGCTTGCTAGTGTTGGTTTCATCGTTCACTATCTCCACTCATCCATTACCTTCCAATTATTTTTATATCCCGACCTACTACTTGACTTGTGGCATGGGGGACCTTTCCCCACTAGAGCCTCTTTGACCTGGTCAACCTAGTTGACCAAGTCAAGCATGGTTCCCAAGGCAATGCCTCAAAATACAACATGGTCTATATTTGTTCCAGACATGTCCAAGACCAATACTGCGGTTTCAGTTTTGAGAGTTTGGCCTTGGTTCTCCTGATAAGCGATTATTATCACTTAATTATTGGCCAAATGATCAAATTTTATTACAGATGGCAGTATGCTTGGTTTTGCTAGAACAGTGTAGTGTTCCAGAAGGTATGAGTAGTCAATTATACCATTCTTCTATGTCTCCAGATCATCCAGATCATCCAGAGCAGTTAGTTTGCTCTAGTTTGCACCCTAGACAGAGTTATGGCGGATTTATCATTTTCCAAAGATTCTACCAGTAGAAATGAATTCGGAAATTCACTGAAAAAATCGATTTGGCATCCTAGGTCAAGGAAATGGTTTGGAATTTTGGCAGCTGTGTTTCAGCATCCCGGACAGTCCATCAACATTTTTCAATCAGCAGATGTTCGGATTATTTTATATTGGCTCAACCAGTGAGGAAATCCCTCCAAGGGCTGCCCCCTCAACTTGGCCATTGATGTATTTCATTGTTATATCATGTATTATGAAGTTGTAAAGGGGCATAGGGTGAATTAAGCCCCTAGTGACCCCCTCCTATGTATTATCATGTCACATCTGATGTTATATTGTGACTTTCGCTTAGGATAGGCGTCCTTGAACAAAGTGCACCACCTCTTTGACTTAGTCACTTGATCGATGTATTGATCTATGTTTTGTTGATCTCCATCACTGATGATGTTTTAATCTTAACCGTTGGATGTAAAAGTGAGTTAGGGTTTGCGTCTCTATCAAACTATTTAGGAGAGGTGACCACCCCATTGTATTCATGAGCTCTGGCACTGAAATTTTGAATAAAAAGATTTTGTCTGGGACTACACACTTGTATCTTGCTTGATGAATGAATGAGTTGATGACTGGCATTGCTTTTCTTCTGCACTAAGATAAATTCGACATAGTTTTTGTGTCATTCCTTGTTCTCGTTTTACTTCCTGGTTGAAGGAGGCAATTCTGAGAGAGGCACATTGGTGGGGAGACTCACCCCGTGCCTGCAACTTGGTTTTGGTTCTTAGGGAGTTGCAACTTCTTTATTATTTCTTTTCCTTGTACTTGCTTTAGCTTGCATTTCCTATTTATTTTCCATATTGATTGATTTTCCTTGGTGTGACATGTACAATAGGGGTGCTAGGGTCACTAGAAGAAGCAACACTTCATCAAAAGCTTGCTCGAAATTCTTATTTGATCTCAAGAAATGCATTCTTCATCATCCAGGATGTCATCAACAATGATTCAGGTACGTTTCCTAGGTAGGTTCTTCTCCATTTAATTTTCTCATGCATAGCCCATCACTGCTTTCATTGAAAACCCTCATTTAGAAGTAGGAAAAATCACTGGACCAATTTGCACCGGGAATTGACAAATTTGGCGATCTGGGTTTTGTGCGACATACCAAAAAATTCCCTCTCCCTCAAAAAACGTCAAGCTTGAACTCCTCTTCCCATCTCCAAGCACTGGTTTCAGTCTGGGAAAAAACGCCCTTCCTGGAGCAGTCAACTAGTTTCCCTGTGTTTTCTGTCTGGTTTCACTTGGGTATATTCCACTGTCAAATCATTCATCCAAGTTTGATCATTTCAACCAACACACTAAAATCCTAGATCTGATTCAAATCTTTGTAAGGCACCTGATATTATCACTTGAGTAACATTTCTAGTCTAGAATAACCACCCTACTCAAGTATCCTTAATTTGTGGCTCATCCTTAAATCTAGGGTTTTAGACAATCACCTTACGAATTCTCCTACAGGAGTCTGATTTGGTGATTTGTCTTCGGTCTTTCCTTTCAGGATTGATTCGGGTCTCCCCCTTTGTCACTTGGGCTTCTCTAGTGGCATAAAGCGGAGTCCCTGACCGGCGTGACAACCATCCATCTTTTGGGGGTTAGGGTTTTCGTAGGTCACGGCTTTGGTTGCCTGTCCCCTCTGCCATCCTGTATTAGATAACTATATTGAAGCAACTACAAGATCCATGATAACAAATTCCATATGGACGGGTAACTTATAATCCCATTTCTTTCATAATTCACAGAGGCATGACATTCATAGCCTCTCCTGAGTCCAACATGCAATTTTGGAGTAAGAGGTTGTTAATGTGCAATGTGAGATAGAAAAGGAGGATGTCTTCCACTCTTTCTCTCATAAATAGAAGTATCGATGTGAATGGGAGGATCTTCTTCTACCTCCCTACCTCTAGCACTCTAAATGTGGCAAGACTCGTAAGTGATCCTAGGAGCATTTGCTATGGGTATTTTATCGAAAAATTGTTGAACTTCATCCTTAACTGTGGGTAACTTTACTAACTCACTTAGAGGTACACTTTGCACAACCTTATGTAGTTCTTTTTCAAAGTCAATACCTAAGTCATAATCGCAAGGGTCTTGTTCTGCTTCTTCCTCATTTTAGTGTTGTTGCCGCCTAATTCACACTTTAAGACGCAGGAAAGTCACAACCTGCTATGTGTGTCCTTGGGGGAAAGCGAGAGCTGGGGACCACTGTCACCACAGTCTACAGCTCCTCCGTTTAGGCAAGACCCCAACAGAGCCAAGGGGGGTAGTCCCTATGGGAAAACTAAGTTCCAGATTTATTAATTAATTACAGATTAATTAAAGGGATCTTTTATTAAGATTGAGGCTAAGGTTCTAGGAGATGACAGTCAAACTAATGCAATATGCAAGATTTAAATGACAGTCAGTCTTTTTATTTGAAAACCAGTGCCTAAAGAATGGAGTCAGAAAATGCAACCTTTAATGGATGCAAATCTAAGTTATTTAACCACAGACTAAGTTGTATAACAATGATATGAATAAATAAACCAGTGATACAATTATGAACCAGATATCCAAGCAATGTACAATTGATCTAGATTTATCAATATTAACCAATGAACAAGATTTACAAGTTATGAACCCAAGAAAGCAGAAGAAAACTCTAGATGGAAATTATTAACCAACAGTAAATAAAGGAGAGGAAAACTTTAAGTTTGATTTACTTGAAGCACTTTAAACAAATATTAAACATTCACTGCATGAACAAATATAGAACTGAAAGTAAATGAGGCTGAAAGTAAATGTTGGAGTGCTTGCGGTAAAATAAAAATGAAAGTGCTTGTATTAAAACCTTGAACAACAAGGCAAAAGGACCAATGTTTGTAGGACGTTTTGCAGTGTCTCTTGGTAAATTTTAGTAAATTTTATTAGAGTTGGAATCTTTGATTATGTTCTAGAACCGGTGGTGTGACTACCTCGATCTAGTTCTTCTCAAACCGAAGAAAGATTGCTGTTGCGCTCAACAGGTGGGAGCAAAGCCCACCCCTAGCTCACAGGTCAATCCCCAATGGCCCAGTGCTCACAAGGAGGACGTCGATGCGCCTAGAGACCCCCTCGGTCTACTACCCCTTGCAGCTTTCGAGTCACTATTTTTAATCGATTCAAAAGTCTCTAGATGGATGCCTATTAAACTAGGACTTCCTTTTCCCCTGGTCGTATCTCGGAGTACCCCGGAGGGTGATAACCGAGTAGAGGAGCAGGAGATAGGGAAGCTTTGTTGATTAATTTTATGGGTTGATTTTAAGTCTTGGGTGATTAAGATGCAAATGTAAATTTTAAGGTATCAACAAGATCACCAAGCGATGTCCCTTATGGGAGGTGCTGGTATTTGATATTGGACTGAAGATAAAGTGTTTGAAATTGTAGTAAAGTGTTGTTCTAATTACCTAAGCCCCCACTTACCCTGTTTTTCATATCCAGCTTGAATTCCCTAAAGGGAGATGACAAGTGGATAGAGGATACGCAGGGTTATATGGGTTGTATGATTACTCTTTAACAGGGAAATAAAAAGCTGAACTTGAAAGAAACTGTAACCTGCTAAAGTAATGTTTGAGCTAACCTCACAACAATCTCTGTTACAGAGATGGTGGTCTGTAACAGAGATAGGTGGGTGAATAAATAAAATAGTAGACTAAATAAATCAGTGAACTAACATCACTTCAATCTTTGTGACAGAGATGGTAGTCTGTCACAAAGAGAGGTGGGTGAACAGAAAATAAAACTACTTACTTATAAATTACAAATGATTACAAGACTTTTCAAACTACCCCAAGAGACTCTCTTTGGGGTTTACAATAACAGAAAAAGTTGAGGGAAAGAGTTGAGGAATGGAGCCCCTTTGAAACGGTTGAGGGTTGAGATATTCCTGTGCCCTTTTGGGCAGCAAATCTCCTTTAAACCTGCACTACCTATCAAAAAAAAACAGCGAACTATTCTTTGCTGCAAATCACATGAAATACTAAAAAAAAAAAATCTGTTACAATATTAGTACAAAATTTACAAAAAAAACAGAAATTTTCTGAATGATAAATGACAGAAATATAAAGTTTAGGGGGCTGAAAACTGAGTTTTCAGCCACCTAAATGGTACTAAAACAACAAAAATAACAGGTTAGATCAATATATATAAGGTTAGGGCCCTAAAACAAGGGTTATATTCACCAAACAGTGAATAAAACCCAGTTTCAGGCATAAAACAGGAAAATGGCCGAATTGAAATATGACATTTAGAGGGCTGAAAACTGGGTTTTCAGCCACCTAAATGGTGTTAGAACAACAAAAATAAAAGCCTATATTGATGTACTAAGGATTGGGGCCTTAAAACCAAGGTTTTTATCACTAAACAGTGATAAAAACTGTCTTAAAATCCGCTTAAACAAAAGTGCGAATTGAAAAAACAGTGTTTTAAAACAGTGGCAAGGGTGCTCCTTTGCTTTGGATCCCTGCAAATAGATCTATAATAGCTGCACAATGTAAGTTTAGAGGTGAGCACAAAAAATAGAGCCTACAAAATACTTTGTAAGATCCTATCAAGCTACTCACAAATGAAAGCAGAAAAACTTCTACTTGCAAATCTCTCCACAAAATACTTTGTGGAGAGCTATCTAAACTAATACAAATGTAACTAAAACAAATACTAAACAGGTTACCTCACAAAGAAAATGGCATGTAGACAAGACACCAAAGCTTTCTCCAAAGATTGTTTGTATTATGGCCCAACTAGGGCAAGAACATTACAATGGCAAGAAGAAAGTGTGAGAGAAGAGTAGAGAAGAAATCCGGCAGCATAACAATAGCATGAGAGAGCCCTCTTAAATGAGGGAGTGAGACCCTCATTATATAGTTGAGGAAGACCCCAACCCCTTGAAGATCAATGGCTGAGATTAGATCTAGATCTAGGTTAAATCTCCACCACTAGATCTAGGTATTTAACTTTTGCACCCTCTCAACCATTCTCCACCCTTAGATTATTTTTCAATCCATGGCTTAGGAGCTTGATCCATGTCTTAATGCATCTACACCCTTAGATCTAGGGTTTTTGACCAAGTGGGGCCTCCTTTGACTCAATTTTATTATTTTTAATTTTATCTTTAATTTTTTAATCTTTTATATAATCTTTAATCTTTTATTTTTTATTTTTAACTTTTAATCTTTGTTTTATCTTTTATTTTTTTTATTTTTATCTTTTACTTTTTATTTTCAAATCTTTTAATATTTTATTTTATCTTTTACTTTTTATAATTTCTATATTTTTATTCTTTTATTTATTTTAAATCTTTTTTAAATTTTTATCTTTTTTATCTTTTATTTTATATTTTTATTCTTTTGTTTTTATCTTTTATTTTTAAATCTTTTAATATTTTATTTTCAAGTTTTAATCTTATATTTTTTTATTTTTATATTTTTATTATTTTTTAATCTTTTATTTTCTATTTAATATTTTATTTTTTAATTTTTTAATTTTTGATCTTTAATTTTTTAATTTTTAATTTTTAATTTTTATCTTTTATTAAGACAAGAGGGAGGCCCCACTTAGGAGATCTTCAGACATATTTTGACCATGGGGGGTTTATTTAAATGAAATTTTGGCTATGCTTAGCCATCCCCCAAACTTAATTACCATGGCCTTATTTGATTTTTTTCTTCAAAATCAAATAATTAAAATTTTTGACTTAGGGAAATTAATTAATTCCGTAGGAAAAATAGACCTTGCTTAGCCAAAAATGGTCTATCTCCTTAACCCCTTATCAGAATGACATGGGATTCGAAGCAGTGGCTTAGGGGGTTTCATAGCAATTTTATTTTGCATTCATAGCCCCTATTACAAAATGCCATGCTCTAGCAATTACATTATTACATCAAAACTCAGTTAATTAACCACCAAGGGGTGAAATTAATTAACTGGAAAAATTAATAAAAATTCAACCACATAACGAAACTCCGCAAGACTCTAGACAAATGTCTAGCATGGTCATGAATTACACTTTAAAGCCTTAGCCACCTCATGGACTTGACTGGTAGAACGCCCGTCACCACTTTGGAGGATTTTGAGTGAAAACCAAACCGATTAAACTCGTTTGTTCAACAAGATCAATTGGAAAGGGAAAAACACTCGATGAGGGGACTTCCCTAACAATTAGTTCCATGGTGTGGCATCCGTATCATATAACCCATACTAGCACATAAAATTACATTAATTTTCCCACGCAGGGGAGCGGACATTTCGTTTTACAAAGGGGCAATTGCCCTGCAGAAGTGAAAAAATCCTCAGATTTTTCCAAGGTATAATTATGTACACTTCATGTACATGGAGTTGCCACCTAGTCGAAATAGGTGGGCAACAGGTGTAAATGCGGATCTGGATAAGGTGTAATGCTTTGATCTTTGTTTATGCGTTCGTAGACTTGGACATTGGCTTGTGTTATGTTACATACCATATTGTCTTCTTCATCCCAATCATTCTCTTTAAGCAAAATTCTACAAAAGTCATCCGCAAAAGTGAAATCTTCAACCAAATTTATCCCATGATCTTCAGGATCAAAGACTTCTAGATCCTCCTCAGGTTCCTGACATAAGTTCACATTGTTATTTTCTATTACTTCATTCCTCCTAGGTGCTTGTTTATTATTATCATCTATTGGCCCTCTTTGATTATTCCAATAGGGTTTGAGGCCATAAGAGTTTTTGTATCGTTCATTATCCCTAGTCCTTGCTATGTCTTTGGTGAACAATGTGAGACTTTTCATCATTTCGTACATTCCCTCCAAGGTTGGTTTTTCTTCAATTATAGATTCCTTAGCTTTCCTAGGTTTTGCTTCACTACGGGAAGATGTGGGAGCATATACATCAAAGAAATTCTTCTTTGCGAAAGAGGCTATATTAGGTTCTTCTTTCTTGGCCTAGGTTTGAGTTGTTTTGAGGTCATTCAGGTTCTTTTCTTTAAGATTTAAACCAAACCATTCTTCAAAAGCATTTAAGTAAAGGATAAGGATAGCTTGTTTAGTAGGTCTTAAGTCTTGGGGAACATTAGAGACAAGTTTGTCAAATCGAACATTGAACTCATGGATCGACTCATTCTCTTTCTTTTTGACCTCAAAGAGTTGATTTAAAAGGAACCTATTGCTTGGCTTGGATGACCACCCTTTAATGAGTTTTTGGCAAATGTGTCATAACCATATATCGATAGTGGAGGTAACCTATCAAACCATCCCTAGGCATTTTTGTCTAAAGAAAACATAAGGCCTCTCATGTATACATCTTCAGCTTCAGCTCCATATGATTCAATATATTTCCATGCTGCTTCAATATGTTCTTCAACGAGAATCACAGAAGAACCATTGAACTTAGGAAGTTTATCAAAGTATTTCTTCGGCATATCATGAGGACCACCTTATATCTGGGAAAAGTCAAAAGGAGATGGCCTGAATCTGTTTCCAAAGCGCTTAGGTCTATTGGGGGGTTTGTGTTAGCCATTTGAAAATTTGCTCTAGGTGGACTGGTTGGAGGAGTGTAAGATTTTAGATTATTGGTTGAGAATCAGATCGGACAAATAATGGACTTGATTGAGAATTTTCTGGAGGGTTATCGAAAATCTGTCTTCGTGAATTAACAACCCTCCAAAAGAAAATGGATCACTGGTATTTAAGATTCTTGTTCTAATTTTGGGTATACGTTAAAGAACTTTCTTGATTATTTCGGCTTCAAAGGTTATACTTGTGGGTTGGTCCCTCAAGGGAGTCGCATTGTGGAGCCGCCAAGTGAATGAATTGCCGTGTTCATTGAAAAATTAATGTCGTAAGAGAGGTGAGTAACAAAATGTAGTGATTGTGCAGAGTTAACTAATTGAAAAATGCAATCACTAGAATTAAACTGGATGTGATATGAATGATAAGAAGTTAAAAGCATTCACAGACATCAAAGGCAAGTAGAATGAACCTAGGTAAGCCTCTATCTCCTCGAAAACGATGCCAAAAATGTTATCACGAATCTTGTAGCTGCCCCATAGAGTGATCCTATACAGGATCTAATGGTTATGCCTAGGAGGAAGACTAGGTTTTGAATAAAGTTCGTCAAAACCAAATCGCCAAATTTTGATTTTCCAAGTGAAATATGTCTCGGTGAATTTTCCTACTTTCTACAAGAGGTTTTTCAGTGAATTTGGTTGATGGACAATACATGAAAAATTGAAGCAGAGAGAAAGAAGGTGAGAAACTTACCTTGAATCTGTAGATACCTTCCTACATGACGAAGATTGCTTCCTCATAGATCAAATGAGAAATCTGGACAAGATCTTGATGAAAACGCTTTGCCCAATGACCCTAGCAACCTCTCTACCTGCCACACGAAGGGAACACCAATAAGTAATGACAAGCAAATCGAGATTTGCAAAATAGAAGTTAATAATCAAGAAGCGAACATTCATAAAGAATTAATCACTTCCTGTTGAAACCCAATTTGAAGTCGCACGTTAGGGTGAAGCTTCATCAATGCACCCCCTCTCCAAATTGCCTTCTTTGCCTGCAAATCGAAATTGATCCAAAATAGACAGGAAAGCTATGTCAGAATAACTCAATGCAAAAGAGAAACAATTTCAATCATCATCACATGCGTTCATCTACAGATACAAAAGTATTGAATCCCAAAAAAATCTCTTTATTCAGAAGTTCCAATGCTAGAGCTCATGGTTTACAATGGGGGGGGGTCTCTTTTTTATATATCTTTTGACAGTCGCAAACCCTAACTTACTTTTTCATGCAACGGTTGAGATTAAGAAATCATCAATGGTGGATATCACTTTTCAGTGGATCAACACATGGATCAAATTGACTAGATCAAGGGAGGCGCACTTTTTACCCAATGATGCCCTGTGGAAGTCAAAATACATCATAACATAAGATATAACATGATAATATATCAAGCGGGTCACCAGAGGGGCTCAATTATCCCTAGGGTCCATTACAACATTATAACATAAGATATAACAATGTCATTCATCACATAGCCAAGGTGAGGGGTGCCCCATGGGGGACATCCCCACTAGATGAGCCAAATAAATAATCCCGGACATGCTGCTGACTGAAACTGGTGAAGAAGTGTTTGAAGAGCCATAATAAATCATCTGGATAAATGTCATTGCCATTTCCTTGACCACACAAGCCAAATCGATTTTCTCAGTGATTTTCTAATTCATTTTTTTATGGTACTGTTATCACACAAAGTGTAGATACCCACTAAAGGTATCCCATCTGAGACAGTAGAGGTGGGGTAGCTAATCGGTGACACCGCAAGGGCCTCGTCCACTATGAATAAAGGGTAGTTGTCACACCGGACGAGCTCTTGTCACTTTAGTTCAATTTGGAGAATGACCAAGGGAGAGACCCTACTATCCTAAGAGGCCAACGAACCTACTCAAGACACTCCTAGGGTTTGACAATGTAGAGGGAAGGAGAGATAATGAGTTGATAAGACTAGATCTATCAAATTATAGTGGTATGGAGATTAGGACCAAGTTGGGGAGGCTTAGTAAAGATAGGAAATAACACAACTTGGATGAGATTGTACCACAAATGAGTTAAGGAAATAAATCTAGGGAGATCTAGCCAACTAAAATAAAACCCTAATGAGACCCACCCAGGGTTTTTGCATAAGTGGACAAAGTGGACTCAAAAGAGAAGATTGGGGCATGTGATGACTAGATCGGGGTGCTTGAAGGTTGGATCTATGATTTTGAGGCGGGTCCAAGCATACCCATCTGACAGATCTAAAGAAATGGCCACCCAACCAAGAGGGGCACCCCCACCTAGAGTGACTAGTGCTAGATCCAAAGGCAAATGGAGTTTGATTTTGATGAAACTTGAATTCTAGGGTTTATTCATTAATCTCCAAGTGGTTTTTGATGGCCGTCATCAAAAACTCATCGGATCTATCAGATCTACAAAACTAGGGTTTTAGGAAAAGAGGGTTTGGTTGTGATAGTCATATCAAATCCCGGAAAAATAAAATATATATAGACTTACCTGGAAATATTTGCTACTAACCTTGTATGATGATGACCTTGCCTTTCCAATCAATTATGAGTGTTTTCTATGCCTCTCCAAGTGAAATCGCTACCTCCTCCCAGATGCCAAGCGCTCCCTCTTCCTGCAAAAGAGATCTGCTATGAGAATCGATTTACCAAAGAATGGATGAAATGAGAAAGAAAGATGAATCAAAGAACATCAAGATGGTCGTAAGACACAATAAAGATACTCCCTGAACCAATGGTGATTTGAGAGGACGATATGGAGCTCAATCACAATAGCACCCTACCCAAACGCTACCTTCACTAAACGGATGGAAACCTGCAAAAATAGTAGAGATGCATATATCCACAAGAATGCTAAAGAGAACAAGACTTTCTAATCTCCATACAAGACATTCGACAAAGCTTCCAAGAATTTTTGCAAAAATATTTTTATTAATCCAAGAGTTTGAGAGCCAAAAGTCCCTTTACAAAAGAGAGCATCTCAATATATTGATCTCTCAAGTACATAATACCTAGATCCAAAAATATCAAGGGTCAAGATCATAAGATAACATCATCCTAATCTATGGCTAAGATTAGCCGGATACATCTCACATGGATCAACTCAAAAATATAAGGGGGCGCATCATTAGAAATGCCTGACGAGGGGCACACCACGTAAAAGATGACTAATGACCACAAGATAGCACATGGTGGGGCTAGGAGGTTATGTTATCCTTCACTAGCATGGCCTCATGGTACAATAAAAATGCGTGGTGGCAAATAATATAAAAGAGTGATAAAAATCACTAGGGGATCTCCCTTAGAATACATCAAAATATCCTCAAAATGCATAAACCAAGGACATGTGGACTCCGACTGAAGTGGAGTTGATGCTGGATGATGAAGATGACCCAAATACTCTGCCTCAGACCAATTCCATGCCAGTCCTTTGCCTCAATCACCCAAATTGATTTCCTCATTAGCCATTTTTAATTATTAAAACGCTGCCTTGGGAACATAAAACAACAAATATCTCTCAAGGGACCAAAAATCAACGTGAAAATACTGCATGGATGGATCTGGGACCCTAGTAGTATGGTACAAATGACTGGATGCACCCCAATAATCCCTATAGCGCCATAGGATAACTTAATTTTTTCTTCATTGTGCTTTATTTCCATTTTTCCTAGGCAAATCTGCTGTAAGAAAGCCCAGAGACCCATATCTGTCCTGTGCCCACCTGAAACTGAAATCCAGCTGCACCAATGGACTCAGAATGTCCAAATCCACTAGGAATGAGTACTCATACCCCATAAGTCCATCACAAAAGGACATCAAAGGCCCCATCCATGTTAGAACAATAAAAATAATAAATCCTGTAAATGATGATAATCATAAGAATAACACAAGCCATCATAATAAATCACCATCTGAAACATGAATATGTCTAATGGACACCTGTAGACCATAAATAATCATCAACCGTAAATGCCGGTCTATAACTCATCCTGGATTCGTCTCATGACCTGGCCAATACTGAGTTGACCAAGTCAAAACTAATCAAATGATGACCCAAGTGCTAAACTCTGATAAGTGGACATGCATGTTCAATTATCTATGTTAGTAGTGACACTTATAGTATGATTAGATTTAGTTGGAAAGTATAAGCACAATAAATATAATAATAATCCAAATTAAAATGATCAGTTGCTTCAAAACAAGAACCTCCAGTGTATACTAATGCAGGAGTATTGGAGCAACCAAGGACTAGAAGATTAATTAAAGAAAATACAAAAATGTTTACAAGCAATAGAGTTGGGTCTATTTGTTGTCAATTGAATCTCATGATAAGCTAGAATTTAATAAAGGATATTGAATCCTTATGCAAATGTAAATGTCTAAGTTTGTTGAGATACTTAGGGAAGATATTGTGTAAAGAGAGATCCAAGCCTTGTATAGTGGATCTGATTCCACTATCTTATATATTGGAAATAAATTATGTGATAGAAGGGGAGAGGAGGAGATTGAGAGAGTAGTGTTGGGGAGGTTAGAAAGTTAATTTTAGAGTGGAATCGAAGGAATGCTTTGTAATCCCAGTACATAGATTGAATACAAGGAATTCTAATCTATTCATGGCTCAAAAATCTCATGACTGTGCGAATGTTATGACTAACTTTCCAGTATATCTCCTAGGTTATTAAAAGTCTGTGAAATCAATTTGTTGTCACAGGTTTCATTACTTCTTTAATTCACCGGTTGAATGAGATAGCCAATTGTTTAATGGGGTTCGATTCTTGATCGAATTGATCAATGAAATGATCAACTTCGATGAGAATCCTGTAGCAGGTTCCAGATACTCGTTTGACAATGCTAGCCGAGATCTAGTGACGTTGGAAGTCGACTGGATATAGTGGAAGCAGGTTGAAGCACAATTTTCTGAAGATAGTTGTAAAGGAAATCAACAAAATTCGATCACAACCCTAAGAGCTGCGAGATTACATGCCAATAGATGCGATTGTAGAGTATTTGCGGATCGCAGACCCTTGATCTGGACACAGCAGGTAACCGGAATCCTTTGCAAGAGAACGCAGAGACAGAGCAGAGTCACGATTTTATGTGACAGGTAAGTACTCTCAGATTTTCATTTTCTTGCAATATAGATATTGAAACTCCTTGAGGCTGAATGAATGTCAAATGAAACTGAGATTGATTTAAATCTCGAGCTTGAGAAGGTAATAGAAGGGATCGAAAGTTTGAATTTAGCCGTCGATACGCTACATCCTAAGTTTGCGCCTATCTCCACATCATATACTCATTTATAGATTTAGCCCTTTTGCTAGTCAAGGGTGAAGGGATCATAAACAACAGGTAAGGCCAAGGGATGACTTTATGACTCAACATTGTAAGCACCTAAGTTGAAGGACAAGGGTATCCACACAACACATAGGTTGAACTAGGTGAACAATAGGGCATGGCAGTGCCTCACAAATGAGTGGAATGATGAGAAAGCTCCACTAGACTCTAGGCAAGCAACATTTTTAATACTATATTTGCTCGGCATTTATTTCACTAGTTGACCTCTAAAGGAAGGTGCACTGGTAAGCCTTTTGGGCTTCAAGATAATGACAAATACATGACCTTTCTGGGCCAGTCTCTTCGTGCTGCCCTGTGGCGGAAGATGAGACAAACATTATACAAAGAATGAGTGCTCATTCTATAGCCATCAACTTTATTTATCATTAATAACTTGACAGCCTCCAGGAGCAAGTGCCCTGGAAATCCTTCTCAGCTTCCAGAAAATGACTAAGGCTCGGCCTTCTTGGGCTTGCCTCCTTGATATCCTGTGGCGATACATGAGCCTTACACCATACAATGGATGAGTGCTCATCTCTTGGCCACTGACTAGTTTTGTTTTGTTTCCAGTAGTGTCTCAAAAAACTATTGTTTTGTTGGCATGGAATCCATTTAGAATAACTTGAAGCTCCGATGCCTTAGTGTCTAAAAACACTTTCTTTGGTAAGACTACTTGTGTTTAAGACCTAGAGGTAGACATTCCCTGTGATAATAATCACATAAACCAACACTGAGACACAATTTATACATGGAGACCTATTCCAACATAGAGGTGAAGGTGGGGAAATCCCAGGTGTCACTAGTCAAGTTACAAGTCTAGGATAGTTAATGAAAGTGGGAAGGCAACGGATGGACAAAGACAGTGGAAATGATGCCAAGACTAGCAAGTTCGTGTCCCTGAAGGGGAAAAGACTAAATCTATACTGGGAGTAGGGCAAGGCCAACGAGTATACAAAAGAACTACCGGGTCAAAACCACTAGATCATTTATACTTTAGATTCCAAGTAAACAAAGATAAAGTATTGCCAACATATAATCCATATCAACTGAGTCTCACTACTAAACTAGGTCACAGAGCAACATCAAAATCCATATGCACAAACTATAATATCACCTGGGTCATATACTTGCACTGGATCTGAAAACAATCTGAAAATCATTGGGACAATTGTTGCTGCTACACATAGGCACTACATCAATCTATGCTTTGGGTCATAAGAATGGCTAACTCGGTCATCAAATCTGGGGTCATGAGGCTTAACCATGGCATAGAACTTGCCAATTTGGATATTCGAAATCTGTTGAAAGTGTGAGATCATCAACTGCTGGCTCATCATCTGCTAATCTCATAGTAAAGGACTAGCTCACAAGACTGCTCAGGAATAAAAGTAGCTCATCTACTATATATGTGACAACAGATACATCCTTTGAAAATCATAAAAATCATCATATCTTCTTTCAGGATAAGAACTGGGGCAAATTGACTGCACAAGAATATCTGGAGACATAGTAAAATGGTACAAGTGATTACTCATACCCCCTGGAGCACTGTGGCGTCCTAGGAGAACATAATAACTGCTATTTGTAATAAAAAATATGATTTGGCAAATAATAAAGTGATAATAATCACTGATCATAAAATCTGGGACCAAACTCAAAAAACAGAAACTGCAGTATTGGTCCTGGGCATGTTTGGAGAAAATATAAGGACTGCCAAATTTTTAGCCGCTGCCTTGGGAACCGTATTTGACTTGGTCAACTAGGTTGACCAAATCAAAATACCCAAACTGAAGGTGAGATTTTGAACTAAGCTGAACGTGCATGCATCCAAGATAAGAACTGCTCCAAGATGTATATAAAAACCCAACTTAAATTATGCCATTTAGAATCATGGTGATGGGTGAATCCGCGGACCTAGGTAACACTTTTTGGCAAGGGCTTGTTAAACCCTCGACCGAGGTCTTAATATCTCGACCGAGGTTTTATCAAGCCCTCGACCAAGGTTTTGTTCAGCCCTCAACCGAGGTATTTATTAACCCTCAGTCGAGGTATTAAAACCTCGACCAAGGGTTAATAAATACCTCGGTTGAGGTATTGCGA
>LPNX010372653.1:0-14801 GCA_001517045.1 Pseudotsuga menziesii | reverse complement strand
TGAAATTTATTTTTTAATTACTTCTAAAACTTATACTTAGAAAACCACACTGCAACTTCGAAGCAGCTCAAAGAAAAATCCGCAGAGTTAAAAATACAGAGCGAAAAAATTCTTAAAAATGCACACATCACATATCGACGTGTCCTCTTCAAAAGGGTATCTTTGGTTTTTCAATTTTTGAAAAAATAGAAAAAATTGCTTTACGTGGACAAATATGTGTTTAAAACGATGCTAAAATCGAATGTAGTCACTTTCGAAAAATAATAAATAATTGTATAATGCGAAAAAAATTAACAAAAAAATATGCACATCACACTGCATTTTATGTAGATCATGCTCATATATATATATTTTTTAAAATTATTAATGCAAGATTAAATTACTCTACGTGGACACGAGCCACTTATTAGCTTCTTCAAATTTTTAAAGTCACACAGTTCATTAAATGCAAAAATTCACACATTAAATGACATCGGAATATTTTTTTAAAAATATCAC
The DNA here is from genome assembly GCA_001517045.1 of Pseudotsuga menziesii. Classification (NCBI taxonomy): domain Eukaryota; kingdom Viridiplantae; phylum Streptophyta; class Pinopsida; order Pinales; family Pinaceae; genus Pseudotsuga; species Pseudotsuga menziesii. Next base: position 14,303 of record LPNX010372653.1, on the reverse strand, counting down.
TATGAAGCCAACATAATATTCTACAATTTGTTTTTTTACTGCAAGTCAAAATTCACATGGGATATATGCGTTTTGAGGGCTTCTATCTAGCACATGAGTAAAAAATCAGGTTTTCATCGCCAAATTTGGCCAAAAAGTGTTACCCATCTTCATGGAATCACCCTGACCATAATAATAATAACCGGTAAGATATACATGTCTCTTTGAAGAATCATTGAATCTTTTGGAAGTCTCTTGTATATGCCATACTTACAAAGTTTAAACAATTTGCTAGTGCTGGGTGAGGATTGAAAACGAGGCTAAGTAAAGGGCGATGACCTCTAGATGGTTTTGACCATGTGATCTCTCCGAATGATGACAAATGCACACAACCAAAATGACATATGCATGATAGATAGCAATAGGGGATGGTGGTGTCTCACAAATGGATATCCAATAAATTACTTGGGCTTGTTTCTTTCAGGCTCTAGCAAGTTTCCATATAACATATTTACCAATTTGGAACACTAGTCAACCTCCAAATCCAGGTGCCCTGGAAAACCTTATGGGCTTCCAGAAAATGAAAAAGACATAACCTTTGCAGGCTAGTCTCACCTTGTTTCCCTGTAGAGGCAAATGAGTCGAACATTATACCATGAATGAGTGTTCATCCTTTGACCATTGAATTTTCAAACAACTTTTAACTTTAACATAAGATAGTAGCCAGCTTTCAAAGGCAGGTGCCCTAGAAAGACTTTTGGGCTCTAGAAAATGACTAAGGCCTAGCCCCGCTGCCAGTGAGCATCCATAGCCTTGACGGGTTTGCCTCACCCTATTGTCGTTGTGGAGGAAAATGAGCCTTACATCATACGATGAGTGCTCATCCTTTGGCCACTAACTAATTTATAACATTCATACTTTGCATCATTTCGATATAACATTTGTGCGTTTCGATGCTTTAGTGTCTAAAGACACTGTTGTGAGGAGCATTTGTTTTGAGGACTAAAGGAAACCCATCCCGTGAACTTGGCCACACTGACCAAGCCACATACTTCATAGCCAAAGACACAGAAAACATGGAGTCTATCATGCACAGGGGTCAAGATGGGGCAAAGGATCTTCAATCTCACAATAGGTAATGGGAAGAAATCAATTACGGATGAACTAGATGGATGGAGACAAATGACACAAGGAACCAACGCAACACTAAAGTTTAAAAGTTGTGCAAAGCATGGCATAAGCAACAGTCTTCAACATTTGATTCTTTAATCATTCTCAACACTAGTTTAAGCATCAATATATATGTAATATAAGCATACGTCACCACAATCATCATAACATAACAAGCTCAGGTGTTAGTATACATCCAAGAGCAAAATCCAACCAAGGAGCCATATACCTGATATGAACCTTATGCCCATCTGTAACTCTGAACCTTATCTGCTACTATGCTCAAATGAACTAGGTCACCACCGAAATCATCTCAATAGACAAGGAGATGTCAGTCCTGGCAAGAAAATACTTTGAAACTGCTACTAAACAAAGGCTTTGAATGGCTCAAGCTGCAATGATCCATGCTATAAACCCATCTGAATGTGTAGCTCAGAAGAATAAAGAGATCAATCCATATGCTGGATCATGGTAGACCAGCTGCAATATATATGTGATAACAGTTTTCCTTGATTTGATCGATCAGATATGCATTGGATATTTACACCGATAGGTGTATATATCTTAGAATTTTAAAGTGGACTACCATTTATGCTTTTTCATCTACCGACGATAATGAGACAAGTGTATTATCCAGATTGATTCTATGGGCGTCGTCCAAAATTCATAATTAATAGTTTAAAAAAATAGCTTAGTTGACATCTGATAAGTACAGTTCGTGATAGTTGGAAAAATTAAACTTCAACTTCAACTATGTGATTAATAGATACAACAATCAGCTCAACTCCATTGATGCTACAACTATTAGCTTAATGTCAATTCCAATCATGAGTTTTACTTGAACTACAATTGCCAATATAGTAACTTTTAAATTAGCTATTAGATACAACTATTAGTTGGAAAAATTGAACTTCAACTTCAACTATTCGATTATTAGATACAACTATGAACTTAACTCCATTGATGATACAACTATTAGCTTAACTTCAACTCCAATCATGACTTTTACTTGATTTGCAATTGCCGATATATTAACTTTTAAATTAACCATTAGATACAACTATGAGCTTAACTCCAATGATTTTACAACTATTAGCTTAACTTCAACTCTAATCATGGTTATAAAGGATAACTGTTAGATACAAATATTAGCTTAACTCCAATGATTCTACAACTATTAACTTAATTTCAACTCTAATTGCTTAAGGCTTAGTCGAAGTACCTTTGGCATCTAGGAGTCTAGATAATGTGCACTCGTGTAACAGTTGAACTAATAAAATCATCTAAACTACTAATAAACTCCTCCATCTGTTGTTTGGGCATCTAGCTAATTACGTTGGTAGGAGCATATATCTTAGAATTTTGGGATGGACTACCATCTATGCTTTTTCATCTACGAACGATGATGAGACAAGTGTACTGTCTAGATTGATTTTATGGGCGTCGCCCAAAATTCATAATTAATGATTTCAAAAAAATAAAAAATTGCTTAGTTAACATTTGATAAGTACAGCTCGTGATAGTTGGTAAAATTGAAATTCAACTAATTATTCAATTATTAGATACAACTATTTGATTAATAGATACAACTATGAGCTTAACTCCATTGAAGATACAACTATAAGCTTAATGTCAACTCCAATCATGACTTTTACTTGAACTGCAATTGCCAATATATTAATTTTTAAATTAACTATTAGATACAACTATTAGTTGGAAAGATTAAACTTTAACTTCAACTCTTCGATTAATAGATACAACTATGAGCTTAACTCCATTGATGATACAACTATTAGCTTAACTTCAACTCCAATCATGACTTTTATTTGAACTGCAATTGCTGATATATTAACTTTTAAATTAACTATTAGATACAACTATTAGCTTAACTCCAATGATTCCACAACTATTAGCATAACTTCAACTCTAATCATGGTTATATTGGATAACTATTAGCTTAACTATTAAATACAAATATTAGCTCAACTCCAATGATTCTACAACTATTTGCTTAACTTCAACTCTAATAGTTTAAGGCTTAGTCTAAGTACATTTGGCATCTAGGAGTCTAGCTAATGTGCACCCGTGTAACAATCGAACTCCTAATAAAATAGTTTGAACTCCTAATAAACTCTTCCATCTGGCAGTTGGGAATCTAGCTAATTACATTGAAATGAGTTTATATCTTAGAATTTTGGGGTGGACTACCATCTATGATTTTTCATCTACGGACGAGAATGAGACAAGAGTACTATCCAGATTGATTTTATGGGCGTCGTTCAAAATTCATAATTAACAATTTCAAAAAAATAAAAAAATAACTTAATTAACATGTGATAAGTACAGTTGGTGATAGTTGGAAAAATTAAACTTCAACTTCAGCTTGGTAATTAAAACTTCAATCATGATGATGTACAACTATTCGATTATTAGATACAACTAATAGATTAACTCCAATGATGATACAACTTTAGCTTAACTTCAACTCCAATCAAAACTTTAACTTGAACTGCAATAGCTGATATATTAACTTTTAAATTGACTATTAGTTTAACTTCAATGATTTTACAACTATTAGTTTAACTTCAACTCTAATCGTAGTTATATTAGATTAACTATTAGATAACTATTAACAATTCAAATATACCTATGAGGGTATTCCGAACATAGTAATCTGATTAATATGGTTGTTGCTAGTTATCTATATCTTTGTTTCTTTGTTCCTAAAACTTGGTTGTACATGTGGAAGACAATTTTTAATGACACCCGTATGGACAATGGGATATTCCTTGAACTGCAAAAGTTTCTTTGATATTTAAGACTAACTATACTTTTATTTAAGCTTATGAAAAAAGTTTCTTTGATATTTAAGAATAACTATATTTTTATTTAAGCTTATGAACCAGTGTAGTCAGACTTGGACTCGGTAAATACTCGGCTGGCTTGGGACTCGGCAGACTCGGTGACTCGGATAAGACTCAGTAAAGACTCGACAGATATAAAAAAAAATAAAATTATAGTAACTTAAAAAATAATTTATAAACATATATATTAAAAATTAAAATTTAATATATAAGCATATAACAATTCAAAAAATTGATAAAAAGACATGTCACATAGCAACGCATTTTAACGAGAAATGTTTTCACTTGAAATCACAAATTATAATTATTAATTATAAATTATAAAAACCATAAAATTAAAAAAAAAAGATAATAAAAAAATTTCATTAATTAAGAATTATTAAAAAAATGGAAAAGCAAATTGTAAACAATACACTATCATCATCCTATCCTAACCACGAGCAATCACATTCTTCAACCAAACTGCCAATGGCAACGTCATCGCCTTACATTTATAAAATCCAAAGTATAGAAGTTCAATGAAATAAATTAAAAATTGAAAATGCTTAAATCAGTCACATCCTCAGTGCTCAGACCAGTGTTAGCGACCTTCCTCGGTGCACGCACACTCCAAAATTCCAAACATAGACAACTGATAAATTGATAATAGATAGGGGGAAAATGAGAACAACTCGAGGGAAGCAAAACTATTCAATGGGATGATAGTGGAGAGCGGTGTTGTTTCGAGGGCTTATTCCCTCCCCGAGTTCTCTCCAAAACGCAAAAGCGACGGTCAAACAGCCAACGAACTCGCTAGTAAGTGACGAGTTCAACGAGTAAATGACGAGTTCGGCGAGTGGCGAGTTTAACCTGCGAGTATGTCACGAGTACTCGTCTTGGTGGTCGCTCGGCAAGACTCGGCAATACTCGTGAGTATTCAAAGACTCTGACTACATTGGGCTATACAATGACCTTTTCCCCATTTTTTTCTTTTTCATGCAAGTTCACTAGCTGTGAGTTACATATTCTCTCCCGTCGTAGTTAGGATGTAACTTCAAACAATTGAATATTTTAACTTGATGTGCTTCAACTATACAATGAACACATGTTTGTCTTAGTGTAGTTAGACTCGGACTCGGTAAATACTCGGCTGGCTTGGGACTCGGCAGACTCGGATAAGACTCAGATAAGATTCGGTAAAGACTCAACAAATGCGAAAAAAAAAATTATAGTAACTTAAAAAATAATTTATAAACATATATATTAAAAATTAAAATTTAATATATAAGCATATAACAATTCAAAAAATTAAGACATGTCACATAGCAATGCATTTTAATGAGAAATGTTTTCACTTGAAATCACAAATTATAATTATTAATTACAAATTATAGAAACCATAAAATTATTAAAAAAAAAGATAATAAGAAAATTTCATTAATTAAGAATTATTAAAAAAATGGAAAAGCAAATTGTAAACAATACACTATCATCATCCTATCCTAACCACGAGCAATCACATTCTTCAACCAAACTACCGATGGCAGCGTCATCGCCTTACATTTATAAAATCCAAAGTATAGAAGTTCAATGAAAAAAATAAAAAATTGAAAATGCTCAGACCAGTCACATCCTCAGTGCTCAGACCAGTGTTAGCGACCTTCCTCGGTGCATGCACACTCCAAAATTCCAAACACATAGACAACTGATAAATTGATAATAGATAGGGGGAAAATGAGAACAACTCGAGGGAAGTGAAACTATTCAATGGGATGACAGTGGAGAGCGGTGTTGTTTCGGGGGCTTATTCCCTCCCCGAGTTCCCTCCAAAACGCAAAAGCGACTGTCAAACAGTCAACGAACTCACGAGTAAGTGACGAGTTCAGCGAGTAAATGACGAGTTCGGCGAGTGGCAAGTTTAACCTGCGAGTATGTCACGAGTACTCGTCTTGGTGGTCGCTCGGCAAGACTCGGCAATACTCGCGAGTATTCAAAGAGTCTGACTACACTGTTATGAACTAACGAGTACATTACGAAAATGGCGAATCGTTGAAAAATAAAAATACTGTATGTTGACCCGTTGAAAAAATAACATTGTATTATGAAATTTAAGGTGAAAGGAACACAAAATTAGAGATCCTTCGAAGTCCAGACTTTAAATGCTTTAGTTGCTCAGCATCCATCCTTATTCAAGAATAAGGCAGATTCTAAACTGCTCAGAATTCTTTCTCATTGAAGGCACAAATTTTCAGCAAAGCTTCTAATTTTGGTATTCCTTCCAAAGTCTCCCGTTGTATGCCAGCACCGTCTCTTCTTTTTTGTGTGTGTGTCTACTAACTAATGCATATATGAATAACAAGATTCTTGCAAGCTTTCTCTCTGCATTTACTTCTTAAAGTGTACAAACTTTTGGAAAAGTGGGTTTATGATATTGAACTTGACATGTAACCATAGCAAACATTATCGTACTCCATAACTATGTAACTTAGTCTATATAGGGATAGATTCTTCTTTGTAGTCCTTTCTTAGGACATAATTCTCTAAATAAATGCGGCTCGCTATCATATTTAGCAAGGAAAGCTTGATACTTTGAGAAAGTCTTGATACTTGTGCACCTCTGTTCTTCAATGCTAGTTCAATATCTTGCATTTAAACTCAATAGTCTTGTTGTTTAGTTAGATGTTCTTTGTATCTTTAACTTCATCTGTTTGATTTCTGCTCATATCGCCAATACCCCTGCCTTTGCAGTGGAAAAGACCGAATGCTGCCAAGTAGTGTGGAAGCAAAGCATCTTTTGAAAGTATTGCCTAATTGTAGAGTTCGCTATTTTAAAGACAGTGGCCACACACTTTTGTTGGTGAGTATTTTCTAGAATTTCATGCTTATATTCGGTGAGAAATTGCATTTTATATTGCATCGCAGAAAAATAGCATTACATTGTGTGTTAGATCAATGGGCTAAAGCCACCTAGTGAAGCTCCCAGCTCCCTATATTAACATAGGCAAGAAGGATCGACACAACAGCGTTATCCCCTAACTTGGACGTATCTATATCTTTTTATTATCACACACGCACAATGTTCATTTAAAAGAGTAGTTGGCAATGGATTTCTTTTCCTTGGAGGATATGCGCCTATATTTTTGGACAATTTTTTTAATTTAGATGTTTAACGGACGAGGAGGAAATTGTGATTTGTTAAGGTAATGGAAAATTTCTTTTTCATTATCCCGAGTTTAAGTGATGATTTTTCCGTCTAAGAGTTGGTTGTTATTAAGATTTCATTAGTTTTGGGTTATGATGACTTTATATACTATCAACTATTTTCCTTTCTTATAGCTATGATCAAATTTAACCGATTAAACAGATCAGTTTTTCAAGTAAAATGTAGTTTTTACTCTTTTTACTTCCCAACGTAAAGTAAGTACAATCATTGACAATAGTTAATGGAAATAAATACACATCGCCACATTTAGAGTAGAGTACATTGAACTTACCTAGGTATCTTAGGAAGAAGAACAAAACAAAGCGAACTTGTACTATGGTTCGACTTTAACATATTCCTATACCAATACCATAATCTAGATTATGATATATTAATAAGGAACAATGAAAGAAAATTCAGTTTTATCTTAATTTCCTTGATGATATCCAGAGCATGACCATAATACTTTAAAAAAAAAATCCCTCACAAAATACAAATACAATCATATGTGAATGGTGCCTAAATAAGTTAGCTAGTTATTCCTTAGTAGTTTCATAATCAGCCCTCCATAATCATCTAACAAAACTTTTTACAATAAAAATGAATGAAGATTACTTTTATAATGTGAATGGACTTTTATGTTACCTTGTTCACATGAAAGTTAGGAAAGATGTAGAAAGACCTAGAAAATGATGCACATGGTCTATAGGGCCTTGAAGGGTATCAAGTTCTTGCCATGCATTATTGGATATTGATTCCTTGTCTTTTGACAACATGTGTAGATTCCATATTGTTCCTCAAACAACATTGGAAGCTACTATATACCATGCCACTATTTTTCCATTAGGAACAACCCTATTGTTGCATTTGTATTTATCTATATTGCACATGTTTCTGGAACGTTGGATTGTTGGGAACGCGGGTATGAGTATTGGATACATCTAGAAGTTTCCCCCAAATTTCCAGGAAACGACAGGCTGGAAATGGCAATAATATATATTAAATAGATATAAATATAAAATAATTAAAAAAATATTAGAAGAGAATAAACATTAACACAAACTAGATGACTTAGATTATCCCTTATATTATGGTTGTAACTAGAACCGCTTAGCAATGAAAATGACAATCAAATTAGGATTAACATATACGCCATTGATTATATAAGGTGGACTCTTTCAAAAGTGGGAACTTTTATAAGTTATAGTCCCTATATTTTTTATTATAGTATAGAATAAGTTCTGAGTCTTGTGTCAATTATGATTAAAATGGTTTAGAATATTAAATGCTTACACGACATTCTATTCTAGGGTATTTGCATAGGTGTATAAATAATCAAATTTAAATTATTATAAAATAATAATGAAGATAATTTTTATTTAAATGTAATATATTAATTGTTTTAAAGTAAGATTTAAACTATTTTCAATTAGTTAAATTTTTTTATTCATAAAGTAAGTAGTAAAATATATAAATTTACGTTCTTTTATTTAATACATAAAAAGTCAAAATAGATTTATATTTATTATTGATTAGCGGTAACTTCAATTCAACGTAGGGACGAGTGAATACTGTAGACAGAGATCAGTGCACCAACTCAACAAGGTAGCACTAGACTTTTACTGCAACATAGTTTTCTAGAGAAAATTATGAGTCAACCATGTATATGTATGGTCGTGGAAATAGGAATGTCTTTAAAAACCCTCCAAGGAAAGGATCACACATTTTCAAAGACATGCACAATAAACTAGAAAGCGCTAAATAGGAAATGATCTCATAGACGATGATGGGTGGGTCGGGTGTATTTTTAATTCAAGAAGTACTCATAAAAAAGTTTTATGACATTGTAACTTCGATTTGTTTTGTCTTTAGTGTTCCACACATTCACTCTTGGGCTACAGAATACCTCAGGTGCATCCTCACATCTTCCTCTTCTTTGGAAATTTCAGTTTCGATTGGTGGCGATCATGAATGCATGGAAGCTCCCAGTGAAGGAAACGCACAAGAAAATGTCCCCAAGCTCTCGATTTTAAAGGGTAAAAGTTCCTAGTAAGTTTGTAACCATCCATAATGGTTACCCTAGATTTGGACCATACCAGTTCCCAAGTTCCTTGAAAACATCGGAACTTGAGAATGAGTTTCCTAAAGGGCGAGAGAGGTTCCCATGCTACATAAGTATTTATGCATTCTTTCAAGTTAATGGCATAATAAGTTCTTGTTGAGTTATGGATTTTGTTTCTGATTGGTCTCCATTCACTTAATAATCACAACTTCATACATGTATAGAAGATCAACAAGTTAATATGAAATGCAACCTACTTAAGATTTAAGGCATCTTTTGTGATCATTCATCATATTGGGAAACCTTGAGTAATGAATGAAACATATCCTCCAACAAACATTCCATGCAACAGATGTCATACATGGTCAACACCACTTCTTGATGTTCATCATCGTTATTCATGAGACAGTTCATACATTGTCCTAGCCCACTAATTTGTGGCCACAAAGCTCAATATGTCCATCATCAATCAGATACATATAAATGAAAGCAACCAAAACGGAGGAATAAAGATGAAAGTTGTGGCCCTTGAAGGTCGTAACCTATTATACATTGATGTAACCAATACCTATTTATTAAAATCGTTAACCATAAGTTGGTACCCATTGTAAGGCATTGTACCCCTATGAATCAAATTTGATAATAAAAAAATAGTATCAAGATGAAGGGAGAAATAATACAAGGTTATTGTCATTAATTCTAAACCCATAACTAAGCATAGTGATGATGTAAATTAATACATTCAATAAGACTAAATTAAAGCAGATGTTTACATATGCATGTTGATAGTGCCAAATGTAGTTGTTTCCTTTGGCTAATTTAGTGCTTTGAAATTGAAAATGAAATGCTTTTGTGGTGTGATGTCCTTTGAATCAAGTCAAAGGACTAGAATGTAGGTAGTAGATTGATGAGACTTGTACCTAAGTTTATAGTGGGCTTACTTTATTAAGTATTATATTTGTAATTTACATTTTGTATTGATCTTTGTATTATTTTTATTTTGAATTTAGAATTGACTTAATCAAACTTGATACTTATTGAACAAGGAGCATTGTTTAAATATGATTGCACTTCTAAAATAGCTATACACTATAAAGTGTACACATGTGTACATTGGGGTACCTAATTTCCTTTATTGCTTGCATACTTGTTAATAGGTTTTCCTCTTTTGTGAGAGTAATTTTTGCAAAGTGTGTACCTAATTTTTGCAAAGTGTGTACATTGTAGTACCTCATTTCCTTTATTACTTGCATACTTGTTAATACGTGTACATTGTGGTACCTAATTTCCTTTATTACTTGCATACTTGTTAATAGGTTTTCCTTTCTTGTGTGAGTAATTTTTGCAAAGTGTGTACATTGTAGTACCTAATTTCCTTTATTACTTGCATACTTGTTAATAGGTTTTTATTTTCGTGTGAGTAATTTTTGCAATGTATATATAAGTACAGTTTATATTGTTCAACTCTTTATAGACATACAAAATTGATGGAGAATGTTCATATTTAATTAAGTCTCCTAAAAATTATATTAAAAATTAAAATATACATCTTTAGATGAGTAATCAAATTTGACCTGGTGACCTATAAATTATTTAGGATGAAATAAAAGAAATACAAAATATAAAAATATAATTTGTAAATTACAAATATAATACATATCAAACTAAAATCTACCAAGGTACCGAGCCTTTTCAAATATAATACATAGTCTCATCATAAAAGTATGTGAAATTTTTTTGTGTGTAAGACAACAAGTTGTCCAATTAAAAGTATGTGAAATATTTTTGTGTGTAAACATAACAAGCTGTCCAATTTCTACATATGTTTATGTGTTAAAATTGGAATTGGAAATGCACATTAAATACAAAAGAGAATGCATTAATGGATGGAAAAGGTGGTAGCCACCTAGTAGGTGGTATTTCGTATTTCATATCCCTTAATTGAATGTCCGACCCCATTTTGTGTTGGTAAGCCTATAATAATTTTGGGTTGACTATTGAATACAGGTCAACATTGCATTTATTACAAGGAAACAAGTGGTATTTCGTATTTCATATCCCTTAATTGATAGTCCGACCCCATTTTGTGTTGGGAAGCCTATAATAATTTTGGGTTGACTAGGTCAACATTGCATTTATTACAAGGAAACAATCTAAGTTTAGGTACATTAGTTTAGGTGTGTTTCTTTGATTTGATTATACTTTGTCTCTATTAAATTAATTTAATTTCTTATTTCTCTTAAAATTATTCATCCTTTTTGTTTGAATTACAGATGTTTTCTAGTAGTTGAAGATGCAATATGTTGTTTCTTTATTTATTTGAGCCATTTTATGTCAAGCTAAACAACTCTTCCACCTTCGAAAGACTCGTTCCCCATTGAATCCTAACTTACAAGCTGCCTTTTCAATTGGCTTATTATATTATTTTATTAAGTACATTTTTTATTTATTAAGTACATAATTTCCTTGCTCTACCGTGGTAAATTTCCTTGCTCTTTGATCAAATCACCAGATCATATAGTTCTGGTTGTAATTCTCCCGCATTCACATAGTTTCATAATGTATTATGTTAGTTTTTGTACCTAGGCAGATGTTCCCTAGGTGACTTTAATTTTTGCCTAAAGTCACTTTAAGAGGGAAAAAGGTGACCCTCACATTAAAAGTCACTTAATGAGACTTTATAACAATAAAGTCACTTTTTTTATAAATTTAAGTGGGTGAGTGATTTTATTTATGAGAAATAAATAAAAGGGATTTTCACTCACATTCAATCTCATCCATTGGATTGATTTTTTTTCCACCATTGGATTAAGAAACTCACTTAGGTCAAACAAAAAGGCATGAGGGAGGCAAAAGGGTTTCACTTTTCATGTTTTCAGGACAAGAGAAGAGCTGAGAGAGAGGAGGTCGAGTTTGCTGAAGGAGGTCGAGTTTCTGAGAGAAATTTATGCACTGAAATCGAGGAGTACAGGAGATTTAAATCTGCACAGAAATCGAGAGGAGAGTACGGCTCATTTATTACTGTACGACTGCTTTAACTTGCACAGAAATCGAGGTGTACGGCAGCCATTAATGCTGTACGATTTGCATTAAATTCTCAGCACAGAAATCGAGGTTTTGTGGGTCTGTACGGCCTGCATTAAATGCTGTACGGACAACATTAAATTTCAGCACAGAAATCGAGGTGTACGGCAGCCATTAATGCTGTACGATTTGCATTAAATTCTCAGCACAGAAATCGAGGTTTTGTGGGTCTGTACGGCCTGCATTAAATGCTGTACGGACAACATTAAATTTCAGCACAGAAATCGAGGTACAGCCTGTGTGTACGGTCTGCAATTTTTGGCACAAAATTCGAGGAAGAAGTACGGCCTGTTTTGCTACTGTACGACTGCATTTATTGGCACAGTTTTCTAGGAGATGTACGGCCTGTTATTGCTGGACATTTGCATGTGATTTTTTGCACAAAGAAAAGAAGAAGGGTGTACGGCTGAGTTTGCTGAGCACATTTCCAGACTTTGAGAAAAAGTTTGCCGATGGAGATAAGTTGTATCTTTCACCATTTTTCTGTCCTGTACTTTGCTGAAGAATAATAAATATCTCTCCTCTCTCTGACTGGTTTTCCCCGTGGGGGTTTTTCCAGGGCTGATTAGCCAAAAATCTCTGAGTCAAATTTATGGTGTGCATGTATTTGTTTTCAGCCTGTTAGTAATTTTTTTACTGTGTGTTTAAAATTGTTCGGCAAAATTTTTAAGTAGCTTCAAGCCTATGCAAAACCGGCTGAAGTGAAAAACACAAATTGTTCATTTAAACCAGCAAGCAGTAAAACTCAGTTTTTTTCAACATGGTATCAGAGCAGAGGGGGCAGAAACAGTGATTTTTGCAGACACAGTAATTTGCAGCATTCAGAAATTTTTGTTATTTTACTTCTGTCAGTGAACAGCACTTTGTTGAGTTGTTGTAGAGATGGCTACAGGACTTAGATTGGAGGATAGGCTGGATGGGACAGGGAATTTTGTGCCGTGGAAGGCTAGAATTCTGCTGTTACTTGAAGAGAATGAGTTGTGGCCAGACATAGTGAGGAACACTACTACAAACCCCATTACCATTCCTGCATCTACAGATGCAGCAGCCCTCACAGCCTTCAATAAGATGGACTGCAAAGCCAAAAGAATTATTCTTGATGCCGTGAAAGATCACATTATTCCTCACATTTTAGGAAAGGACAAGGCACATGAGATGTGGACAGCCTTGACCAGTCTGTATGAGAGTTCTAATGAGAACCGGAAAATGGTTCTCAGAGAAAAACTCAAGAGTATCAGGATGAATGGAGGAGAGGGGGTCACAGCTTACCTTACTAGGATTTCTGCAGTTCGGGATGAACTTGCAGCAGTTGAGGAGAAGGTTGCCGCAACAGAGCTTGTGTGGACAGCAGTGAACGGGGCTTCAAAGTCCTGGGGGGCTTTTGTGCAGGCTATTGTGGGCAGGGAGAACCTACCTGACTGGGAGAGGCTATGGGATGACTTTGTACAGGAGGAGACCAGGAGGGGTCTTGTACAGGGTAGTACTTCTCAGAGAGGAGCTGATGATGAGGATGTGGCTTTCGCAGCCAAGGGTAAGAAGAAGAAGGGCCCCAAGAAGGGTGGGGCCAAGCAGCAGCAGCAGCAGGGACAACAGAGTGGACAGAAGAAGGACTTGAGTAAAATCAAGTGCTATGCTTGTCATGCGTTTGGACACTATGCCTCACAGTGTCCAAGCAAGAAGAAGAAGAAGGGGCAGGGACAGCAGACTGCAGCCTCAGCTGAGGTTGATGAGTTTAGTATTGCATTTCAGAGGGAGTTTTCCCTTTATGCTGGACAGACTGAGGGAGAGAGAGTCACCTTAGCCACCAGCATAGATATGGATCAGGACAGTGAGCATTCCTTGTTGGCAGGACATGGGGGAGACACTAGCTCCCACACCTCAGCAGATACAGGCTTCTTCGATACAGCTTACAGGTCCACAGGTTTCTGGAGGGACAGGATCACAGGGTACAGGTACTGCATCT
>LPNX010372620.1:203623-364790 GCA_001517045.1 Pseudotsuga menziesii | reverse complement strand
AAACAGCTCAAGGATAAGGAGACAGAAGAAGTCGAGCTCCTCGACAAATGCAGGTCTCTTGTACAGACTGTTACCCCAGGACCTGTCGAAGCTGCTACCGACCGACCGCTGGAACGAGCATATCAGTTGTTTGAAGGTTTGGTGTCGACCATACAGACCCACCTCCACGAGACTAAGGCCGGGCAAAAAGAAAAAACTGTCCGACTACTCCTGACTCAGCACACAGCATTCTCGGAGGCTCACAAACTTCTACAAGACCACATGGAGGAATCCATTGTAACTGAGGAAGTACTCTGAGATTGGCCTACTCATTATAGGCAGGTCTATAGTCAGACGAGGCAGACCAGACAAGGCATTCAGGCCTTGGAAAGAAGGAAGTCGACTGAGACGGAACTGAGGCAGACTATCGAAGATCAAATAGTGATGGAAAACACTAAGCTGCAGCAGTTGGAACGTGAGGCACACCAGTGGGTTCAGAAAGCCCTTCCCAACTTGGAGAAAGTCGACAACATCTGTCTGCAGATGAAGAGACTCCTTGAGACTGCGGAAGAACACAATCAGCTGCTGGGCCCCAACATGGAAAATATTGCAGAAATGGCAATGGCAGAGAAGATGTCGGTACTCTCAAATCTTACTACTCTGACCATCGACATTCAGAAAGCTTTGCAGACATGGACAGACTTTCAACATCAGCTTGCCATCACAGCACCAGCAATAGTTGAAGTCTGCGTGCAGAAGAGACCAACTATTCATCTGCACTGCCCACCTCAGTAGCAGTACCCCGTTGCAAATCTATTTTTGTACTTCTAATATATTTTTTTACCTCCCTCTTTCTTCGGGATGAAGAAATGTTTTGTTTGTGGGGGAGATGTAGAAGGAGCAAGTCGACATAAGTCGACTTGAACGAAGACCGACTTAGTCGATCAGCCGACTAAGTCGAGAGACCGACTACGTCGGTCGGCTGAGTAAACACAGTAGTTAGTCTGTTAACTAATAGTCGTGTCGGTTCGGTGAACCGACAGGTAGTTATGATTGTAACTGTTTGTAACCTGTATATTAGGCTGTTGAGCCACTCAAGAACGTAATTCAGTTCTTGGCTTTGTATGATCTATTGAGAATAATATAATCTATTCATCTTATCAGTCTTGTCTCTTGTTTCTGTGTATATTCTATGTATTTTGGTATGTATTATTGGTAACCTTATGTGATCCATGAGATTACAACAAAGGTCAGTGAAATGATAGAGAAATGTCCATTGGTCATGAATGGGTTGGTCACTTGTATAGACCTGAATGTGCTACCGCTTGGTTCCTATGATGTTCTCATTGGAATGGATTGGTTAGAAGCTCACAGGGTGAAGCTTGACTGTTACAATAAGACTTTCGAATGCATGGATGAAGAAGGGAACCTAGTAGTTGTGAAAGGCATTCCAAAGGTGATTTCAGTAAGGCAGGTTTCAGCAATGCAGTTAAAAAAGTTCTGTAGGAAGGGTTGCCAGTTGTATGCAGCTCATATTTTGGAAACATCAGGAGATGAAACTCCGAGGTTGGAGGATTATCAGGTGTTACAGGAATTCAGGGATGTGTTTCCTGATGAGATTCCAGGGCTTCCTCCAAAGCGGGACATTGATTTCACAATTGAACTTGTGCCGGGAGCATCACAAGTGTTCAAAGCACCCTACAGGATGAGTACCCCGGAGATGCTAGAGTTGAAGATGCAACTGCAAGAGTTGTTGGAAAAGAAGTATATTCGGCCAAGTGTGTCTCCTTGGGGAGCACCAGTTCTATTTGTAAAGAAGAAAGATGGTACACTCAGGTTATGTATTGATTATAGACAATTGAACAAGGTTACCGTGAAGAATAAATATCCTTTGCCTAGGATTGATGACCTCTTTGATCAAATGAGAGGAGCAAAGGTGTTTTCTAAGATTGACTTGAGGTCTGGTTACCATCAGGTGAGAATCAAGGATGAATACATTCATAAGACAGCCTTCAGGACAAGGTATGGGCATTATGAGTTTGTAGTGGTGCCATTTGGTCTCACAAATGCACCAGCTACATTTATGTGCCTTATGAATAGTGTCTTCAGGAGGTATTTGGACAAGTTTGTTCTTGTTTTCCTTGATGACATTCTTGTTTATTCTAAGAACGAGGAAGAACATGAAGAGCATTTGAGATTGACATTGAATTTTCTTAGGGAGCATCAGTTGTATGCAAAACTAAGCAAGTGTGACTTCTATAGAGATAGAATTCAGTATTTGGGACACATTATCTCAGAGGAGGGTATATCTGTGGACCCCGAAAAGATAGAAGCCATTATGAATTGGCCTACTCCAAGAAATGTGACAGATGTAAGATCTTTTATGGGACTTGTAGGATACTACAGGAGATTCATTGAGGGATTCTCCAAAGTTGCACATGCCGTCACTTCTTTGCAAAAGAAGGGGACGAAGTTCGAATGGACATTGAGGTGTGAAGAAAGCTTCCAGCAGTTGAAGAATCTTCTCACTAGTGCACCTGTATTGAAGGTTACAGATCCAGAGAAATATTTTGTGGTGTGTACCGATGCATGCGGACAAGGTCGTGGAGGATTCCTTATGTAGGACAACCACGTGATATGTTATGAGTCAAGAAAGCTGAAGGAACACGAGATGAACTATGCCACTCATGATCTAGAGCTTGCAGCCATAGTACATGCTCTCAAGATGTGGAGACATTACTTGATGGGCAGGAGATTTGAGCTCAGAACAGACCATTGTGGTTTGAAGTATTTGTTTGATCAGCCCACTCTGAATGCTAGGCAAGCAAGATGGCTGGAGTTTTTGTGTGAATTTGATTTTGAAATCAAGCACATAAAGGGAAAATAAAATAAGGTGGCTGACGCACTCAGCAGGAAGGTGCAGGAAATGCATGTGTCATCTCTTAGTATTTGCCAATCAGATTTGAGGCAGCAGATTGCCAATCATGTTGCCAGAGATGAACTGTATGAGCAGGTAAAAGACAAATTGTAGCAGCAATGTCTTGAGAAGAGGTATGAGGGATATAAATTGGAAGAAGATGGGATTCTCACTTATAAAGGTAGAATTTATATTCCAGATGTAGCATATTTGAGGAGAGTTGTTATGGATGAGATCCATCAAGCTCCGTATTCTGGTCACCCAGGATATCAGAAGACAATTGCTACAGCTAGAAAGCAGTACTTTTGGCCAGGTATGAAAAAGGATATGGCTGAGTACATTTCAAGGTGAATGAAATGTCAACAGGTAAAGGTTGAGCATCAACATCCAGCAGGATTGTTGCAACCTTTGCAAGTTCCGGAATGGAAATGGGAAGTTATTTCCATGGATTTTATTACAGGATTGCCAATGACTTGGAGACAACATGATTCCATCATGGTTGTGGTAGACAAGTTGACTAAGGCAGCACATTTTATACCGGTTAAGTCTGCGTGTGAGACTGGTGACATTGCAAAGATCTTCATGAAGGAGATATTCAAATTGCATGGACTGCCTAAGGCAATAGTCTCTGACAGGGATGTCAAGTTCACTTCCAACTTTTGGAAGGGGTTGTTTGCAGATTTGGGTACAAAGCTAAACTTCAGCACTGCATACCATCCTCAGACAGATGGGCAGACAGAAAGAGTTAATCAGGTGCTTGAAGACATGCTTCGCATGTACGTGATGGACAAACCAACCAAGTGGGAAGATTACTTGCACTTGGTGGAGTTTGCTTATAACAATGGACAGCAGACATCCTTGGGGATGAGTCCGCATGAAGCTTTGTATGGAAGAAGGTGTAGGACACCAGTGACTTGGGATAATCCAGTGAACAGGATTGTGCTTGGACCAGAATTGCTCAAGGAAATGGAGCAAGAGGTTATAAAGATCGGGCAGAAGCTGAAAGCAGCACAGGACAGACAGAAAATCTATGCAGATAAGCATAGGGTGAACAGGGAGTTCAGTGTTGGGGATCATGTCTACCTCAGAGTGAGGGCAAGGAAGAGTTCCTTGAAGCTTGGTAGTTGTGCCAAGTTGTCACCGAGATACTGTGGGCCGTTTGAAGTGCTTGAAAGAATTGGGCCAGTTGCATATAGACTTGCATTGCCTACTAGCACTAGAGCTCATAATGTTTTTCATGTTTCTTTGCTTAAGAGATATGTACATGATCCTAACCATGTGATAAATTGGGATGTGATTCAGGTGGAACCTGAGGGAGAGTTCCGAATCAAGCCAATGCGCATCCTCGGCAGGAAGGTCACAATGCTCCGGAACCGAGCCATAGGTCAGGTAAAGGTGCAATGGGATCACTTCGGACCTGAAGAGACTACATGGGAGCTGGAGGATGCCATGCGATTGGCACATCCATTTTTGTTCAATTCTGCAGAACACTGAGGCGATACCAGTGTAGCATTTTGTTCAAATTTTGTAAAGCACTGAGGACAGTGCTATTGAAGGGGGAGGGGAATGTAATGTCCCAGTTTTGACCCTGTTACATTAGATGTATATGATGTATAAATTGTAAATGATCAGGGTGTGGAGCTAAAGGCCAAGGCCCCACCATTGATCGGTTATGTTATGTTTTGGATTTGAATTGTCATCGATGGTATATCGGGGCATGCAACATATATTATGACAATCATAATGTAAATATGCATCTATAATTAAAAATGAACCCGACCAGCTATGATCGTGGCAACTAAAATGAGAAAGGGGCATGATTTTCACAAGGATAGGGGTGGGGGAAATTGTCAACCTTGGCCAATGAGAGAAAAACCCATATGTATTCTTTCTTTGTTTTATTCCAACCACTTTCATTAAGAAAGGCTGCTAGTGGTTGAGGCAGTTAATTGTTTTGGGGAGTGGGGTGGTAGGACTGTCAGTCCTCACCCACACGCACACTCTACCCACGATTTTGCTATTCATCCCCTTACGCAGACACTTCTTCCTCTCCACGAGTTGCTAAACACCCAGGCACTGCAATTTCGCGTCCTCTTGGTAGTTGTTCACCTTCACGCACTTCCCATTTGTCTGCTCATGGTTTTCACGCACAGGAATTTTCCTGGTTTCACCCACGCTGTTTTTTTTTCCTCCGCGGATTTGAGAGTGGTGTGGCTCCGTCCTTTACTCACGGGATGATTTGTGGGTTTGGCATTGTGATTGTTCACGCACCGGTGGGGAGACTATAAAATTCATCCCTAGTATGGTCTGCATACGTTTTTCCCAGCAGTTTTGGTTGTGCAAAACGGGTCTTTGTTCCCCCACATCGTGAGCAGTGGTTGCTGTTACGTTTGGGGACTGCGGTAGAAGGTTTGAAGTCGTTTTTCCTGTTTAAGCTGTGACAGCTAAATTAATTGCCTGAGTGCAATGGTGGGTCTTTGGACTGTGAGAGGATTAGGGAGGTTGGCTTAGATTTGCTTGATAAACCTGGTGGTTGAAAACCACACAAACAGAGCTAGAGGGCTGGCCTTCTTCTCCATCACCCCTGAATAGCACTGGAAGGGAATGCAGGGCCTAAGGGACTGTGTAGCAGAGAAGGGACTGATTCCTTGTGTTGGGTGTGTTTGGGTGTCTTAGAGGTCAGGCTAGTTCTGGTGTAGGTGTTCTTGGCTCTGTAGTGAGCTCACCAGCTTAGCAATCTTCCTTCTCCAGCTCCTTCGTGGCCTGATAAACCCAACTTTGTTGGCTTGGCTGTGTGTTTTGTATATCCTTGGCTATGTGTAAGCCTGCTAGTTCCCTTATTCCTTGGAGAATCATGCCCAGCTCGGGGGTGGCAGCGTTGCTGAGAGATTAAGGAGCACGCTGGCCTATGGTTGGGTGGAACATTGCAGCGACGTAGCTGGTTGCGGAGCAAAGTTTTCATAAGATAAGTAATCTTGCCCATTTTTACTTCTGCAACCATATTTTCTGTCAATGATATGAAAATGATGAACATGTTAAAATGAATGCTTGTGTGAATGCATGTTGATTCCGCTGTGCAAGATAAACAATTATAGTTGTGTATGATAAACAATTGCGTTTATGCATGTTATACTGCAATGCATTTTCTTTCAGCATTTTGTTTCTGTAAATTTTATGCCTTTACATGTTCATGGGGCTCTTAGCCCGGGTGGTTTAAGCCACGGGTCGCGTCCTCTTCATCGTTCGGAGGCACGGGGACGTGACATCGCTGATTTAGACAACTTAGGGTAACCTAGACCCTTCCAACATGATAAAGACATCACAGAAGTGGCAGCGCCTTCGTCAATCACAGTGCGCTTGACGGTCATATTAAGACATTCTACATGAATCAAAAGAGACACATAGTAAGGAAAGCGAGGCTGAAGTCCTGTGGTTTCAAACTTAATCATGGAGGAAGAGTCATAATCATTCACACCAAGGGTAGAAAGCAACACCTTCCTTTGCGAAGGACAACTCTGAAGCACTTCCAATGCAGACATCGCACAAGGAGTGTGGCCCAAATCCTCGACAACTGAATAGTTCTGGGCGGCTCGGGCATTTGGATTATGCCCCAAACGCTTACGGACTTCCTTAGGAATGCAACATGCAGTCTCAGGCTTATCCATAGGTTTCTCAATACGCAAAGGGGACCCTGGTGGATCAAGCTCTTTTCCTGGGTCGGGTTGTGGTGAACCATAATCTTTCGCACGGGTCACAACTTTAGCAGCACGTACCATTTTAATGCAACCACAACTACTACCCTCCGGCGGATCTTGATCACCACCAGACTGGTCATGGAACCTCGATTTCATATTTTGATTGTGTAGTAAAGGGTTAGTTAGCACAGCTGGGCCCTATGACAAGAATCTCAAGGCTTCCTCAATACAAGGGCATAAGTAAGTGAGGTGATCGTCCTTACATAACTTGCAAGGGAACTTAACCTTACATTTAGCTTGCTTATCCCCCCCAGCATTCCGGTCGTTCTTGTCCTTACTATTAGCATTCTCGTTCTTATTCCCACCCTTACGATTATTTTTACCCTTTTTTCTATTTCGTCCGGGCTGCTGGTTACCCTTCTGGTCCAACGATTACACTGAAAGTACACTCACCGTTTCGGAAAGTTGAGACGAAGCCGTAGCTTTTCCCGAAGCAGATTGGTTGATTGACAGTTGACTAACTTGTTTTGCAACCGAATCCACAGGTTTCGCACTTACACAATCCACAATGCCATCGGCATGTGGTCCAGGTTTGACTTTGGGGTCGAAACTGGAACGCGAAGCATTGGGAATAATCTCATATAACAAACTAGACTGAGCATAAATCAGGTCCAGTTCCTGCACCCTAAAAATCGCTTGTTCCTGATTTTTCACTTTGGATGTAGAAACATCCTTCGCTATATATGGAAATAACGACTTGAGGAACCACTCGAGGAAATATTTGTGACTTTATCAGAGATATTTGTGGCTTTATCTTGCTGAAATGTCGACAAGAGTTCAATACCAACATCATAACACACTGGTAGCTGGAAGTGGTTAAGAAAATTCATCGCAAGGTCATCGAACAAAGCGAAAGCTCCCCTAAGTAGCTCTATATACCATTTCGCGGAAGGCCTTGTAAGGGTTCGTTGAAATAGCCTTAAATGGATGGAGTCCTAATGTAAGGAATTCGAAGAGCACCATAGGTGAAACGTATAACGTGTTCGCTCGGATCCTCTCCTGGTTTGCCCTTGAACTTAGGTATGTCTGAGGGAAGCTTGGTAGGGACAGTTGGCGAATCCAGGTCATGAGCTACAGGATCGTTCGTTAATCTCGACAAGTCAGGAAGGTTGAGCGTCGTGAGGAAAGGGAGCCTAGGATGATGAGGTCGATGGACTGCTCCCTAATTCATATAGGTTTGATTACCACCATGGCCTTGGCCATAGTGCCCTCCTCCCGTATGACCTATATAGGGTGGCGTGGAAGCACCATAGTGTGGTGGACCTTGACTAGTAGGAGCTATGAAGCCATAATTAGGATAGTAAGTAGTTTGTTGATACCCGCCCGCATAAGGTGAAGAACCCTGTCCATACTGCATCCCATAATAGGGTCCATAAGTCATCGCATGTGATGTCCCATGGGACACTCCGTAAGTAGGAACATACATTCCAGAAGTAGTAATATACATTTCAGAAGTAGGAATGTGACCTCTAGAAGTATGAGCATGGCCTCCCGAAACAACAGGCAGTACATGAAGCTGAGACACAACCGGTCTAGTAACCGCAGTACGGACATGACTCATAGCAACGTTTCAGCCCGAAGGACCACGTGAATAAGGTGGAGGGTGAACATTTGAAGAAGTAGGGACCGAGGACGGAGGGACCTAAGTAATAATGTACGTACTATTCCCTATTGTCACCCGTCTTGGGTCTGGTATCCTAATAGGATCACTAACCCTAGACCTGGGAGGAATATGTGATGTAAATTCCACCACCGGGATGGAAGGTACAATGTGAATAGTGCTCCCAAACATCTCTACATGGTAAGGAATGAGAGTGGCCCCAGACATAGTGTTAGGCTTGAATTCAGATTTGACATGAAATGCCAAATCGTGTGTGGGAAAACCAGACATACCATAACTACCATAGCTAGTGCTTGCGGGTTCAAAATGAGTCTCGACATCCTCCGGCATTCCATACCAGTAATGCGTCAATGGGGAATCAACCCTAGAGTGAGTAGGTCTATCATGAAAGGTTCCTATCTCAGAAATCAGGGGGCCTAACTCAGCTAAGTTGGGTGAAGGATCGTAGGTAGGAGTAAACTCCCCGTCATCCACTCGAATGGGAGAAGGTGGTTCAGGAATACTTTCCATATGGTCTCCCATGGTGTGTGAATTAATGTGTGAAATAGTCCACCTGGACTGTCTAGGTATCTCTCCCAAAGGAGGAGGAGAAGTAGAAGGCAGAAGTCCTGCTAAATGACGAGAACAGCGAGGAGCCGCACTTGAATCCATAATGACTCAAAAAATAGAAAACACTCTCTATTTAGGCAAACCTTAGGCAAGCTATCGTGCACAGAGAAATCACTAATAAAATCTAAATCCAAATGCAAGCAAAAAAGGGATGGATAAGTGAGCTCCCGAATGAAGCAGGTATGTCTCACCTAGGAGAGGCTTGAGACTCCCATACACAACAAGTGGAGGTACATAACCAATTATTGTGGCCCTCAGCTTCAACACGTAAAGCAACTATGCTTTCCAACCCCAACCTGGCTGGGACACCTGCAGAATAACCCCTGCAAAGTACTCCCTCGATATCCTAGGCAAGGCCACTAAGGTCACCTCAATATAATCAATGCTCAGGAAGATAGTCGCGAGATTGACAGTATGGGCAGGGTAACAAAGCCCGAAACTCTTGAAAGAGCCCCAGATACGAATACAATCCTGAAAATATCTTCGGTGCTACTCAGTTATGACTAGGGGTCATCCCAATCAATAACCGCTCACACTGCCTTGTGCTTAACTGCCTTTTGAGAGGAGGATCCTGAGAAACACTAGTTATACCAAGGATTTCACACACTCACCTGGACAGACACATACATGTTGTTGTTTAGTGGTCTTGGAGAATTTACTCACAATGAACTATTCCAAGACCCTAAAACCTAAGCTTGTTGGTGCACCCTAGAAAAGAAAAGAGTGTAGTTCATTTTAATTTAGCGTTGATTTTAGTTGGCTTTATTACTCAAAAAAGGGATATGACCGTGCAACTAATGGTGTTATGACACAACATGAAGTAAAATGCACACCTAACAATCAATGCAAATGCATGGTGTCCATGAAAACAGGGTATGCTACTATGTGAAATGCACAATTTTTCTTCAAATGATGAATGCAATCTTTTCTATATGAAGTCCTAACTAGTACTCCAAAGCAAATCTAGTGCAAGTACAATGCAAAATGCAAAATGCAATGCATGATGATAAGAAAATATTTTTGGATTTTTTGAAATTAAATGAGATACAAAAAGAAAAAGAATGATTCTATGACCCCTAGACTCTACAAGCACACTCAAATAGCACTCAAGCAAAGCACTAAGGTAAAAGAACTCTAATGCACTAATCCCAAACAAAAAATCGAAAATGCCATGACAAGAACCTTCTTAAAAAAAAATTTAGCCTAAAAAAAACGTTTCTACTCAGAAACAGAGGTATAAACAGACTCAGGCAGTGCCAAAGGAGACTCAGCAATCATCAAACTTCACCCAGCAACCATTTAATTTCCACAAAAAGGAAAAACTAAGGGAATACGTGATTATTCGCAGTAACCCCGCATGTATACGCAGAAATAGCAGAGGAACCCACATGCATACGCAACTGTGAGTTAAAAACTCACGTACAGGAAGAAAGGTGCATAAAATCAAGGCAAACTGACAAGCTAAGACAAACTTCACACCAATCAAACACTACCAGCATACATGCCCCCAGACCCGACACAGAAACAAGAGAGAAAGAGCAATTCAATTTCATTGAATGCCAGTAAAACAACCCCCAAAGGACAACTACTAGGAACTCCCCAATGGAGTCACCAATTCTGTTATAGAGAGAAATTCCTATGGCTTGGGGTACCACAACAGACAGCTTGACTCCAGAAATCAATCTTTTCCGATATGCAATAGAAATTAAATGTCTAACACTAAAGGATCAGACCTCGTACCTTATTCCAGACGGTTGAAGTAGATCCCCAATGAGCTTTCCAACTTCATCTTGAATTGATAAATTACTTCCTCAACAACAACTAACAATACAAGCATGCTATATATCATGGTTTTAGATCTATTCTATCATATATAATCAACAATGTATAAGCATTTGAAATAATCCCATTGATAAAATATTCATTCAAACACACATTATTGGACAAGAAAAGATATTTCTATTAATATAAATCAGAGATTACAATAGATACAACCTTTGATGGTACGTCTGCGAACCAGAGAAACTAAATCCCCCACTTGGGCCTCTACCACCTCAATCCCCCTGTTGAGGCCTGGAAAATCGCAGGCAACAACAGTAAGGGATTCTCTCCAGTCAACGTTCCCAACTAGCCCGTGACTGTTTGGTGTAGGGAATCCATCCGGTTTGCGGTCCGGCTACCGTAGGTCAAGTACAAAACAAAGGGCTTTACCGGTTACGGCCCGATCCACCGAGTTTTTGTATTTTGACTTAAATTATGAAATGCACGTGCCTAATTAACAATGCAGATTGATAAAGATGCAAAGATCATTCACAATGTGATGCACAGGTTCTTACCTCTCGTCTTAGAACTCATAAGCATCTAAATCATACAAATAGTAATAAAATAAAATTAACTAAACTATCTCTAGAGAGCTGGATTAATTCATGAGTAATTCAATATTGTTTAGGTGTTATGGCAAATCACAGATAGCTATTCTTATAACCAAACATATAAACAGAAGTAAAAGTATACATGACAAGATATCTCATCAACAATTAAAACATTCCATTACTCATAGTGGAAGAACACCATAAAAATACTGAAGAATCTTCAGACAAGAACATAGGTTCAAGAAATTAGAACATTTTTACAGCTAATGAGACACAGCTGAAAACGAAATAGTTCACATTCAACATTGCTCATTTAAACGCATTGATCCATTCCACATAGCACTTTCTCCAACAGGTAAAATTTTCACTTTCTAGTTTGTAAAACGAAATAGTTCCTCTTACAAGCAAAAGGTTTACAAGTTTTCCATGGAAAAAGCCCCGTCTAAGCTCTACTTTGAAATATTTAAACTACAACGATCGACCGCCTGGGCTGCCCCCCAACGTATGACCTTTCAATTCCCCAACGCTTCATATTCCTCTATTTTTTCTGCGCATGCTCATGATTGGTTGGGTAACTTCCAGACCTTTCAGAGCTACTCCTTTGTCACCATTCATTTTGTCTTTTCCTTCATTTGTTCTTCTTTGCAATCCTGTTGTTTTCAGCTCTACCTCCACCAAATAGCCCGTTATGCCTTCACACCGCGGTAATCTGAAAACGTCTTTTGAGTCCACCTGCGATTCAACAAAGTTTATCATTAATTGGGACTGCGTTATAAAACAAAGCAACAAATTATACCAACTGAAATGTCCAACCCAAAAGAAATGGCCGGGTGCGCCACCATTATTAGAATTTTATCAAACGCTGACATCACTATTTTGTTTATCCACAGGTTTGCACAAAACCACCCACGACAGGAAACAAGGACTCATCGGCCGCTCAAAATACCAACATTGGAAGGGTAGACCAATCCGCAGGTAGGAAGAATTTAAATTGTCAATCGAAGGATATTAACATCGGAGGCTAAACAGCTTTCCCAGTCGCAACGGTGGAAGAGACATAGGTTACGGACAAGTGACTG
The DNA here is from genome assembly GCA_001517045.1 of Pseudotsuga menziesii. Lineage (NCBI taxonomy): Eukaryota > Viridiplantae > Streptophyta > Pinopsida > Pinales > Pinaceae > Pseudotsuga > Pseudotsuga menziesii. The sequence goes on along the minus strand of LPNX010372620.1, from coordinate 352,458 downwards.
AAAGGCGGGAAAATTCCCAATCGGAAATCGGAAGGGTAACCACATCAGAAGCCAAATGACTTTCCAAGCCACAACGGTGGAAGAGAAAAACTACAGGTCCGTGACGAAAAGGGTCAACATGCATCGGCAGTCGGAGCTCTTTATGCTTCGGACGCTAAGCCGCTTTGGGATTAGCAACGGCGGAAGGGAAAAAGACAAAAGCAGTCGATTTAACATGGTGTGACGCCCGATTTAACAGAAAAAATAAGTGTTTGGAAGTTTTTTTAAAATAGAAAATCAGCAAAGGTTTAAAACCAATTTTACTTCCGAAACCGCAGACTCAAAGAACAAAAGATCCGATTTATCACTGGCTAGTAAACCAAACTCACATCTGCGATCAATCACAAAATTCAAACACAGGTAACCCTTGAAACCAGCTAAAAATCAGTCTACACAATCATTCAAAATTAAAACCCGACCAATAAGTTCCAGGATCCTACGATTTAAGAACAACGCTAAATCATGAGGAGGGGCCTAAAATTTTAAGAAATTTGGGGAGAACGGTTGCGGCTGCAACAACTGGCGATCACCTGGTGAACCTATATCTCTGGGCGATTGTTCTTTGAGTGATAGACTATTTAACAATAAATGCATCTTATTGAATTCTTCCAGCGATCCAAATTTCTCAAATGACAGAAGTGTGTACCTTTAATCATTGATGATAGTCCAATTTGGGAGAGTGGAAACCAAGATTTTCAAGTCCAGATAACTCTATTGAGGCTAGAGGATGAGTTTCGTTATTACTTTTGTCTTCAGGTAGCAGATAGCTTGGACACCATAGGGTTGTAGCATATGGTAAATAGAAATATCCGTTTGTTCCTTATTCCCATGCCACTTTAGCACTTTTTGTGCTTCTGGACTTTTGTCCCCTTTTATATTAGTCCTCCTGCATGCCTTTCTTACTGAATTTTAATTCAGGATCCTCTATCCCATAGTGTCCTTTTGTGTGAGCGGTGTACTTCATGTTTCAGCTCATGGACGGAGAGGATCTTTCGGCAATTTAGTACTTATGATTCAACATCTGCTTTCATGTATGATGCTTGCATAGGAGTTTTTGACTCTTATTTGCCTTTTGGGATTCATTTCTTGGCATGGGATCATTTATATTTAATATACTATTCACCTTACTCCTTTCCATGGGTCCTCTTCTGTCGCTCCTTAGAACATTTTAAGTGTGACGTGGATGGAGCCTCAACATAGTATTCCAGACTCTCTAAATCCGGTTTATTTCACAGGGGTTAAGCAGGACTTCAATGCACACAGAGCTTATTCGAGAAAACTGCTAAACTGGAAGAAGTTCTTTTAGAAACACACAGTCTGAGACCCAAAAATGTTGATCATTCCCAAACATTTTGATGTTCTCCATGCAACCGCGGGTTCGTTCCCTTTATTGGAATCAAGAAAAATCAAACTAAGCAAACTAAAAAAACATGACTCAAAAGACAGCCAAACATATTATTTATATACAAGACAAAAGAACTCAACGAAACTCAGGAAAAATAAGGATTGAGAACCAAACCATTCACTGGTAATTTCTCTTCCCACCCCTGTAGATCTTGCAACTTATAAGTAGAAGGGCCAAGCTTTGCTGCAATCTGGAAAGGGCCTACCCACAACTACTGGAATTTAGTGTGCTTTCCTTTCTCGTCATGCATTAGAGGAAATTTCAACTCAAAATGGCCCTTTTAAATTTTATTCAAATTCCATGTCATCATGTGTTAGCCAATGAAATTGCTTTAAATTTGAAATACCGTATAGGTCTTAAACACTTTTTTAATATAAATTTGGGGATAGCTATCATAAAAAAAAAAACTACTTTTTTTGTTTGTATTTTTTACATATCTCCCTGTGTTTTTACTCAAATTTCGATCAGGAGAGCTCGTTGGATGCAGAATTAAATTAGGCATCCAACGAGTACCACTCGGCATACTTTTGATGGACCCCACTACCCGAAAAACAAGAAATACCTGAAAAAATGGAATGATGACATCATCATTCTGTTTTTTCAGGTATTTCTTGTTTTTGGGGTAGCGGGGTCCGTCAAAAGTATGCCGAGTGGGTACTCGTTGGATGCAGAATTTAATTTCGTATCCAACGAGCTCTCCTGATCGAAATTTGAGTAAAAACACAGGGAGATATGTCAAAAATACAAACAAAAAAGTAGTTTTTTTCTTTTCTTCCTCCAAAATTAATAAATATTATTTTATTATTTTAACTATTATTTTATTAGTTCATTTTAGGAGGCCCGTTTTGAGTTGAAATTTCCTCTAATGGGGGTGATCCCATTTGAGGACTAAGTCTCCTACTTCAAAGTCTTTTGTTCCAGCTTTATGTTTGTCGAACCATCTCTTTACTAACTCTTGATGTTGCTTAAAGTGTTCCCTGGCTTTAGATCTAGCCTCTTCTGCTTTCAGAAGATTGCATATCCTCATCTGCAAAACTTCATTCTCCGACCCTCTAGACTCTTGAGCTATTATGGAAGAGGGTAGCATGATGTTGGGGGGGAGAATGGCTTCTTTACCATACACAAGGGTATACGGTGACACTCCTATCATAGAATTGGGGGTGACTCTATAGGCCCAAAGGGCGTTTGGTAGCGGTGAGTGCCAGCTCCTCTGGTTTTCTATCACAGTCTTCTTTAAAATCCTAATCAGATTCTTGTTAGTGGATTCAACGAGGCCATTTCCTTGTGGATAGTAATTAGCAGAATAATGCAATTTTATCCCTTTATCGTGAGCAAAAGCAGTTAATTTAATTGATGAAAAGTACGTAGCATTATCAAAAACTAACGAAACTGGAACTCCAAACCTGGTCATGATGTGGTCCTGCAGGAAACTGATGACCTCGTCTTGATTTATCTTGCACAGCGAAACTGCTTCGACCCAGCGAGTGAAATAATCAGTTGCGGTCAGAATGTACTTGTGTTGTAGGGAGGAATTTGGTTTTATTTCTCCAATGATATCCAACCCCTATTGCTCAAATGGTTCCGTGATCATCACAGGCTTTAGGGGTGCTGTTGCTTTAGGTTGTCTCCCACTACACCTTTGGAAAATATCACACTTCCTGACATGTGCGTATGCATCTTTGAAGAGCGTAGGCCAATAGTAACCTGCCTTGAGGATTTTTTGGACTGTAGTATCTCCTGAATAATGTCCCCCAGCAGGACCGTCATGCAACTCTGACATTACTTTCTTCACATCTTTCTTTTCTAAGCATCTGAGAAGAACCCCATCATAATTCTTTCTGAATAATACTCCTTCAACAAGTTGATAGGAGGCTGATTTAAGACGCAGCACTCTTCTTTGCTTGGAACTCTAATGTTCTGGCAACAGCCCTGCCTGCAGGTAATGCACAAGGTCTCTATACCAAGACTCGAGAGCTGTAAACAAAGGACATACCTCTATTACATGTAATTCGGCTTCATCTTCCCAGGCGTGTTCTTCATTTTTTTCATTTTCAGTCATCTTTTTGCACAACCCTTGTCCTTTAACTATAGACACTGGCTTGAATTCAAGGTCTTACTCTTGAATAGCTGTTACCTAGTTGCCTCTTCTTTCTCCTAAATCCTTCTGTACAAGATGAGACCTTACAGCTGGGTAGGGGATGATCACCTTGGTTCTATTTTTTAAAATATAAGGCCTGAATTGCTTTACTGCTTTGAATACAGTGTAAGCTTGTTTATCAACAGCTGGGTAATTCAATTCGGCCCCCTATAGACCAGTACTCATAAAGGATATTGGGAATTCATCCCCCCCATCTTCCTTTTGGGTGAGCACAGCTGCTAGTGAATCATCGGATGCAAAGGTATACAAGATAAAATCTTTGTCGAAATCTGGGCTTTTCAGGGAGGGTGCATGTGCAACAGCAGTTTTGATTTTGCTGAATGCGCTCTTCTCAATTTCAATCCACTTGAATAGTGCATTTTTCTTTACCATCTGCTGCAACGGCTTGACAATCTGAGCAAAATCAGGCACAAATCTTCACATGAAGTTTATCGTTCCCATAAATGATTGCATCCCCTTTTTATTATGGGGCAAGGGGATTTGTTCAATAGCCTTAATTCTTTCTGGATCTATAGAGATTCTTTTCTTTGAAACTATGTGACCCAGCAACTTGCCCTCCGTGATAGTGAACACACACTTCTTGGGATTGAGTGAGATGCTATATTTTCGACAGCGTTCGAAAATTTGCCTTAAGTGAAACGCGTGCCCTTCTCTTCTCTTCAAGAATATTGTAATATCGTCAAGGTATACTACAGCACTTCGGCCAATCAATCCATGGAAAGCTATGTCCATAGCCCTTTGAAACGTTTCTCCAGCATTTATAATCCCAAAGGGAATCCTTCTGTAGGCAAAAGTCCCCCATTTGGTCCAGAACGTTGTCTTCAATCTGTCTTCTTCAGCTACTAATACTTGATTGTAGCCAGAGAAACCTTCTAACAACGAAAACAGTTCAGAACCTGAGACCATTTGTAGCAATTGCTCCATGGGTGGAATAGGATAGTTATCTTTGTCTGAAGCACGGTTTAAGTTCCTGAAATCCACACAGAGTCTGATCTCTCCAGATTTATTTCTCACTGGTACCAGATTTGATACCCACTTAGAGTGTCTGACCTTAAAAATGATTCTAGCATCCAATAATTTCTTCACTTCACTCTGAATGAGCGGTTCCAATTTTGGATGCATTTTTCTTAAAGGTTGTTGATATGGATTGAGACCAGCTTTGATGGGAATGATGTGTTTGATGATGCTGGTGTCATATGTTTTCAAATCTTCATATGTCCATGCGAAAACATCTTTATATTGTTTAAATAGACTTACAAATTTGTCTCTTTCTACTGGTGAACAACATTTGCCAAGGTTTACAAATTTAGGACTCACCTCAGTCCCTAAATTTATCAGCTCGAACTGTAGAGATGATTTGTGAGTCTTCACGTTGGCTGGTCTTCTAAACTTTTCATTTAAATCAAAAATTCTTTCCAACGTTCTGACTCCTTTAGGGATGAAATTGTCATATTTCATCTCATCCTGATGTTCTTCATCATCTATAATCACCCCTTTGAACACCTCATCATTTGTTAAGAATTCTATTATTTGCTGATCATCGTCAAACACTCGCAGGTTGGTGATCATATCTGGTACTGAGGGCCTGAAAATCAATTCGACAGAGCATCGATTATTAGTGGGTACGAGCCTAGCGGCTGATGTGGCCAACAAATCAGCTGCTACATTTTTAAGTCTTGGAATTGAAATAATATTGAATGCATTAAAACATTTAAGCAGGTCCCATACCTCATTTTGGTAAGCTTTCAAGTGAGGGGAAACACAATGCATTTGATTGCGGATTTGTTTCACAATAATTTCAGAATCCCCAAAAACTTTTAGATTACTTACCTTTAATTCAATCGCTTTCCTCAAACCCTGCACCAGCACTTCGTACTCAGTTGTATTATTAGTACACTCAAACTCTAATCTACATGAAATAAAATGTTTAATCTTCTGGGGGTCGATCAGGACACAGCCAGCCCCTGACCCCTCTAATGTCTTAGAGCCATCAAAAAGAAAAGTCCAAAAATCACTAATTACTGAATGTGAATCTATTCCTACTGCTAAGTCTACTATTTTACAGTCAATCTCATCAGCCTGTGAGAATCTAAGGAGATCAGGCTGAGTGTCTGATGTGTTGTTGGCTTCTTCTGCTTGGAATTTCTTGGTTCCAACTCAATAAAATAGTTTCCCAATACAGAATCCACTGGTTCATTCTTCTCCTCCAGTTGAGTAACATTGTATTTCATGTGAGGCTCTCTTAAAATCTTAATCTGGTTCGGACTTCCTTTGTATGGCAACCACAAATGCGACCAATCCGAGGAAAAATATCCATTTAGTTTGGCCGACCAATCTCTACTCAGGACAAGACCGTACGCGTCAGGTATATCGGCCACCACGATATTAATGACCTGGCATACTTTATCATTTGATGCCAGATGGACTAGGACATATTCCATCTTGCCCATTACCTTTACATCTGTCCTGTCCAACTGAACAACTCTCCAAGTAGATGGCTTGGGCTGCCCATTTATCCTTTTACAGACTGATATTGGCATGACATTAACCGACGCCCCTGAGTCTACCAAGAATTTATATACTTTATGATTGAAAATTTCAAACGTGAGGAGGAAAGGTGGATGTTTTCTTTTAGACTTACTTCCAACGCTGGTTTCGCCGATTTCTTCTTCTTCCTGAGGCTGATTGTCAGTGGACAGCCCCTCATCTGAAGCTTCAAGTGCTTTCAATAATATTTCCTTTTGCTGTGGTACTTTACACATTTCAAACAGTGGAACATTCGCTTTTACCTTCTTTAAATCTTCCACGATGTCATAATCCATTGGCTACTCAATGGGATGAGGTTTATCAGCATTCATCTTTCCTTCATGTGGCCTAGCCAACGTATTATTCTGCTTCGGATCTTGGCTGGTAATAGTGAATTCTGGAATCTTATCAGCTAAGGATTTATTTTGAAATTTCTTTACATTTCTTTGCATCCTTTTGATCTTTGGTAGAATGAGACTGTTTTCTTTAATTGGCCCTTGGCTCTTTGTTGCCACGTTGGTTTCCATGACGTCCTTGTAGCCCTGATTCTTTTCCTCTTCAGCATCAAATAACGAAATAGAATCCCACAAAACCATGGTTTCCTCTTCGTGTTCCTTTGTTGACGTAGTATTCTCTTTTCTCTCTTCATCTCCATCTTCTGTTAATCTAGAATCCAACAGCTGATTTATGACCAACGTCATCGAATTTATCCATTGAGGACAATTCTTTTCAGAGTGTGGTTGTTGGTGGAAAGTGCAAAAATTGTCCATGCCTACCTCTGTTAAATTCGTAGATGCGGTATTGTGAGGAGGAGGTTGAGACTGATTGTTATCCTCTCTCTTCTTATAATATGGCTTATAAAACTTTTGCATTTCCTTCTCTTTCTCCAAATCTATGATTTTGTTGGAAATCTTCTGCATCATTTTTGCCATATTTTCATAATCTTGCAATTTCTCTTCCTTAGGATTAGTAAACAATAAGGCTTTCCTTCCTGCACCTTTCTCTCCTGATTGTTCTAAATAATCTTCAATACTTTCTCTTTCAGCTTCCACTACTTCTTCCTCTTCATAGGTTTTCGTCAAAGTAGGCTTGGCCCTACCTTTGGCAAACATGGCCAAATCAGGGCCTAAAGCTAAAGTATAATATTCAATCAGAACTTTGTCTGAAGGTTTATCCATTTCATAAAAATTCTTGAGATAGGCTGCAAACCTTTGTGTGAAACTGTGCACCTTTTCCTTTCTTTCTTTCTTCAAGGCGCATAGCCCTTTCATCAGGGCTGCATGATTTTTCTGAGTTGCATACTTACTTCTGAAAATTATTTCAAAGGTATCCCAATCAGGGATAGAGTTAGCAGGCAACCCAAAGTACCATGATGTTGCAGCTCCTTTAAGGGTATGCGGGAACAGTCTGCAGACTACATCTTCATACTCCCCGACCCTTAATCCTTCAATTGCCAAGTAAAAACTTTGTAGGTGATCGTCTACTAGTATTTTCTCATTTGGGTCGAACTTGGGCAACATCTTGTCAAAGGCTTGAGGTAGGTCGTGTAGAGGAGGTGTTAGATTTAATGGTGATCTGGCTCTCCATGCAAGTGGTGGATTAGGTGGGTTAGGTGGTTGATTTGTGTTTACGCCTGCCATGAGTCTGGGTGGAGAGTGAGGAGGTGAGCCAACTGGAGTATGAGCAGGAGAACTATGAGGGGTATCTGAGCCTTCTTGATGAAAAGGTAGCACAACTTCCTGTAAGGCTGATTCTACAAGTTCTTCCCAGTCTCCAACCAACACTGAGTCTTCTACTATAGGATGATATTTCCTTTTATATTCCCTTCTAGGCAATTCAGGGATGATTGGCAATCCTCCAATCTTCTTTACATATGCCCTGGTGTGTCTTCTCAGATCATTAACAACTTCGTTGCCAACAGAATATAGATGTTCTCTTTCTTCCTGAATTGGATTATGAATCCCACTGCTTTCAGAACTGTTACCAATGGAATAATCTCGGGAAAACGGGTTTCCTCGGCCAGCCATACACTGGCGGCCCTCCTTCTAGCGCCAAAACTGTTGAGGCCTAGAAAATCGTAGGAAACAACAGTAAGGGATTCTCCCTAGTCAACGTTCCCAACTAGCCCGTGACTGTTTGGTGTAGGGAATCCGTCCGGTTTGCGGTCCGGATACCATAGGTCAAGTACAAAACAAAGGGCTTTACCGGTTATGGCCTGGTCCACCAAGTTTTTGTATTTTGACTTAAATTATGAAATGCCTAATTAACAATCCAGAGTGATAAAGATGCAAAGAGCATTCACAATTTGATGCACAGGTTTTTACCTCTCGTCTTAGAACTCATAAGCATCTAAATCATACAAACAAGAATAAAATAAAACTAACTAAACTATCTCTAGAGAGCTGGATTAATTCATGAGTAATGCAATACTATTTAGGTGTTATGGCAAATCACAGATAGTTGTTCTTATAACCAAACATATAAACAGAAGTAAAAGTATACATGACAAGATAGCTCATCAACAATTAAAACATCCCATTACTCATAGTGGAAGAACACCATAAAAATACTGAAGAATCTTCAGACAAGAACATAGGTTCAAGAAATTAGAACATTCTTACAGCTAATGAGACACAGCTGAAAATGAAATAGTTCACATTCAACATTGCTCATTTAAACACATTGATCCATTCCACATAGCACTTTCTCCAACAGGTAAAATTTTCTCTTTCTGGTTTGTAAAACGAAAGAGTTCCTCTTACAAGAAAAAGGTTTACAAGTTTGCCAGGGAAAAATCCCCGTCTAAGTTCTACTTTGAAATATTTAAACTACAACGGCCGACCGCCTGGGCTGCCCCCCAACGTATGACCTTTCAATTCCCTAACGCTTCATATTCCTCTATTTTTTCTGCGCATGGTCATGATTGGCTGGGTAACTACCGAACCTTTCAGAGCTGCTTCTTTGTCACCATTCATTTTGTCTTTTCCTTCATTTGTTCTTCTTTGCAATCCTACTATTTTTGGCTCTACCTCCACCAAACGGCCCGTTATGCCTTCACGCCGCGGTAATCTGAAAACGTCTTTTGAGTCCACCTGCGATTCAACAAAGTGTATCATTAATTGGGACTACGTTATAAAACAAAGCAGCAAATTATACCGACTGAAATGGCCAACCCAAAAGAAATGGCCGGGTGCGCCACCATTATTAGAATTTTATCAAACACCGACATCACTATTTTGTTTATCCACGGGTTTGCACAAAACCACCCACGACAGGAAACGAGGACTCATCGGCCGCTCAAAATACCAACATCGGAAGGGTAGACCAATCCATAGGCGGGAAGAATTTAAATCGGCAATCGAAGGATATTAACATCGGAGGCTAAACAGCTTTCCCAGCTGCAACGGTAAAGAGACATAGGTTACGGACAAGTGACCGAAAGGCGGGAAAATTCCCAATCGAAAATCGGAAGGGTAACCACATCAGAATCCAAATGACTTTCCCAGCCGCAACAGCGGAAGAGAAAAACTACGGGTCCACGATGAAAAGGGTCAACACGCATCGACAGTCGGAGCTCTTTATGCTTCGGACACTAAGCCGCTTTGGGAGCCACAACGGCGGAAGGGAAAAGGACAAAAGCATCTAATTTAACATGGTGTGACGCCCGATTTAAGAGAAAAAATAAGTGTTTGGAAGCTTTTTTAAAATAGAAAATCAGCAAAGGTTTAAAACCAATTTTACTTCCGAAACCACGGACTCAAAGAACAAAAGATCCGATTTATCACTGGCTAGTAAACCAAACTCACATCTGCGATCAATCACAAAATTCAAACACAGGAAACCCTTGAAACCGGCTGAAAATCAGTCTGCACAATCATTCGAAATTAAAACCCGACCAATAAGTTCCAGGATCCTATGATTTAAGAACAACGCTAAATCATGAGGAGGGGCCCAAAATTTTAAGAAATTTGGGGAGAACGGTTGCAGCTGCAACACCCCCATCTCTCGATAGCAAGCTCACAAGAAAAAGGAAAGCTTGGGAAGAACACAAAAGTGCTCCAAGGGACAAAGGGATGCAGACTCAAGCATAAGTTCCGGAAACAATGGACTATAGTTTCTTTGCTCTCAATTCTCTCGTATGCCCTCAATGTACCATAGAGTTCCTTATATAGCTTTTCAAAGGGGTAATGAAAGGTCGAATCCGAGCAATCTCAAGGCATAGGGAAGGCCAGGAGTCAAGTGCGTCGGATCCATGTCAAGGAAAACTCCAAAAGGATTTGGATTTTGTACACATCCCGATGTACGTGGTTTTAGTGGTCAAACCTGCGTATATACGCACTTATAGGTTTAAAAGTCGCATGTATCATTTTTCACATGTTTTTAGGGATGATCAAGGAAACATCAAAGGACAAAAAATGATCCATGGGGTCTAAGGAGTCTGCAGCGGGACAGGGGAAGGCCATACAAAGTGTGATTCACCTGGAGTGGTAAAATCAGCTATAACAAGCATCACCAAGCCCTACCATGATTTATTATCCTTCGACTCCAGGAAGGTCAAGTGCTTGGGCCTCATCAAAAACCTTGTTGTGAACCTAACTCATCTACCTTCAAAAATCATCATGATGGACATTGTAGTGGTTGATATCCCTCCAAAATTTGGCCCCTTGTTGTCTCATTCATGGAGCAAAAGAATAGGTGGCACCCTTCATATGGATCTCACATATTCCACCATTCCCATGTTTGGAGGAGAGACTAAGAGGATGTATAGGGAAAATTAGCTGGCATACATTATAAGCAAGGAGAGCAACTCAATGAATCACCCCATCTATGCAGTGGACGCTGATTTTGGGTCTTGCATTTTACAAATAGATGATTCTCAACATACATCAGTCCATCTCACTAATCCCACCCGTCAGCAACCCGAAGAAGTAACCACAACAATATAGACCATGTATTTTGATGGGGCTAGCACTCAAAGCTCAGTAGGTACAGGTGTAGTATTGATCTCCCCATCTAAGGAAAACATCCACCTATCTTATAATATTGATTTTAAAACCACTAACAACATAGCAGAATATGAAGCCTTGCTGCTAGGAGTGAAAGCTACGAAGGAAATGGGGATCATGTGCATGAATATTTTTGGAGATGCAGACCTCATCATACAGCAGGTCAACAACACTTTTCAGACAAAAAATATCAGACTGAAGGCCTACAGGGACGAGGTATGGAAACTCAGAGACTCCTTTATGTTTTTTGAACTATCATATATTCCTAGGGCTTTGAATCACCTGGCTGTCTCTGAAAGTCTGCTTGTTCCTCATTTACCCCCTAATCTTAGCTATGATGTTCAGGTTAAGTAAAGACCCTCTCTGCCAGATAATGTAAAATTTTGGAGGGTGTTTGAGGCTGATGATGAGCTTAGTAAATTCCTGCAGTTAATAGATGAATTTTCTGATATACACATAGACCAAGAAAAACTAAACATGGAGGAATCCAAACAGCTCAAGTTAAAAGGTAAAGTGGCCGATCAGAACATTTTCCAATTGCCCAACAACTACATACCCCGAGGTATAGTACCACTGGAAGAGTTGTTTGATCACAATGACATCCCTTTCAAGCCTGCCAAAAAGGAGCTAGATCCTACTATCCAAGAGCAAAACATAAGGAGCCAAAGCCATCCAAAATTGATAAATCTCTCCACTAGGCTGATTGCAGGTCAAAGGTCTGAATTTTATAGCCTGATAAAAGAGTTTGTTGATGTCCTTGCCTAGGATTATAGTGACCTAAAAACTTATGACACCAATATCATCCAGCACAGAATTCCTTTGGAGAAGGACACCATTCCTTTCAAGCAGAAGCTGAGACCCATCAACCCTCTCCTGTTACCAATGATTGAAAAGGAAATCCACAAGCTCCTCAAAGCCAAGATCATAATCCCCCTCAAGTATTCCAAGTGGATTGCAAACCTAGTAGTGGTAAGAAATAAAAATGGGGAAATCAGGTTGTGTGTGGATTTTAGAAACCTGAACAAGTGTTCCAAGAAAGACAACTATCCACTGCCAAAGATGGAATACCTATTGCAGAAAGTCTCGGGGGCTAGGGTTATGTCCTTCCTGGATGGTTTCTCTGGATACAACCAAGTTGCTGTACACCCTGATGACCAAGAGAATACTGCCTTTACCACCCCCTGGGGAACCTTCATGTATGCTAAGATGCCATTTGGGCTAATGAATTCTTGGGCTACTTTTCAGAGAGCCATGGACCTAGCTTTTCTAGGGCTAAAAGATAAATTTGTGCTGATATATTTGGATGACCTAATAGTTTACTCTCGCGTCCATCATGAGCACTTGCAGCATTTAAGGAAGGTATTTCTAAAGTGCAGAAGGTATGGAATATCATTGAACCCCAAGAAGTCCCAGTTTGCACTCAATGAAGGAAAGCTCCTAGGCCACATAGTCTCAGGTGAAGGTGTAAAGATCGATCCGATGAGGGTGGAAGCAACCCAAAAGCTGTCAATACCAAGGTCAAAAAGAGACATTCAGTCCTTTTTAGGAAAGATAAACTTTGTCAGGAGGTTCATTCCTAATTTCTCTGAGCTGGTGAAGCATATAACAGTCATGCTGAAAAAAGAAGCAGAAATAAAGTGGACTGACCAGGCAAGGAACTCTTTTGAGGACATTAAGAAATCTATCATGGAGGCCCCAACCCTGATTAGTCCTAACTACACCAAGGGTTTTTACATTTTCTCTTTTTCATCCTATGATACAGTAGCAACTGTACTATTACAAAAGAATGATGAGGGTCTTGATCATCCAATTGCATTCTTCAGCAAAACCCTGAGAGATGCTAAGTTGAAGTATGACCCAATTGAGAAATAGGCTTATGCTCTCATAAAATATTTGAAGACTTTCAGAATCTACATTCTCGATGCAAAGGTCCTTGCATATGTCCCTTTAGCTACTGTGAAAGATGTTTTGACTCAGCCTAACATTGATGGGAAGAGAGCTAAGTGGATATCCAAACTCATTGAGTTTTATATAGAGGTGAAACCCACTAAGCTGGTAAAGGGACTAGGTCTAGCTAAACTCATGGCCAAAGAAAACTGTGAACTGATGGGAATAAATTTCACATGTGTCAAATCAGCAAAGGTGCAGACTGTGGTAGCAGTAGAAACAGAAGTAAATCAAGATCAGAATGACATTCCATCAGTATCTGAAAACATATCTTCATGTGAGTGGTACTCAGGTATCATTCAATTTTTACAAAAATTAGAAGTTTCTCCTGATATCACTCCTAACCAAGCACGAGCTCTTAAGTTGAAATCCATTAAGTTTTGCATAATCGACAAACTGTTGTACTGGAGAGATCGGTTTGGAATTTTGCTAAGGTGTCTAGATAAAGAGGAAGAAGAGCAGGTCATGCATCATTTTCATTCTAGCACATGTGGGGGCCACCACTACTAGAAAACCATAGCCCACAAGATCTTAAGAGCAGCATACTATTGGCCAGTCCTCTTTGTTGATGTATGCACTTTTGTAAGGGCCTGAGACCAATGCCAAAGATTTATAGGGAAGCAGCAGCTCAAGTCCTTGCCTCTTAGGCCTATTGTGGTGAATGGGCCTTTCCAGCAATGGGGTCTAGATTTCATAGGTGAAATATATCCATCTTCCAGTGGACTCAACATAAATGGATCTTAGTAGCCACTGACTACTTTACCAAATGGATAGAAGCAGTACCCACCAAGAATGCCACTCATCAAGTCATCATGAGATTTTTATATGAGAATATCTTTAGCAGGTTTGGCTGCCCAGTCAGGTTAGTAACTAATAATGCACCAGATTTCAAGGCTGGGGCATTATTTAAAATGTGTGAATCAATGGGTATTCATTTGGTGTACTCCACATCCTATTATCCCCAAGGCAATGGCCTGGCCGATTCATCCAACAAAAGCTTAGTCAGAATCATCAGGAAACTGCTAGAGACAAATCAGAAAAGCTGGGATTCAAAGCTTAAGTTTGTTTTATGGGCTGATAGGGTAACAGACAAAAGATCCATAGGGACTTCTCCATTCAAGCTAGTTTATGGCACTGAGGCCATTTTTCCTATCTAGCTCATCCTTCCAGTGGCAAAGTTCTTTCAGGAAGAGGAAGATGAACCAAATGATATGTTGAGAAGGATGATGGATTTGGTGGAGTTACAGCAAATAAGGGAGCAAGTTGTAGGAAAATCAGAAGCCCATCAACAGAGGATAAAGGGCATGTTTGACAAAAGAGCAAAAGTAGACAACTTCCAGGTGGGAGATTGGGTCCTCAAGTGGGATGCTATCAGACAGGACAAGGGAAAACATGGAAAATTCAACTCTTTGTGGATTGGCCCTTTTGTGATAGCCCAAGTACATAAGAATAACACCTTCAAATTGCAAAATCTGGAAGGTGAAGAGGTATTTGACGGCCCAGTGAATGGGCGGTTCTTGAAACTCTATTTTATTTTAGGCTCTAAGGCCTTATTATTGTAAATTAGTAGACAGTAGGTTGTTTTGCTTTCAGAATAAACTCCATGCCCAATGGAACAGTAAATGATAGAGTTAAGTTACTTAGTTTCTTTTAGGGAAAGGCATTTTTGGTCTGGGTTTCTTGGGAACTCACTGGGAGGTTCCCATCCCCAAGTAGGAGCCAGATGTTATCTCCCAAAATAATTTATTTTGATAGTATGAAGAATTTAACTCATGCAATGAAGGATATGAAAATCACTGACAGTTTGAAAGCCTCTGTTTTTTATTTGGATGAAAATTTCACAAGTTGTAGCTTTCGGTGGCTTAGGCGAGGACTATCATAACTCATTAGCCACTGAAAAGCTATGTTTCAGCAGCTAAACAGTTGAATGCGGTCCAAAGGCAAACCACCGAAAGCAGTCTAAGAAAGCAGAGTCAAAGTAACACTTCCGGTGGCTTAGGTGAGACTACAGAAACTCATTAGCCACTGAAAAGGGGTGCTTTTGGCAGACTAGAAAGAGAGATAAAAGGGTTTTAAACCATCGAAAGTGAGTGGCAAGCATCACCAAGAAAAGTACATTCGGTGGCTTGGGCGAGGCTCAAAACATCTCATTAGCCACCGAATTTTGCCAAACTGTGGCCTTTACCTCTTTTTGTCTTATTGCTAAATCTTTTGACTGCCATCGGAACATTTTTTACAGCAGTCGGAGGTTTCGTCCTCAACGACGCCAATTCTTCAGAGGGTTTGTCCTTTATGTTGCTGACACTATGAAGAGTCTTGTGGTTTGAAGTTCCGACGCATTAGTGGTCTAAGGTTCTAATGTTTTAGTGGTTAGTCTTCCCAACCTCCGATGCTTAACCGTCACGATGTTAGTGGTTTGAATTGCTGACACTACAACATTGTTCAGGTTTAAAGTTCCAATCCTTAGTGTTTAGAGCTTATGATCGCCAACGGATTTTTAGTTGTTTGTTCGGCCATTAAAAAGGGTTTTTTTCAAAGACGCTATCTGCCGAAAGCAGAAATTCACCACGGTGATGGGGTGGGGGTTCCGGCAGCTTAGGCAAGAAATATACCGCTTGATTAGATACCAGAAAGCCAGCTTTTCTGCGGCTAGTTGAAAAAATTGTAGAGGATCTTAAACCACCGAAAAGGCCAAAATAGGGAAACAGTTGGGAACTGTCACATCCAACCCCGTCAGCAAGACAAAAGATCATTTTAGAGCATGATTACCCACCAAAAAGATCTGGAGCTGTGTGAAATGAGTGAAAAGGGTCATTATGCAAGTATCCAAAACTGATCTAATCGCCAACCTTTAGTTTCCCCCCACCTGTCCCAAGGGTCATCAAATAACCATCGAATGCTATGGCTAAGTTAAGGTACAGTTATCTTGGAAAAGATATCTCAGGGATCGAGGTGTTGTCATCATTTGGGTGACCTCAGCTTCCATAAATGACAGAAAATCCTCATAATGAGTGCCATGGGACTCCCTCATATTTCATGCTCGAAATTGGCATTTTTTTTCACCAAAAAACAAACTCTAAGAGAGAATCCTGCTAAAGCACATTGTCTAGAAGGTCTTGAAAACTATTTTTTGCAGGTACCCAGGAGATACACCCACCAGGATGAAGAAAAGTGGACCAGCTCTCAGACAGGAGCTAGGTGATGTCAGTTACTTAGAGGCCCATCCAGAGGTTTGCAGACTGTTCCAGGAGGTAGGCTGCTACAAATACTGTGAAAAAATACAGGGTTTTCATCAGCAGGTGGCTGAAGCTTTTGCCCTATCATTTGATGGTTCGAAATCAGTCATAGAAAGGGAGGAATTTCTCATAGATGAAGCACTAATCTCAAAGGTGACTGAACTCCCTTGCATAGGAGAGAAGTGGTTCAAGACCACCATACCCAAATATGTGGAATTCATATCATAGCTCAAGCCTGAGCATAGGGTAATAACATGGAAGAAGTTTCTTCCATCATCATGGCTGGAAGAGAACTGGAAGCAGCTGCTAAAAGCCATTGTGGTCTATTTGACCTGTGAAGGGAGATACAATAGAGCAATGATCTATCATTTAAAACTCATGAATCACTTCACATGTAAGAACCCTCTTAATCTTCCCTTTTATTTACACAGGAGTCTAGGGAAGATGGCACATTGAGTGAAAGCCCAGCCATCCAAGATTGTTGGCAGGCTGTGCGACCATGGTCTTATCCAGCTATTGGTCCAGGAGTTGTTGAAGAAAGGAAACATTGCTTGGCCCTATTTTCTATTCTGGAATGGCTTTGAGACATGCCTTTCAGCCAGAGGAGAAAGGGAATTCTCATGTCAAGAAATCCAACACTCCAAGGAGTGGGAGAAGAAGGAGGAAGGCCATTTACCCAGCTGAAGCAACCGAACAACCTCCCTCCTCCAAAACCAAGAAGGGAAAAAGGAATTTGGATTTTGGTGAGAAAGATCAGGGGGCAGAAGCACACCAAGAGAATGTCTTAAACCTACCTTATTCAGATTCTGAGGAAGAACAAGGAGAGAATGCATCCCTAGCTCTGCAAATTGTTCCATTTACTAAAGCATTTCCATCCCCCACACCACAGGAATAAGAAGAACCAGCTGAAAGGGTTTCCTCTAGCAAACCTAGAAGTCCAAAGATCAATCAGCTAAGGCAGGTTTATGAAATGGAGGTCTTGGAAAGAGAACCGAAGAGAAACAATGAAACATTGACTAGGAGAAACAAGCCATTACACAAGTCCTACATGGAGAAGAGAGAGAGATACATTTTCTTGAAAAGGATGAACACCAGGTACCTGAAGGAAATACCAGGTTACTTAGGATGGTGAGGCTCCAAAGACTGCAGTTGAAAGAAGTGAAAGAAAACCCTAGTAGCCACCTTGCCTTATCAACCCTAGTTGAAGCAGCCATCAGTCTCTAGCCTCCTGAAATGAGCCAGGGCCTAGCAAACACTCCAAACACGAAGCCCTCAGAAGAACAAGGCTGAGCAAACAGGTCTAGAAAGGAATTTTGGAGCAAAACCTAATAAATTTTGTGAAATAGAGCTTTCGGTGGTTAAGCGGGTGCTGGAGTAGTCCATTAGCCACCAAAAGTTCCTATTTTCGGCAGTTAAAAGTTTTGATAGACTGGTCGCTTAACCACCGAAAGGGGACAAAGGTTTAAAAGTGAGTTTTTGATAGACAAAATCAGATTTTGGCGACTGTAGATGGCTTAGGGATGTAAGTTAAAGATAAAATGTACTTACAGAAGTATCAGAAAGGGTTTGTTTAGGTCTATTATGACAAAACAATGTGATAAAGTCATCAACCCTAAATGGTCAAGGAGAAATCAGTGGGTTAACTGACAGTGGACTAGTAGTAGTGATCATCATCAACTACTTTAGNACTAAATCTTCATCATAGTTAGACAAATAGTTAGGTAGGGTTTGAAACCCTAATTTGGAAAAACTGTCACTTTTGAGTATTTTTGTAAAAACAGATCGAAGTTTCGGGATCTGTACTTTTTGTAAAAGGGATATAAAGCCTAAGATCAATTTTATAATAAGGGTCCAACTTCAAGGATTTATAAGCCTATAATGTTTTCATGCTTCTCATTTTACTTATTCATGAATATAAGCTCTTTTGTTATGATATGTTCATCCATCATCTCTTTCTTTGTTGTACTTATGCCTGAATGTGTATTTAGGTCATTTTCAGATTGATTAAAAAGCTGATAGCTGTCATCCTATTCGTTTGTTAGTGAAATTTGATTTATAAGTGCCATCCTTATCATGATTTAGCCATTTATATGCATGTTTTTTGTATGTAAATCTGCCAGCCTGATGAGTTCTTCATCCCTGAACTTTATTGTCAACTTCTAAGCAATTGTAACTAAAAGCCTTGTAATTGAGTGAGTTTTATGCATGCCTTGAGAGTGGAAAGGTTATATAGGTCAATTGACTTGATCCATATCATAAAACCCTAAAAACATTGTAAGTTACCAGGCATCCTCGAGCTACAACCTAGAGGAGTTTCCTACAGTGATAACAGGACATAAGTCCAAGGATGATGCAATCCATACATGATCCAATTATGGGATGATCAATCCCTATCACTTTAGGACACAAGTCCAAGGATGATGCAATCCATACATTATCCAATTATGAGATGATAAATCCATATCACTTTAGGACATAAGTCTAAGCATGATGCAATCCATACATGATCCAATTACGGGATTATCAATCTCTATCACTTTAGGGCATAAGTACAAGGACGATGCAATCCTCCATCATCATGATCCATGAAATCAATCAGTTGAATCATCTACAACTAAATGTAGATATTGACCGCACCCAGTAATCAATAGCAAATTCTCTATATGAAAATTAAAATGAGAAAGCGCGATAGAAAGATAAAAAGTCTTCTCTTTCATATCCTTCTTAGCCCAGTAAAACAAAATATTCAATTCCTTCATGTCCTTCGAAATGTTCTTCCAAATAGGGACAACCCATATCTCAATTTCAGCGAGCTCGTCGAAATACTCTGCATCTTTTGCGTACCTCCTTGTAATTTGCGAAATGCTAAAATCGAGCAAGTGATTCAAATATTTTGATCTACCAAAGTTCTCATTAAACCTTCAAAGCAGTGAGAATCAAAATTTGAAAATCGAATCACAAACAAAAGGATGGGGAAGCTGAATGATCATCAAAAATGCAAAACAATCCCGAACATCATATCAAGACAAATCCCCATCAGAGATTAATCATGCAAGTTGTGTCTTCCCTCGCAACCCGCAATTGCGAGATGTGGGGTCACAACACGAGGTTTTAAGTTTTATTCACTGTCTCGCAACCTGCATTCCGCAAATGCAGGATGCGGGATGTGGGATCACAAAATATCAAAATTTTATTCAACCCTTTCCGCAATATGCATCCCGCAAATTGCGGGTTGTGGGTTGCGAAACACACAACAAAAGCATTAAAATAAATGACTTCTCGCACCCCGCATTCCACAAGTTGCAGGATGCAGGATTGCAAGATGACCAAATCGCACGCATCAATACCCTTCTGCATCCCGCATTCCGCACTGTGCAGGATGCTGGTTACAGGATGAGAAACTCTGAAAATTTTTAAAATTTGAAACTCTACATCCGCAAGATGTAAGATGCAGTTTGCAGAATGAAACAATTTCAAACAAAAGATAGTCTTCCGCAACTTATCAAAAGCACACAATCCACACATAAATTTGAGAAATTTGACTAAGTTGGAGAACAAAGAAACCATGACAAATGTGATAGGGGCCTAAAAATGATTTAAGGAATTCAAATTGTTACCTTTGTATGTGTAATTGGGGCTCCCATGTTTTAAATAACAGGGGATCTATTATGCCTACAACAAATGGAGACACACTGTGACAAAGCAGTTATCTCTGAATTGGAAAGATAGTATTTGTATGTGTATAAATGGGTGAAAGACGAAGCTTTTACTAGGAAGAGAACTTCCCCTAAGATATGTGTACCACTTTAACAAGTCAACCTTTTAAATATTTACTAGCCATAGTTGATTTTTAATGGTTCCCTTCTAAATATAAATTGGAATGCAAAGAAAAATACTAATTGATTAGATTTCCAACAAAATATGTTCTTCATTGAAACATGCTCGAAATGAACAATTTGTGATGACAAGAACATGTTATCTTAATGTTTTACCTCTAATACCGCAGGTATGGCCCTGCTGCTGGTAGGTGTTTGTAGCCTCGACATGGCTTCCTTTTAACCCAATAAGTAGCTTTTATCCCATCCATTAGTTAAATATGCAAATCTTATCAACCCTTGTTAAAGATTTGCATTCCTAGAAAGAAGCTGGAAACCACTATCCCGACTCGGTGGCAATGTCATTCACACCAACTTACAAATAATGAGCACCTGGCTCATGATGAGACCCCTCGTCTTGCAACCATTTTTGTGGCTACAAGCCACTACCCTAGCCTGATGACTAGATATCGATAAAGTCATTCCATAAGAAGGTATGATCATGAACAGGTTGGCTTGTAATAAGACCTCCTATTTCCCAACTTACTCCTAGGATGTTAAAGAAAAGGCTTTGGCTACGTTCAATGTTAACCTCATAGGAGATTGCTTAATGGATGGGGAAGCCACTACACTCCTTAAGAGAGTGGGATGGGGTTAAGAGGTTTGATATGATAACAATGCAAGCCCCACTCATTTGCTCGTAAAGAAGGATCCAATTAGAATGCAATTGCATAATCTAATTTAAAAGAAATTTTTTGTGTATTGATTTGTTATAATTAGAAAGATAATCAATGCAGCTAAGTTTGTATATAAAAGTAAAACTTGGAAAGCATTCCACCATGGGAAAAGGGATAATCTCTTCTTGAAAATCACCTTGAAATGATTCCTTCACATACGAGACTTCAAAAGATGTAGACTTGGAATGAATAACTTGCCCCAGAGTATCATTAACTAAACATCAACAATCCCCTATCAAAAAGGTTTAATAAATAAAGCATGATTCAAAACAATAAATTGTAGAGTAATTGGAATCAATTTTTCGATAATTAAATTTTCATCCTTTTTCCCCAATGCAAATAATTATCAAAATAAGAAATCTGAGCCTAAACAATCAATTCAAAAAAGAAAATCAAAATAGTAATGTACTTATTAAAGAAATGATCAAACTAATATATTCTACACCTACTCCTACACTACTCTAAAAGAAAACAAAAACTAAGTATAATCGAATTTCCAATGCAACCATGAAAGCATATGGAATCCTGCAAAACAGAAGAAGCGAATAATTAGAAAGCATGATATGAATGTTTGCAAATAAAAGTGGAAAAAGAATGCAATAAAACAAATAAAATGAAATTTATGTACAAATAAAGAGAATTGATCCTTACCATCTTTATATACAAATGAGGAAAACAGATTTTTACCATAATGATGAAATCTTACCAAGAAAGATTCCTCAAGCCCATCAGCGACCCAATCATGGTATGTACAATGAAAATCAAAAGAATGACATAAAGATTTTGAAATATTTATGCGATGAAATGGATTATTTGAAAGAGAATCAAAATCGGTATTATAAGAATCCAAAGCTTCTTCTTGAACGATTATCTCCTTATGAACATTTTCTTGAATAAGGTCAGCAAAATCATATCCAATTTGTTCCGACTTATTATCATAAAAATCATCATAAATTGATTGATCAAATTGGAAATTCTCTAGGGGATCAAATTGCCTTTGGTCATTTACTTGAGAAGAACTAAAGATACGAGAAGTTATAAATGTAGAACTAATATCATTAACATTCTCATAAGAATTTTCTCTATCAAGCAACTGATTATAAGAAGAAAATGTTTCTTCATCGAATCAGGAATCATAACAGCAAAAATTATGAAAATTACCCTTAGAAATATCATTTACTTCCAACAAAGAAGAATGACAAGAAAACATCGATTGATGATAAGGATAAGAGTCATCTTGATCTTCTTCATGTATTTCATACTTAACTTGTACTTCTTTAAGACTTAACAATGGAGAATTAGAATCTGGAATATATGATTGAATGCCATTTTTATCAAATAGATCATGATACAATGAAAAATATGAAGAGGGAATAAGTGCATGAAATTCATCTCTTTGTAGAATATTTTCAGATCAAGATTCCTTAAGAGGGATTTTCTCTTCAAAAGATATATGTATGAAAGGTTCCAAATCAGAATGTACTTCTTTGTGTAATATAGTATCATCATTTTGTGAAAAATGTTCTCCTACAGAATCACTTAGGTCAGAAAATGGTAATTGGGAAAACATATCACAAATTTCAGAACAATTAGTCAATTCAAGATCTATCAAAAGATTAATAGAATAATGAATAGCAGAATCTTGAAGCTCTTTACTTATGCTTGAAGAAGATGGTTCAATATTATCATTAGAACTATTTCTTGTACTTTAGAAGAATCTTCAATAGAAAAATGATCTCCTTCATGATTAGTTAGACTTTGAATTTCATGTGAAATACACATGGGCATATATTTAATTCATCTTAATCATCATATTGATTATGATCCATATCTAAGAAAGAGAAGGTAGTCACTTTCTACAATTCTTAAATCCTTAGATTCTTCATGCAAACCTAAACTAAGAGGTAGATGATTATCAATGTCTGATTCAGATTTACCATCTATTAATTGATCAGATTCATGTGTAATAGAACTAGTGTGTTGAAACCATTCTTGTATCATAGGATGATCTATTAAAGGGAATCTACAATAGAGATTAAAAGTTCTAATTGCAAAATATTCCAATGATTCACCCTTCTTCACATTGAGTTCTTTCCATTCATTACATAATCTAACAAAGTCATAACGTCCAAATGAAAGTATTAAAAGCTCTAAAAACTTTTAAAATAATGTATAGAGGAAAAAGGTAAGGTTACAAACCACTCTTTTACTTGTCCTTCAAACGTGAGGGATAACAATCTGCACAAAACATCTCGATCCAATATTTTGTTATCAAAACAATTATAGGTAAATTGAAGAACATGTTCTTGTGCTAAAATTTTTCCCTAACCATCAAATTTTACTGCTATAATTTGCTTTAGAAAATATGTTTGAAAGTGAAAACTAATATTCCTAGAAAAACAACCAAATACGGATTCATGAGCAGAACAGAAACTATATAGAGTTTTTGGGGCTGGAGCCATTTTAAGATAATCCGATGAAAATAGATTAAATGAACTTACATGTCTGAGGCCCTCCTTCTAGCTCCATTTGTTGAAGCCTCAGTTGTGTATGTGGCTGAAAAGGATTTCTAAGACTTATAAAACAGGAAGAAGACCCAGCCAAACGATTTAAGCAATCCCGTGCAAGTATTGCTTTATCCTCAAGCTGTTTAAGGTAGTGATCTCCCACGGATATTTCAATAGCCTCGCTCGCTTTTATGAGTTTGATCCAAATAGGATCTGTTTCCCAGATTGGAAAACAAGGTGGGTGATGTAAAGAAAAGTAAACTCAAATCTAACTATGAAAGTAAACCTGATCTAAAACTAAGCTACTTAAAGAGAATGTTGAATTGATTTACAGGTCAATTTGAGGTATATGATAGACAAGTGTTTAATCCAATTAATAGAAATGTAAATGAGATAATAAAATTATCACTTAACTCACAATCAATTAATAAAAATCAATTGAAAATAAATTAAGATTACATCATTCAAAGTTAACCTGCATAGCACATGTCAGTTGAAAAACCAACATATTTTGCTTCAAAGTTTCATTGTTCAATCACTTGCATAAATAGATAAAGACAGTTAAAAGAAGAAATTCCTTAAATCTTTATCAATGCATTAATCAGTAACAAAGAGAAATATAAGTTATAGGTAAATACGTTTATCTATTGCTAGTAAACCACGTCATCATCTAGCCATTCGAAACAAGAAAAATTGAGATATGTCAAAGAAATTCAATCATATCAATGACAAGAGATGTGAAATAACAATACTGTATTAATTCAAAGTTTAGCAAGAAATTACATAAAACTCATGAAAAAAGAGGTGTTTTTAGTCTCTCCTATGCCAATCTTTTCCTTCTCCAAAATTCAGTCCCCAGGAAGCGGTGTTTTCAGAGCATAAAAGAGAAATCTATATAGCTTTGTTAAGCACTTCTCCCCCATGGTGGCAACATTTTCATAACTCTGAAGAAAAATATTGTCAGCCTACTCTGCTTCCATACGAAGCCAAATCCCCTCTATTTAAATAACAGAAAACTTCGTAACATTCTCCAAAAAACTCTCTCAACACGCAACAGAAAATCCTGGAAATAATCTGGCTCCAATAGGCAGAAAAATATTCCTGCTAGTGCGCGATCTGTAAACCTATGTCAACATACCAAATCGCAAATTAATCATTCCTATAATCAATACAAATTCTCTATATAAAAATTAAAATAAGAAAGCATGATGGAAAGATAAAAAATCTGCTCTTTCATATCCTTCTTAGCCCAGTAAAACAAAATATTCAATTCCTTCATGTCCTATGAAATGATCTCCTAGATAGGGATAACCCATATCTCGATTTCAACAAGCTCATCGAAATACTCTGCATCTTTTGCATACCTCCTTGTAATCTACGAAATCCTAAAATCAAGCAAGTGATTCAAATATTTTGATCTACCAAAGCGCTCATTAAACCTTCGAAGCAGTGAGAATCAAAATTTGAAAATCGAATCACAAACAAAAAAATGGGGAAGCTGAATGATCATCAAAAACACAAAACAATGCCAAACATCATATCAAGATGAAACCCCATCAGAGATTAAACTTCCAAGTTGTGTTTTCCCCGCAACCCGCACAACATGAGGTTTTAAGTTTTATTCACCATCCTGCAACCTGCATTCCGCAAATGCAGGATGCAGTATCACAAAATATCAAAATTTTATTCAAGCCTTTCCACAATCTACATCCCATAAATTGTGGGTTGCAGGTTGCAGAACACACAACAAAAGCATTAAAATAAATGACTTCCTGCACCCTGTATACCTCAAGTTGCGGGATGTGGGATTGCGGGATGACCAAATTGCATGCATCAAAACCTTTCTGCATCCCGCATTCTACACTATGCGGGATGCAGGTTGCGGGATGAGAAACTCTAAAAATGTTTAAACTTTGAAACTCTGCATCCGCAAGATGCAGGATGCAGGTTGCGGGTTGCAGAATGAAGCAATTTCAAACAAAAGACAGTCTTCCACAACTTATCAAAAGCACACAATCCACAGATAAATTTGAGAAATTTGACTAAGTTAGAGAACAAAGAAACCATGACAAATGTGATAGGGGCCTCAAAATGATTTAAGGAATTCAAACGGTTACCTTTATATGTATAATTGGGGCTCTCATGTTTTAAATAACATGGGATCTATTGTGCCTACATGGTCCTATAGCATGTGAGGACTCATCATAGAGCATCCATACCACTGAGATTAGCACCACTCTTGAGTGAGTGTTTAATATACGGTATCCACAACTGAATGTGGGTACTCTCCATGAGAATAACATCTTGCAGGGCCATCCTTAGCTAGTAATGACCACTCTCATGACCAGATTGTTATACATGCAATCCTCAAGAGAGGATACTATTTTCCACAAACAAATGTCAGACCATCATCATTGTCATCCATCGTCGATGTCAATCTCATCATTACTCCCCCTTTCATGGGAAGTTTCATATAATCAACCTGCTCCCCCTTTGTCCAAGGAGGGTTCATGATTTGTAGTCCCATCACTTTTACTCCTTGCGAGGAAAGTCCTTTCTAACTGCACCAAGCTTGTCATCAAAATACTTGAACTTCATTTGAGATAGAGGCTTGGTCAGTATATCAGTAAATTTCTCATTGGTACTCACATACTGGAGCTTGATGGATCCCTTTTGTATCATATCCCTTATATAAAAATATTGGATTTCTATATGCTTCAATTTGTCATGGAACACCAGATTTTTTGTCATCTTTATACAAATATGGTTGTCATAGAAAATTATTGTTGTTTCCACCTCCATGTCAAATATTCCTGACATCAGCTTCTGAAGCCATATCGCTTCACAATAAGTGGAGCCAGCTGCAATATACTCTGCTTCAGTCATGCTGAGAGCAACATTGGACTATTTCTGACTAAACCATGAGATCATGGTGGATCCCAAACAATAGTATCCACCTTAGGTACTCTTTCTTTATGTGGCACTTCCTTCCCAATATGAATCTGTAAACCCATACAAATTGTAGTCATGATCTCTCCCATAGTACAGTACCAAATCAATTGTACCTTTTAGGTACCTCATCACATGCTTTGCAGCTATCAAGTGAACCCGTCTATTTTTAACTATATACTGACTCAAGGTGTTCACAGCAAAGCATATATCTGGCCTTGTGTTCATCATATACATTAATGACCCAATAATTTGCCTATATTGAATCATGTCCACTAGCTCGGATGTCTCATCAAACAACAGCTTTAAGTTGGTGTCCATGGGTGTGGCCATGACTTTACAATACAACATATAAAATATTTTCAAGATTTCTATTGCATACTTTCCCTGATTCATAAATATTCCTTCTAGGCTCTGCCACACTTCCATCCCTAGGAAATAATGCATCAATACAAGATCTTTTATCTTGAAATCTTTAGCTAGCTTCTTTTTGCAGTCCTTGATTTGTTTCTCATTTCCAGTTAGAAATAGATCATCCAGATACAGTCACTAGTATGAATGGTTCATCATCCATAATATTCATATAAAGATTAGGATCAGCTTTACTCCTAGTAAACCCCATGCTTGTCAAGAATCCATCTATTCTATCATACCAAGCTCTAGGATATTGCTTCAGTCCATACATATCCTTTTTAAACTTACATACATGAGTCGCTCTATCTTTGACTTCGAATCCTTGTGGTTGTTTGATGTAAACCTCTTCCTCAATCAAACCATTAAGGAAGGATGTTTTTACATCCATTTGGTGTAAGTCCCATTTCATCATGGAAGCAAGTGCCACAATATTTCTGATGGAAGTGTACCTTGCTACTAGAGAAAATGTTTCTTCATAATCGATCCCCTGTTTTTGAGAGAATCCTTAGCCACAAACCTTGCTTTATACTTTTCAATACTTCCATATGAAACATGTTTTATCTTGTAGATCCATTTCAAATAAACCGCACTCTTATTTTCTGGCTTGGGAACTATACCCCAAACATCATTGATCATGATCGACTAGTATTCTTTCGTCATTGCTTCAACCCATTATTTATTCTGTGTAGCTTCTTCATAGTTGTTGGGTTCTTGGTCTACAAGATCACACATAAAAGCTACATAACTAGAATATGGCTTTAATCTTTTTCTGGTTCTTGTGGATCCTTCTGGTGCTCGATATATTCCTGCTTCTTGTATGATTTCTCTTACCCAAGCAGGTTTTCTCTTTCGAGAGATATCCATAGTAGTGGGCTCCTTAGGCTCTAGCATGTCATGATCTTCTGATGCTACTAT
Source organism: Pseudotsuga menziesii (assembly GCA_001517045.1). Classification (NCBI taxonomy): domain Eukaryota; kingdom Viridiplantae; phylum Streptophyta; class Pinopsida; order Pinales; family Pinaceae; genus Pseudotsuga; species Pseudotsuga menziesii. The sequence goes on along the minus strand of LPNX010372620.1, from coordinate 324,804 downwards.
TTCAGGAGTTAATTCAGCTTCTGTCCCTCTGGGGGGTACATATTTTTCATGTACTTCCTCAAGATGACACCTTCTGTATTTGTTAAGAGCTTCCTCTTCATCGAAGGTTACATCCCTACTAATATTGATATGATGGAATCCTGAAATGTATATCCTGAAGGCTTTGGAGACTTCACGGTATCCTATAAATATTACCTTCTTTCCAAAAGGATACAATTTGGTTCTCTTCTCTTTCGGAATATGTACATACACTAGAAAACCAAATATCTTGATATGGCTTGCTTCAGGTTTCTTTCTGGTATACATTTCTTCAAGAGTCTTGAATTCAAGAGCACTGTGAGATAATAATAAAAAATTCACATATACGGTTGTTCTTGCATCTTCATCCCATAGGTTCATAGGGAGGTCTTGGTCATGAATCAAGGTCTTTACTACTTCCATGATAGTTCTATTATTTCTTTCCGCAACACCATTTTGTTGGGGATTATAGGGAGGGGTTAGTTCCCTCTTGATTCCTTCCTCCTTACAGAATGCTTCAAATTCCTTTGAAGTGTATTCTCCAACATTATCTGAATTTAGTGTCTTGATTCTCTTTTCTAATTGGTTCTCTATCAAGGCTTTGAATTCCTTGAATTTCCCGAACACTTCATTTTTATTCTTCAAAAAGTATATCCAAGTATTTCTTGAATAATCATCAATAAATGTGACATAGTTTTTATATCCACTTAAGGATATGGAGGGCATAGGACCACATACATCAGAATGGATTATTTCCAACGTACCTTTAGTCTTTGTGTCACTTTTTGGAAAGGGATTCTTTATGTTCTTTCCCCATGCACATCCCTTGAAGGATCCCTCATGTTTTATCTTTAGATTTGGTAAACCTTTTCAGGATTATTTTTGGGCCCCCTTTGAAGATCTTAGTTTTTTTCCTTAGCTTGCTTGATTTTGATTTTTAGCCTTTGGCTTGTCTGTCTATCATTAAGAGTTCCATAGAGTCTTTTCCACTAAAGCAGAAAGTGTTTTTCGATCTACTGCACTGGGTGTTTCCCTAAGTTCAATCCGCAACAGCAGATGCTTCTCCGAATTTGAGACGCTACAGTGGAGTCTTGTTTGGCTGAGTCTTTTTTAACAAGGTTGTGTGATTTATTCATTGTCTCCTTTTTTACTGATCTTCCTTTTCGCTTTGAAACCCTGACCAAAACAAACAGTAATCCTAAGTCTTACCTTTTTTCTGGAGCATAGTACTGATAATCAATTTAATCAATCCATGGTGGAAAATGGACTGTTTAGTGTGATCCTGATTTTCCCTTACCCTACTTGACATCTTCTGTAATCTTTTTAGGAAGAAAAATGGGAGATTCATCTTTGAATCTTGACTTAATTGTTGTAGAAACCTAATGTGATATTTAAAAACAGAGGCATATCTTCCCTCGCAGGTTATATAACTCTGCAAAATCTTAATTGACTCCCTCCATTCAGGCGCAAAATTTTGTATATGCACTCCCTTGCCCCAATCTGCTACAATATTAGGCAACATGAAATTCTTTGAATTAAAAGCAAAAGGCACTTTCTTGAACCAAAACTCACCCTAATCAGCAATTCCTGTAGCTTCTGCTATCAACTCTCTCGTTAATTCAATTTTTAGGGTATTAAACAAGACTGTGTCTTTCTCTAATCCTTGAGTGAATTCATATGAAACATCTAAACGATAACCATCAATTTTTTCAAAATATTGAAACCAACCTACTTCTTGAAACAATTTTGCACACTCAGGAAAGGTTTTATCCCATGTCATGTCTGAAGGCTCAGCCCCGTTTGTCTTTTCACTTCTCTTCACTTTATGTACTGAACTCTAACTATTTTTCCTTCAGAAAAATAGTCAAAACTATTTCGAAAGTATGTTATTTCAATCAATAGACAAGAGGCTGAGAAAATTTAGAACCCTCGATATGAATTTTTCTTAAACAGTTGATAAGTATTTCGAAACAATTCCACTGACAGTATGAACTAATAATTGAGCAAAATCACGTTCCTAAGCTTGCAACTTCTTAATCAACACCCATAACTAATCTCCTGCCAATGCAATCCCGAATTTGTGAATGATGTCAACAATCAGTTGCATACCTGTCATAATAATGGTTTCAGCTGCTCAAAATATTCTATCTTGTCTTCCCAAGTGTCCAATAAACCTCCATATCTTTGTCTTCGACTGCCAAGTATCAGCATGATCTTTGTAATCTTTCATACATCCAAGAAATTTGTAACTATCTTCGAATTACTCCCATCATGCACTATCATTACTGTTTAAAGGATATCCATTTCCCAAATTCTGGACAGCTGCAACTTGCCTGAATCATCCTTGTCTTAACTTGAACACTTGTCAAAATTATTAGTAAGGCTTATACACGTATCATTTTCCTTTTACAGATGTGAAAACTCCAATCATTTGCAATTTTGAAAACTCACGAGCAAACTTACAATTTTTTAAAGGCAACGACTTTCTTGTAGTGCTCTAGTTCATGATTTCTTCCTTTGTGCTATAGGGATCTCTAATTAATGTTTTTTTGACAAAATGCTTAAATACAAAGGATTAAATTATGTAATTAAACTTTGATTAAACCTTATGATATCTCTTTCCAACCTTTCAGAAATATATACACCTAATAATCCCATTAAAACTATGAAAAAAGCTAAGTAAAGTAAATTTAAAAGGAAAACTATAAAATCAAAAATAACTAGCGTAGATCCAAATCCTAGGCTCTATCAAGCGCCGAGAGGGATCAAATCTCTTCGTAGGTATCCATTGATTTGATTCAAACCAAAAGACACATCTTTTTATTTGAGGTCCACATATAATATTTAATATTATTTGTGGCACACATATAATATTTATTATTATTTTTTATTTATTTATGAACTAACATTACAACATTTTCCCATACATGGTTTTAAAACCATATGCAAGGCCCTCCTACAACCATGGGTTGTTTAGGAGGCCTTGCACATGGTCTTAAAACCATTTGCAAGGCCCTCCTAAACCATGTACAATAAAACTATGGGTTGTTTAGGAGGCCTTGCACATGGTTTTAAAACCAAGTGCAAGGCCCTCCTAGACCATGTACAATAAAACGATGGGTTGTTTAGAAGGCCTTGCACATGGTTTTAAAACCATGGTTTAAAACCATGTGCATGGTTTTAAAACCATAGTTTTATGCACATGGTTTATGGTTTTAAAACCATGTGCAAGGCCAACATTTTTTATTATTTTGTTAAGTAAAAACATTACAACATCTCCCCCATATTGTGTTTTTTTCCTCACCCATATTTTTTTACCGATAATTAAATTTTTACTTTTTTATTGTTTTGTTAGGTAGGAAGATTACAACATCTCCCCCATATTAGGTTTTTTTTTCTGGCCAACATTTATTTTGGCCTATAATTAAAAAAATTATTTTTTATTAATAAAAATAACGTTACATAACGTTACAAGATCTCCCCCATACTGGGCTATAGAGCGCCTCTCGGCGCAAAAATATGCTCACTATTGAAATACCTCAAAAACCAAGCACAAAATCTTAAAAGAAATAAGAAAACCATGTTTTGAAAATAAAGCATATAGTCTAAAACAGAAAACAAAATTTAGCTATAACACTATATAAATGACCTAGAAGGAGAAAGGTTAAGCCTACCAGTGAATGGCTTTCTCCTCAAGATGTTCTTCGCCGAGACGGTTTGATGCCTTTATTTGCATCGGTGGTTTCAGGGCCAATTTCTAAACCTTGCCTTGCATGTATTTTTAAATTTCATGTATCATATTGTTGTATTATAGATGTTTTGTACCATGGTACTAACCTCAAAATTTTTATTTCGTATATTAGTCTTGTAAATATTGATTTTTTGTACATCATAGACTAATTTTGTACATTAATCTGCTTTTATGGTTGGTTTTTTTTATATACATGTTACTAACAAGCTTTAATTTCTATGCAGGACCCAAAGATTCTGGAGTTCTCACATCCTCTTCTTTGATCAGAAGATTAGTCAGAACATGTTTCCCTAGATAGAGCCAGATGTTACCACCTAAGTTGTACCTAGTGGTTTTTTATCAAGTGAGCCTGGTGAACCGGACAAAGATGATTTGTTTGGACTTCAGAAGACCTTCAAAATTGATTCTCGAAAGTGATTGGTGTACTATATCACATGTTCATACCCCGTAGGGGAGTTGTAATAAAATGTTCTAGCATGGTAGTGTTTGTAAAAGACTCGATCTCCTAGACTTACTTGTCAATTCGATCAGCCCAGGCTGTTTTTGCCTTGGTTATTATTGGTTGTTGAATAAACGACTGATAATTTCTAAGTTTTTCACCAAACTCCTCCAAAGTTGGGGTGGTCGGATTGACATTTAGAGCTATTGAGGTTATTAGAGTCTATGTGTCAATGTATAAACATTCTAGGCATTATGGTTGAGTCATATGAACATGTCTAAGTCCCCCTAGATTTTAATTTTTTAAGTTTTAATTTTTCCAAAACTTAGGCTATTTTTTTATAGTCTAAATGGAAAAATTGGTTTTGTAATAAAAGTGGGCTCAGAAATCAGTTTCACTCATGGCGGTGCTCGTTTTCTAACTCAAAGCACCTGGTAAACCCATAAACCCACTTTTCCTAATTTTTGAGTGATTTTCCCATCACTCAAGTCAGAAAACCCTAAAAATCAAATATTGATTATTTTAATTGATAAATTAATTAAATAATTGAGAAAATCCAAATTCCTAAATCAGTGGGATTTACTCCGATTTGACTGAAATCAATCTCATCGGCTTTGGATTAACTAGAGTTGACCATGCCTTGATTGAAGGAATTCATCTGGGCTGAAGAGGGACTGCACCACAACATGCATCCTTGGGATTTGCGCCCTCTCTCTCTCCTCCACACTTGTGGGCTCATTTGGATGTGGTTTGGTTTATGTTTCAGTTAACCGATTGATGTGTCAGTCTGATCAGCACTGTGATTGTCAATTACACTCAGTCAGACTCAGATCAGACTCAGTTAAACTCGGATCAAGCTCAGCTTGACTCCTCATGCAGCTGCAGTCCCTTTATCCTTGGGAATTGCGCCCCCTCTGGGCTAGGGTTTTAGTTTTTGCTATAAATAAAGAAGAGTTTCCTCCTTTCCAAGATATTTAGAGTTGTATTGAATATTTGTTTCTATTGTAATGTTCCTATATTTTTCATTGTGAATAAAGAAAAGCTTTAGAGGCTAGATGGTGTAAGGCATTCAGTTGGATGAATATTGTTGCTCATGCTTGAGGTAACATGTATTTGGTGCATTTTATTCTTGTTTGATTTGTGAATATAACCTTTTCAGGATTTCTCCCAATCGAAAGGAAAGAGTCTTTAAATAATTTTATTTCTAGATTCTATTGTTCATATGTATGTAAAGATCAAGATCTAGCATTTTCAATAAGTTTATTATCATGCTGCTCTAGTCTTTTTGTATGTATATCATTGGATCTCACAAATATTTTTGCAAGTGTTATGTGTGCTAGTTACACGTTTCCGTGGAGAAGGTCTTGAACAATTTTTTTCCTCATCATCTTCACTTTTTCATGCTACATAGTCCAACTGCTTCCACCAAGATCTCTCCTGTTGATCTTCACGACTACAAGCTTTCCTTCTTCTCTTTCTCCTCTTAAAATTTAAAATCTACTTGGTTACTTGGTTCATAGTTTTGATTTGTTTAGATCTATCATATTAGAGTGAAATTTAACATAGATATATCTACTTAAAGCTCATAATCTAGATCTTGCTCGTAAAAAAGGTTTCATAAGCATTCTAGATCTAGCTTTAGGGGAATCATCTTTTTTGCGTGGCATTTTAAAGAAAAATTGTAGCTTGCATGCATTAGATTTCTATTTAATAATTTAAAAGATAAATCCAGCAATAATTGCACATCATATTGGCTTCCCAAAAGGCAATCCAAGATCCCGAGGAAATCTTGCTTTCCTTGGTTCCTTTTTTCACCTTTTTTTAACTAGTTTTAACTTAGTTGTTTTCGGTTAAAGGTGTGTTGACCCAAAGGTAATTTAAAAGTGATTTTGGGAATATTTAAGTTTAATAATATTTCTGGTTTTTAGTAGGTATAACAGAAAAGAGGAGGAGGTGTTGTCCAGTTAGTGACTTTTGGGCAATCCAGAACCCCCCAGGGGTCTCCCCATTTTCCAAAATCTTTAATTTTTGCACTTTGTAAGCTCTTGGGTTCATTCTGTATAAGAAAAAAGAGGAATTATATCAGTTTTCTGACATTATAACCGCTGTTAATAAAAAATAATTCCGAATAGGCTCTTCTAAGCCCATTACCCATCCCCCCTGGGGGCATTCGCATCCTTTTTTCTTTTCATTTGCAATTTTTCTATTTTTTCTCTAGATTAGTTTTATTTATGCAAAATAGTGTACTTTGATTAATTTCATCATATCATCCATATTATAAATTCAAAGTAACTTTAATACTTACCCCACGAATCCTTATTGAACCAAAAGGTGAAAGAGGATCATGGTAGATTTAATTAGAGAACCTGTGGTTTGTTTTATTTTTGCTGCTTAATTATTCACTATTAATTTTTTCAGTCAATCAATTAAAATCAACACCCTCCTTGATTCCCTGATTGAGGTCCACTTAGACCGAAAGAGGTTCCTTGAGGGTTTTCTTTCTAATAAAAACACATCGATTAAAATTTACTAAAAATTAAAAAGACTCCAATGTGTATGCTCTTTGTTTTGGTTGTGGTTCGTCTGATCAATCAAGTTGCATCAAAATCAACGTGATTGACTAGATTAATTAGGTTTCACTTTCCCCAATTAACCACCTTCATGCAAAAATCTAACGCCTCGAACAAACCGTAAGCGGTGGCAAAATACCCAAAGGAGTGGGAACAACTAGAAAGTGACCTCGAGGAGCCGGTCTCCAAGACTCCATCCAGCCCACAAACACCTTACAGGTAGCCGTGAAGGTTTTATTTTTGGACATACTTCAAGTACCTCTCAGGTATATCTGGAGTCCCCCCTCGCCTAATTTAATCCACTCACTTTTCATATTAACTTAAGACGTACCAAGACACAATTGCAAAACTTTCACCCCAAGCACATGCAAGCACATTTAATCATTTTGCGACTCCATTTTAAGGCACTGGTTATTTGTTTACTTCTTTCGATATATATATTGTGTGTCAGCATTGTGCTTACTTGTGTTTATTTTTCATCTTGTTATCTGTGGTTCTCAATTGTTATATTTCAAACTCCTAAGCAACTTATTCAATTTAATACCATCATACTAAAGTAATTAACCTTAGTAACTTAATAGGGTCTACCCCCCTTGGCTTCACCAGGACTTGAGCCTAAACGGAGGAGTCAAGAACAAGGTGACATCCTTGACTCGAGACTTGCCCCCAAGGACACACCGAGTGGCTTGAATATTTCTGCCACATCCCCCCCAGGTGTGTGAAAGGTGGCAACAGACTCATTAAATCTGGAGCAACTTTCCAAAGGGCTATGGATATAGCTTTCCGCGGTATGATTGGTCGAATTGTAGTGGTTTATTTGGATGATGTCACGATATTTTCTAAGAAAAGAGAAGAACATGCTTTTCATTTGAAACATATTTTCAAACGTTGTTGAAAGTATGGCATCTCTTTAAATCCAAAGAAATGTGTGTTCGCAGTTATAGAAGGAAAGCTACTTGGTCACATAATTTCATAGAAATAGATCTCAATAGACCCAGAAAGGATTAAAGCAATAGAACATATCTCTTTACCCCATAATAAAAAGGGCATGCGGTCGTTTATGGGGACAATAAATTTTGTGCGAAGGTTTGTGCCAGAATTTGCTCAAATAGTCAAACCTTTGCAACAAATGTTGAAGCAAAGTGTTCAATTCAAGTGGACTGATTCAGATAAGGGTGCATTTAACAAGATCAAGACATCAATAGCTCCTGCACCATCCCTTAAAAGTCCCAACTTTGGAAAAGATTTTATCTTGCACACTTTTGCTTCAAACGATTAATTAGTAGTTGTGCTTACGCATAAAGAAGAAGGGGGAGATGAGTATCCCATATCATTTATGAGCACTGGTCTGCAAGGGGCTGAATTGAATTATCCCATAGTGGATAAGCAAGCTTATGCAATTTTTAAGGCGATGAAGCAATTCAAACCATATATCCTGAAGAACCATACCAAAGTGATAGTTTCACACCCAGCAGTCCGATCCCTTTTTCCACAGAAAGAGTTAGGAGAAAGAAGAGGCAATTGGGTAGCATCCTTACAAGAGTACGACTTAGAATTTAAACCAGCCACCATAGTCAAAGGGAAAGGGCTCTGCAAATTGATGGCTGAGATTTAGGACAATGAAGATAACAGTTGGAAAATTAAGTTGAGTTACACATGGTTGATGTACGTCCTTTATTTACATCTCCAGAATCCTGGTACATAAAACTGGTCCATTATCTTCAAGAAGGATACTTGCCTGAACACTAGAATCCCAAGCAAAGGAGAGCCTTACGCCTAAATTTGGCCTCATATTAGATTATTGATAGGGTTCTGTTTAGAAAAAATTATGATGGGGTTTTTCTCAGATGCTTGGGATGTGAAGATGCAGCTAAGGTTGTTATAGAGCTACATGATGGACCCGATGGAGGTCATTTCTTGGGGGATACTACAGCACATAAGATTTTTAGAGCTGGGTCTTACTGGCTGACTCTAATCAAAGATTCTCATGCTCATGTTAGGAAATGTGATACTTGTCAAAGGAGCGGTGGAAGACAAGAAAAGGCAGCAGGACCATTAAAGCCAGTTGTTATTTCTGAACCATTTGAGCAGTGGGGGATTGGTATTATCGGAGAAATCAATCCAAATTCGTCATTACAGCACAAGTACATTCTGACAACAATAGACTGCTTCACCAGATGGGTAGAGGCCATTCTGTTACGAAAAGTGAATGAAGATGCAAATGTGGATTTCTTACAAGGCCATATTATGACCAGGTTTGGGGTTCCAATGTCCCTGGTTTTTTATAATGCTTCATATTTTTCATCTATTAGATTGACTGCATTTGCAAATGAGAAAGGGATTAAGTTGCATTATTTTGCTAACTACTATCCACAAGGTAATGATCTAGCAGAATTTACAAATAAAATTCTCATTAGAATTTTGAAGAAAACAGTCATAGAAAATCAAAGGAGTTGGCACATATCTTTTCCTAATGCAATCTGGGATGATAGAGTCACACCCAAGAATTCCTTAGGTGTGTCACCTTACACTCTAGTCTACGGGAAAGAAGCCATCCTGCCTCCAAATATTTTGTTGCCATCTTCCCAACTAGCCCAAGCCTCTAGAGGAACTGACAATGAGGTCCTACAAATCCGAATCAATAATCTACTAAAGTTGGAGGATTCTAGATCCAAATCAAGAGAGATGTTTAAGCATCAATAGAAAATAGTGAAGATATGGTTTGATAAGCACAAATCTAGAAAGAAGGAATTTGAAGTAGGTGATTTGGTTCTTAAATGGGATCACCCGCATGACTAGAAGGAAAAAGTTAAAACACACTAAATTTCAGCAGTTATGGATAGGCCCTTTTCACATTGCAGAGAAGTTAGGCCCCTCAACCTATAGATTGCAAGACTTACAAGGGTGGGAAGAGAAATTGTCATTCAATGGTTTAGTTCTCAAACCATATTTTTCTTAATGTTGTTTGGTTTTTCTTTGTACATAAATAAACCTTTTTTATTTCAGTCTTGTTTCCTTCAGATTAGTTCTGCTTGATTTTCATTTTGATTTCTTAGATTCTGATTTCTTGTAGTTTGTCTACTTTACTTTATGTTTCAATAAACTAGCACAACATTTGGCGTTGGAGTTCTTCAGAGTTCTGGGTAAACTGAAAATCTTTTGACTAAAGGACTGCTTTCTATTTGCACATATATCATGATTACATATCCTTTAAGATTGATAGATCATCTGAATAGATTTTGAACACATTTAAGCCCTGTTAATCCTTTTGAAATAACCAAGGCCAGAAAATTCCAGAATACTATTTTTAGGCTCCATTCACTTCACACTAAAGTCTGTCCTAAGAAGCTAACAGCAAAATACCCATGGAGAGGAAGCAGGGTGAACAGTTGTATGGTATTTAAAATGATCCCATGCCACAAATGAAGGCCAAAGGGCCAAAAGAGTCAAATCTCCCAGAAAGAACAAACAGACATTAAAAGACATATTGAATAAAATCAATTTGGATAAGATTGCTCAAAGGATACTCTCTGTCTGTGAGCTGAAAGCAAAATATCTCTCACAAAAAGGACATTATGGATGGAAGAACCTAAACCAAATTTCAAATGAAGAAAGCAATCCAGGAGGGATCAAAAGGACAAAAGTCCAAAAGCATTAAAAGAATGCAAAATGCATGGGAATGAGGAACAAATGAATATATGTGTTCGCCCTCTGTTAAAATCATGTGGTGTCTAAGTTGGAAGCAATCCGAAGACAGAGGTAAAGAAATAAACTTCATATCTTGGCCTCGGAAGAGTTATCGAGACTATGAAATCCTGGTTCCCCTATCCCATTGGACCATAATCAATGTTAAAGTTTATAAATCTTGTATTCTAGTAAAATCTAAGCATCTTAAAGAAATCTGATAAAATTGGTCTAACAGGATACTTAAAATAGTTTTGTTGTTTCAAAAAATTCAGTTATTCAGAGATCTGTGTTCGCCAGTTAGTCGCCAATTGTTACTGCTGCAACATTTCCCAAAAAAAATATTTTTCGGGATTGTTTTTGCGCCCCCTTCGAAGATCTTAGTTTTTCTCCTTAGCTTGCTTGATTTTGATTTTTAGCCTTTGGCTTGTCTTCCTATCATTAGGAGTTCCATAGAGTCTTTTCCACTAAGACAGAAAGTGTTTTTCGATCTGTTGCACCGGTTATTTCCCTAAGTTCGACCCACAACAACGGATCCTTCTCCGACTTTGAGACGCTACAGCAGAGTCTTGTTTGGCTTTGAGCAGCTACATCGGGTCAATTTCCCTTTGTGAGCCGCAACAACGGGCGTCGTTTGATGTTCAAACTGGTAGCAGATGCATTGGAATGATCAAAGCCGCTATAGCAGGGATGTTTTTGTTTGCATGCCCGTTGTTCTTTTAGATTCCGATACAGCAGAAATAATTGGCAAGCCCCACCTGCTATGGTAGATGACCTTTTATTTATCTTTGGAGTTGGTATCCAGAAGTCGCTATAGCGGATGAAATTTTGTTTATCTTTGGAGTCGATATTCGGAAGCCGCTACGATGAATGTTTCTTCCATTTTGACCCGCTACGGCAGATGACCTAACAGATTTGATGCAGAGATGGTTTTTGGTGCATTGCCGCTACGGCGAAGGAATTTCCCATTAACATCTGATTCTAGTGGGACCCACCATTGTGGAATATTGTTGAGCTTGGAGTCGCTGTTGCGGATACATCTTTGTTTTCTCTCCGATGTGATTTTTACCATCGATCTGCAAGGAGATTGTGGGGGAATTTTGATTTGTGAGCCATTATTGCGGATGGATTAACATGTTCAAGCCGCCATGTTGGGCCATTTCCATTTATGATTTTTGTTTTCGATCCTGCAAGCGGTTGATGGCAAGGGTGTTTGGGGTTCGCACATGTAAGGTTTAATTGAAAATTAAAGCCTCGAAAATCTTTTTATTTTCAAAATGCAAAGTCTTTTACCATTTTTTTTACAGAGTCATTTTGGACTTGGAGAGTGTTTTCCATTCGAAGCTTACTGTGTGGATTCCTTGGTGGAGCTCACATGGCTCATGCTCGTTAGTCATTTTCAGCCACGTGGTGAATTTTCCGACCAAACAGGTAGGTTTCTAATCCCTTTTTCCATTGGTTGATTTGTTAAGGATGGTAAGTTGCCCGTCGTCAATAGTGGGTTAGGTTTTGGCCCAGTTTATAGGGAGGTTTTAGAGCCCATTTCTTATTTTAGGTTTGGCCATTTCATTTTAGCTTTGCCCTGGTAGCAACCCACCTACAATGCCCATTTTCTTATCCAGAAGCATTTTCCACCCAGTCAACTAGGTTAACGATTGGTGTTTAGAGAACCAAGTTTTTTGTTGGCATGAAGCTCACCAATACCCCTCTCCTAGGTGTTGGTGAGGGACGTGTTTTCCATGGTTTGCATAGATTCGGGGGGTGGTTAGTTTGTATGTATTGGTCGTGGGATATGGGGCCTGGATTTACCCTGAGATACCACCTCCGCAATCTGAATTTTTTCTGTACCGGTGAGAGAGTTTTAGGGACATTTTGGGGGTTTTGTATTTTAAAGTAGAGCTCGGAGGTTTCAACAGTGGTTTCCTGTATTCCAGTGTGGTTTTCTAGCCGTAACCCGGAGCCGTGTTTCGTATTGTTGTTTCTAATGGAAGGAACTGACAAAGTAAGAAAATTTTAGGGTTTTTTTTCATGCTATTGGTTATGTATACATACGTATTTTTTCTTACATTGATAATCATCATTTGAAATATGAATGCTAAGACAAATCTATTTTTACAGGTACCACTCACTGCAGAAATCATGACAAAGAAGGAAAGGAAGAAGCTTAAGGTTGTTGATTACGATTCTGACACAGAAGATGCAGAGATCTCAATGGCAGTAAGGACCGAAATAGTGTATGAAGACACTTGGGCCATTACAGGAGCAGAGCATGAGCTAAAATGGGGTCAGATCTACCCCATGATGGTTGAAGGGAAAGTGCCAGAAACTGGTTTAGGAGATCTAGTTCTGCATGAGAACATATTGAGGTCCGAGATAACTAAGATAGCAACTAGGCCAGATGTTTTTCCCTGTGAAGAGGTCATTGGGTGGATGTTTCCCAAGATAGATAGAGTGGGAATGATGATTAAAGATGAGAAAGGTCATCCTGTGGCATCCTTCACACCTACATTCATTTCGGCAGCCTACCGTCTACCAAAAAAGGAAGTAAGTGTAACAACGGAGTGGGTCCTAAGTCTGAAGTTCGATTATACAGCCAATGCAAAGAATATGGTGGCTAGGGGGAATACCTTCAGACATAAACAGTTAGGAGAATATGAGACGGCCCATATTCGAACCCCATTCAAGATAATAGAATTATTGTTGAGCAAGCTATTTGGTAGGGTTGCTGGTAATATGTATAATGTTTGTTGGTTTCCCCTCATGTACTATGTGGCCATGGAGGGAACACTTTTTAACTGGGCAGATATAGCTACTAGGAACTTGGCCAAATGTGTCAAGGCAGCTCAAGAAGGCCTAAAACAGAGAAAATCAGAATTTTTCATGTCATCGTTTTTGATAGATTGCATACTTTATAGACACAGGTTTGAGAAGCTTAACTGTGTATGGAAGGAGGGAAGGGCCCCTATATATGTTGCATACCAGATTATGGGATCCCATAAATATCATAACCACTACCAGCTGATATGTGAGGAATTCATCAAACCCTTGTATAAATTAATCTTTTTAGAAGATTGGCCATGCCTGTTAGACTCGAGCTATAGAATCCATAACATAATATGGAGATTATTTTTTCACCAAAGATGGCACGTATCTAAGAATGTATGGAGGAACCAAAGAACCCTCACTGCTATCCAAGTATGCAACAGACTACATAGTGCTTAAAGAGGCAGTTAGACAAGTATTTCTAGATGGGTTTTGGAAATCATTTATTTGATATAAAGAAAGTCGTGTTCCCGCATGTACCTTTCTATGTAGGGAGCTAAAAGTTTAATGGGGTAAAGAGTGATCTGGACTTTGTTAAAGAGTTGGGGATATTTCATTTCGAAGAAGTGAGATTCCATAGAAATGACTCTCAAGGAAAGGTGGCGGCTCATAAAGTAACTCACAAGGTGAATTATGAGTATTCAGACTATGTAGAAAAAGAGGAGCAAGTGTATAGAAATATTTACAGCATGGACTCCTTGAGAAAAAGTTTGAAAAGAAAGGCCCCTGGAGTTAAAGGGAGCAGCAACAGCAATCCAAAACCTAATGATAAAGAGGAGGAAGCTGCTAGAAAATCAAAAGAGGAGAATGCCCAAAAAATAGGAGAAGGTGCAAGGAAGCTTATGGATGAAGAAAAGAAAAGAGAAACAAAGGAAGAAGATTCCAAGACAGCAGAAGAAGAAGAAAAGAGAAAAAAGGAGGAGGCTATCTTAGAAAAGATTGCACAAATACAAAAGGATATAGCTCAAGAAGCCTTGAACACTGAGCTAGGAATATAGGATGCAAAAGATCCCACAGAAGGGAAAAATTAGGAAAATGAAGAAGCAGTAGCGGGTGGACATCAAGAGCAAAGCCCTGTTTGGGATAGTACAGATAACCCCACATCCACATCCCGCAACATCCTTACTTGGGGTCATGTTCCCATAGCTAAAATGGGGTTGATACCATTTAACCCCATCTAAAAAATATGATGTGGCATGCTTGGAGGATATTCATTTTGATCGTAAAATGAAATCCATCACATGGAGAACAGAGAAAACCTTGAAGGTGGGAACTCAACCACCAGTGACCTAAGTAACAAAGAGGACGGTTATGAATAATGTGGAAGAACACCCAAAGCAATTGGCTTCTTTGGGCATTGTAAATTCCTATGCCAATGCTCACAATGTAGACAGGCTTCTATAAAACATTGAGCAGTGTAAGGGGAAGATGGCTGAAATGAAGGAGTTGTTGAGGAAAGAAGAGAAGGTGGGGAGAGATTCCAAAAGAAAATATGAAGCTACCTTATCAGATTTTGAGAGGCTTCAATGGGGACACCAAATTTGGGAAGAAGAATGGGACATTTTGAAATCATCTAATGAAGATTTAAGTAAGGAAAAAGGAAATTTGGAAAACAAGGTTGTAGAATTAGAACTGCAGAAGACTACTGTTGAGCAGAAAGAAAAATAGTATGAAACCCAGGTAGCATCATTGGAGGCACAAAAGGCTTCATTGGAGGTGTTTTTAAAGGAGGCAAATGAGAAGAGAATGGATATAAATCCATTGACAAAACATTCCCTCATGCTGAGAAATAAAATTTACCATATGCAACTCCAGATGGCAGATGAGATGTTGAAGGTCCACCAAGTGGAAGCTAGGTTGGAAGAGATTTCAGGTATAGCTTCCCATTTTAAATATGAGACCCAGAATGTCCTGTAAATCCTTCAAGGGCGTTTGACTTGGTTGGAAACAACAAAGGAACCTCCAGCAAATGCACTGATCAAAGACTCCAAGAGAGTAAAGATGGAATACAAGCTGATAGAATTCAAAAATAAAACTGCAGAGGAACTGATAAGGGCACCCCAGAGGACTAAAGGTGTTTGCACAGAGTTCTGTATAAAGATGCTTACAACTTACAACCGCTGCCAAACATCTGCCAAGAAGAGGTTAGATGAATTACCTAAACATGAAGAATACCTTAAACAGTTGTAGGATAGATGGCAGGAGGATGAACTGGGCATTCAGCTGATCGAAAGTTTAGATGAGAGAGTGCTTAAGAATATGATAGCCCAGGCAACAGTAAGCAACTATCTATTAGAATACCAAGTTCATTTTATTCCTACCAGGATGGAAAATATAAAAGCTCAAGTCGCCAAGCATGAAGTCACTATCATTTTTCTAAAGCCATCAGAGTTTGAGACAATAGTGACAGATGCCAATACCTGGAGGTAGTTTATTAATGAGGTGGTTGGGCCCACTTAAATGTTTTGTTTTATTGATACATATTTTGTAGTATTTAAATTTTTTCCTAAATTAACAAACTCACTGGAAGAAAAAGTCAATTTTTGTAACTGATTTGTGTAAAGGAAGCTTAAAGGGAAAGGAAGGCCAAAAGACATGTCAAATTGTATAAATATAGATCAAGTCGATGGAGGAGGGACTTTTCCACGTTATCTTTTTGGGAAGGCTATTTTTTCCTACTAGAGAAGGGGTTGTGAAGTTTCAAATGCATACTGTATAGTGGTTGAATGTCGAATTGTTTCTGTTTCAGCTTATTCTACGAACTGTGAGATCATTCTAACTTATGAATTATTTCCATGTTATGAATGATTTTATGTTATTTTATGAAACTTATCCAGTATATTGAGTGATGAATGTTTTAACCAAAAATGAGCTATCTCTTTTTTTATTCTTCTATGTGTATTCATGTATTTTGAATTATGAACATCTACCTGTAATATTATTTTTGCATGCTTTACAATACATCACTCACAATTAAATATAATCTTGCTCCCTGGGGATAGGTTAGATAGAACTAGTTAGCTTAGCATAGTTTTTATTTTGTTTATGATTTAGAAGCAAAAGGGGTAAGAAGACAAGAGGTAAGAACCTGCACATCACATTGTGAACTCTTTGCTATCTCTATCGATTGTACATTGATTAGGCACTTGCATATCATATATAAAATAAAACAAAAAAAATACACTTAATCGGTGGACCGTACCACAACTGGTAAAACAAGATTTAACCGTTACTTGAGCTACGATAGTCGGACCATAAACCGGACGGATTCCCCATATCAAACAATAGCGATCTAATTGGGAGCTAGTAGCAAGCTAAAACAGGGCCCGCAAAGATCAAATCAAGAAGCTGCAGACATACTTGTTTTTCGCTGAAAACCAAGATGATAAAGGGGTTGGCACACAAAATTTGTTAAATTAAAAAGAAAATACCATTCAGCTACTAAAGTAAAATCTGAAAATTCCATCTACTCAGCTGATCCAAACTGTATAGCTCTCGAAGCATGAAAAGGAGAAAGAGAGCCTAAATGGTAAGCTCATAGATTGCCAAGCCCAACTACTGAAATTCACAAAGAAAGAGAAGCAATGGAAAAGGGATTGGTCCCTTATAGTGGAGAGTGAGAAGGATCTAAAATCCAAATCAAATGAGCTATAGAAAAAGTTACAAGAGAAGGAGAGGGAATTACAAGAGAAAGAGAAAGAACTTAAAAAGGGAGTTGTCCCCCCTATCATTGAACTTGGTGGATTCTCCATTGTTCAAGCCCTGACACAAGTAAGTTTGAAGGAATTGGAACTTATAGGGTTGAAGCACCAGAACAAGAATCTGGAGGGCTTGGAGATGGAGAGAGAATGTAAAAGGAAGAGCTGGGAAGCAAAGTGTGTAGAATTGCAAGGGGGGAATGAGAAATTGGTAAAGCAAGTTACAAGGAAACTGCATATGTAAGGGGATAAACACATCATATGGAATGCACTCATATCATAGGTTACCAAATTAAGGCCCTACCTGGATTACATCTTGGACAAGGAAAAAGCTATACAGGAAACCAAGCAAAGTGTTAAAGCAGTAAGGGAAAGACTAAATAAAAATCATGTTGATTATGCCATAAATGCCATAGAAATCCTAAATGGATTGACAGAAGAAGATCTCAAAGCAGCCCACATAACAAATAGGATTTCTTTCATCACTTAAGAAAGGAAGGTGGTAAACCAACATGACCATTTAGATACCATTGAAGCCAAAATTGGTATCATGGCATATGAATTCAAATATTTCATAGAAATGTTCAATCCATTGGTGAATATGGGGCTACCATTATTCTGGGAAGAAAAGGGTAGCTTGTTGTCACAAAAATAATATCATGAAAGGATGATTCAATGCAGGTCAGACCACTCCAAATTTGTGGATACGCAGCAGTCCCTAGCAGGAAAGACCATCGTCGACAAATTGGAAGATGACTTCGAGTTGATGTTCACTTTCAGAGCCACATGCATGAAATTGTTGGATTTTTCATATAGGGATCATGTGGAGCTGTGGGTGTTGGAAAAGGAGGTGTACACTATAGATTCACCGACAAAAGATTAGTGGAAGGCGGTCGAAAAGTTCAGAAGGTCCAAATACACACTGCATGACAAAGTATGATGAGGATCAAAGGGGAAGTTGTACAAGAACAAGTGTTGCAATGAAGAAAACCTCCTTCACCTCTGATGTTGAGGAACAATTCAGGGTTGAGTCAGTATGAGGCCGTTGGAGGTGCTCTGAACCTTCATTTTCCACAAGTGAGCCTGAGTCCAGATGCCTTGTTTTTTGTTTTGATTAAACACACGCATTATCACATACTTTCCTAATTTGTGTTAAAATCGTGGCGAATCTGCCACTTCAAAGTTGTTAGGAATTAGTATGATTATTCAGGTTTGATACCTATTTTGTAATTGATTTTCACTACCCTATTTAGAGATATGTCTCAGGGGTAAATGACACTATATATGTAACCTCCAAAGAGGAGAAAAATGTTGGGACAATCGTTTTGAAGCCTTGTGTGCTTAGTTTGTAGTACTGCAACTTTCTTGGAAGTATTAATGAAAATTTTCTTCTAAGTTTTTGAGATTCATCAAGGTTTTCATGTTCAGTCTGTGTTTCCTATATTTCCCATTTTCATCCATGTGCACTCTGCTAAGACATTTCTAGATTGTATGCAAGGAATTCGTTAAACTCTCCTTCATCATAAATAGTGTTTGTTATGTGTTATAACAGATGTCATAGAATTCATCCATTGCAAGATTCTCAATTTTAGTTATTAGGCTTTGTTATGCTTCTACTAAAGGTATTCCAAGAGATTCATCCATAGATAGGTGCCTCTTGTTTCACTGGGAATTCTCTCATTTCCATTTGTCATTACTTCAAGATATTTTGACTGAATGTGACACCCATGTTGCTTCATATTACAAAGGAAAATCACCACTCATTATTGTTGTAAAACCCTTGAATGATTCAGGTTGTGACTCCATTATCCAATCTTACTTAATATTAATTGTATATCTTACGATCTTTAAAATTACAAATAAATATGTTCTTTTTAGATATCTAGCCTTATGATTGCTTGCTAAATCTATATGTATATTTGAATGAGATTTATGACATTGAGAGAGACCTCTCTAACTGTATAGGTGATACTACAGTCTAAATCTTGGTTTTAAATTGTTACCCCAGTTATATCCTACCAAAACCGTAGGAAAATCATTGGGTGATAACACCTACCACAACCAACAGATGGAGGTTGTTGGTGACACTCAGAGTGGGCTCCTATAATGTAGGGATTGCTCCCAGAGGCACATAAACTCATGCATGCACATGCAGTAAGTGGAAGATAACCTCTAGGTGTGTCCCCCACACTCTAGTACAACAATAATTAATCCCTAAGTTAGGAAATATGACCAAATAGACTATATTGGACAAAGGAGGATTAATTAATTCTAACACCCCCCCTTAATCCTAACTTTGTACAACTTGGGCCCTGGAAACTAGGCCAAAATTCACCCATACAATCTAAATTAATAAAATACTGCTTAAGAAAATAAGGAAAATGGGGAAAACCTCATGGGAAAAACCACCCCCTCAAAGTAAGCAAAAATCAGGAAACAAGCTATACTACTTAAGAGAAAAAAAATTGTGAAAAAATTGCTACGATTTGCAACTCTGTGGAGAAACCATGCATAATCATGGTTCTTCTATTCATCAACATCCCAGGACTATGCCTATGAACCTTTATGTCTTCTTCTAATCTGTTGAATGTTGCTTTTGTCTCTTCTTTCTGGAGGAGGAATGGAATGATCCATTGTGTTCATCAGTGGGCCAAATTGTGGATCAAACTTCATCATCAAGTACCATCTCTCTAGAAGTTTGTAGCACCACTCTGTAGGTAGCGAAGCTATGCGAGAGATTGCAACATGTTCATTCTGATACTGGGACCTCATTCTTCGTCTATCATCTGGATCCCCAGTAACATTTTGAGCTGCTTCAATGAGAATTTCATCCCATTTAGGATTCTGATTCAGAATAGGAGTTGGATCTGGATCTAGATCATATTGAAGTGCAATCTCAATATCAATATCATGTTGATCTTGTTCCTCCTCTTCTGAAACTAAAATTTTAGACAACATATCATTATCTACAAATGGAGATGAAAGAGAGTTTTTACCTTCCCTTTTGAATGGTTGTTTATATTGTGTTGGAGTTGAGTATGGAAAAAAGTGTGAGAATTCATATTCCTTGGAGGTGTGGTTTGAAACACCCTTTGCTATAATCTTCCTAGTTGAGATATCTGAGATATTCACTGAGTCAACACCAAATATAACTTTCTTTGGCGATCCAGTACGTGTCATATAATAAACAGATAACAAATTTGTTGCAAGAGAGGGAACAAAGAGTACATTCTTGAACCCTCCATGTTGGATTTTAATAGAAACTCTCCCAATAGTTGGGATCTATGTGTTGGAGACATTTACCACCATACACACTCATTTTGGTCAATTTGTCCTAGTTAAACCACTATCCTAAGTTTTATTAACTTAATTGACATCATAGGAGCACTGTATGACATCAGCATAAGCACACCCACACCTACCTTCAGTCAAGGAGGATAACTAAGCCTTCTCCTTCATTCAAGGAGGCTAACTAGAACACTCCGAGGGTGATCTTAGTGTCATAAATGCAATTAATTGATAACCAATGGTTACAATCAGTTAAACAGGGCAGTGAAGGAACCTCCTTTCATTAAATTGATTATTCANCAACAGGGGCGCCTCCAACCACTTCTGATGGTCAGTTACACTTCAGTTAACCTCATCGGGGTTCATTGGAGTCATTGATGCGCTACCACTTGTTGGTTGTCTTGTAGTGACATGTGTCTGAGCTACTTTTAGTTAGACTCGGCCATTTATTGCACTCTAACTTTAGTTAGGACTCAGTTGAGTCCATTAGGGTTTTGATCAGTGGTTAACTTGAGTGTTTATTGTGGCTTACATTCAGTTAAGCTAGACTCACTCATTCAATTCGAATGACCTCCTTGGGAATTCGAATTGTCTTGGCATTCATGCATCTGGCATGATCATTGTATTGTATCATCATTCTTTCATTTTGATTATACATAGCTGCTACTTCCATTGCAGCACCATTTTGCCAATTTTATGCATATTTGTCACTATTCTTTGTGAGACTGTATTTTCAGTTCCTATACCACTATGACAAATTAATATTGTATCAGAGCTCACAGCGGGATGAAGCTCAGATCTCTCGAAAACAAGGTTTTTGATAGATGTTGCATGAAAAATTGAGCAAAGCTCAAAAAAAAAATCCATCGCTGCACCAGAAGCCAAGGCTTACCACTTAATACCCCAAGTAAGGAAATTGTTGGTCAAGATTGCTTAATCAACTATGATGGGTGTGATGAAAGCCTAAAATGTGCAAGCTGTTCAACCTTACGATGCCCCTTTTGTTGTGATTTGCATTTTTTTTACAAGTGAAAGCATTCGCTCCAGTAGTTTCAGACGGCTTCTTCCGTAGAAATCTTGACTCCGTTCAATTTCCACTCATGGAAAGGAGACATGGAGATCCAGCTACATGCCAGAGGACTCTATAGGGTCACTATGGACACTGAAGAAGAGCCTACTTCTTCACAGACAAAGTTATATTCTTGAACAAGAAAGATGAAGCATTCGGATTCTTGTGCCTCTCTATTTCTCGGGATCTTCTTTTCCATCTCTCGGGATTGAACACTCCAAAGAAAATCTGTGACAAATTGGAAACCCTATATGGAAAACAAGATGATTTGAGAGTATACCAGCTTGAGAATGAGTTGATGTCTCTCCATCCTTCCAATTTCGAGACCTTGAATGATTTTTTCATAAAGTTCAAGCACATTGTCTTATTGTTGAAGCAATGTAAGGTGGAGAAGGAGTATGATCAGCTCATCCTCGTCGTACTCTCCAAACTTGGAGTTGATTATTCACTTTTTGTCTCTACATTTCGTGTGAGGAATCTCACAACCCCTGGATGGAAGATGCCTTCACTCAATGCCTTCATTGAGTCCCTAAAAGTTAAAATGATAAGCTTGTCCAGATGGGGATCATCAGATACTCTCGTGATCAAGCCCTCCATGTCTCGGGGTCCAAAGATCTGAAGGGTAAAGGAAAGCAGTAGAAGAACCCAAAAACCAAATTCAAAGTTCCTAATCCTAAAGTTGAAAACCAGCAGCATGAAGAGTCTTCCGACTCAAAGAAGAACAAAGGAAAAGGGCATCATGGAAAGGAAAAAGTCAAGTGTTCATACTATAGGAAGGGATTCCACCCTGAACATGCTTGCATGAAAAATAAACTTGATGAAGCTGCCTCTCTCCTTGATAGAAATCACATCAATCTTCTAGAAATATTTCGGAGGAGAGATCAGCAAGATCGAGAAGCACATCATGAAAGAGGTCATGCCCTCATGGGAAGCACTTCAAAGTCCAAAGCACTCTTGATAGATTCTGGAGCTTTGAACCACATGATGGCTAAAAGAGACTCCTTCTCATATTTGGAGACCAGCAAATCCATTCCCATCCACATGGGAGATGACTCCACCATCATTTCCAAAGGACAAGGTACTGTTGATCTTGAGTATGGCTATTTCTCAAATATTATGTATGTACCATCTCTGGAATCAAAGATCCTTAATGTTTATCAAATGACACATATGGGAGTTCCCAAGAGAGTATCCTTTAGCCCGAATGATGTAGAGATCACAGAACTTGCATCTGGGAAACTTGTTGCAAAAGGCCTTGCAAACCATCATGCAAAAGCCTATGAGTTCTCCCATTTTGTGGCGGATGCAAAGCCCACCACATTGTTGAATCATGGAAATGAAGTTAGTAGACTGTGGCATGAGAGGTTCGGCCATCTGAACTTCAAATACTTGTATCAATTACAGAAAAATTCTATGGTTGAAGGCCTCCTGGTCATCAAGGCAACCACTGGAATTTGCAAGGGTTGTGTTGTTCGAAAGCACCCTGAGCATAAGTTCGATCGGGGGAAGGCAAGCTGAGAATCATGCATCTTTGGACTGATACATTCTGATATTAGTGGTCCCATGCCTATCACATCCATGAATGGATCAAGGTACCTTCTGACTTTCATTGATGATTTTTTTAGGTACACATGGGTCTTCTTTATCAAAAAGAAGTCTGAAGTCTGTGAAAAATTCACTGAAATGAAGGCCTTGATTGAGAATGCATCTAGCAAAAAGATCAAGATCTTGAGATATGATAATGTTTGGGATTATGTTAGTAATGAGTTTCTACACATATGTTCCCAAATTGGTATTCAGGTCCATCATTCAGGTCCATCATTCAGTTCCCTACACTCCCAAGCAGAACGGTGTAGCGGAGAGGAAGAATCAGTCTCTCAAGGAGATGACCACCTGTATGTTGGAATCAAAGAAGTTGGCTGAAAATTTGTGGTTGAAGCCATGCATGCTGTAGCATATATTCAGAATAGAGTGCCACACTCATCCATGAAAGTGAAGACCCCTTTCGAAGCATACTTCGGACACAAGACGGATGTGTCGAATCTGCGAGTGTTTGGGTCCACTGTATGGGCCCGAATTCCACTTGATAAGAGGAGGGATTTGCAACCGCAAAGCATAGAATGTCTATTTATTGGGTATCTTGATGAATCAAAAGTTTTCAAGCTGCTGTATATCAAAACAAAACATATCATCATCGAAAGGAGTGTCAAGTTCAATGAGCCTTTTCAGGAGGTGGAACTAGTGAAGGAGAAAACTATTGAATTTTCTTCCTATTCTACTGAATATTTGGATGATAAAATTGGGGGTGATGACCCTGATTTGGATCCTACGATTTTTGATATCAGTGTATAGAAAAAATCAGATTCTGAATCAGAACCTAAAGTACAAAATCATCTCCCAACTTGGGCCCGACAGACACTCTCCTCCGCAAGAGATAACATTGGAAATCCGGATGATCCAAGGAGAACCCAGTCTGATTTCCAAAGAGCAAGTATTGCGCTCTCTTGTCTTGATTATTTACTATACAAGTCTTGTTATTTGATGATAATTTTAGGCCCTAATTCTTACTACCATGCTTGGAAGGATCCGAGACAAGTTGTCATGGATGAAGAGATGAATTCTCTTCAGAAAAACACTACTTGGGAGCTAGTTTCTCTTCCTCCGTGAAGAAAATTGGTTCAATGCAAGTGGGTGTTTCAGACTAAGGTTGATGCAGATGGAAGAAAATACAAATATAATTCAATTCTGGTGGCAAAAATTTTCTCCCAAGTCCAAGGTGTGGACTACCATGAGACTTTTGCACCGGTTGCAAAAATGGACTCCATCCGCCTAGTTTTGGCAATTTTAGCATCTAAGCATTGGGAAGTGCATCATATGGATGTTAAGTTATACTTTCCGCATGGAGATATTCATGAGGAGATATACATGAAGCAACTTGAGGGCTACATTTCTGATCCATCTTTGGTTTGCAAGCTATAGAAGTCACTATACGGGTTAAAAAATGCCCCAAGAGAATGGTATTCCAAGATGGATGCCTTCCTTCTCTCGCAAAACTTCCAAAGGTGTAGATCAGATCCAAATGTGTATATACAGAAGTATGATGTTCATTTGATTATTATTTTTTTATATTTTGATGACTTACTGATCACAGGTAGCACAGTTGCTTATATTTCAGTCATCAAAACTGCTCTCCACAATGCATTTGAAATGAGCGATTTGGGGCTCTTAAAACAATTTTTGGCGCTCGAAATTGAGAAAAAATCTGATGGGATAATGGTCACTCAGTAAAAATACATATCAGACCTGTTATTCAAGTTTAACATGGCTGAATGTAGAGCTGCTCCATTCCCTTTCCTTTCATGGATCATCCTTGAAGAAGGAAAAAGAACACCTCCCATGGACTGCACTATTTATCGACAGTTGATTGGTAGCTTGTTGTACTTGACTCATTCTCGGCCTAATATCTATTATACCATGAATCCTGTATCAATGTACATGCATCATCCCCATGATATTCATTGGAAGGAATCCAAGAGGATCCTCCAGTACATTCAGGGAACCAGGACCTACGGCATTCACTATGCTGCAGAATCCAAGCTAGAGCTGGTTGGATACACATATTCCGATTGGGCGGGTGATTCTATTAATCGAAAGTCAACTTCTAGATATGTCTTCATGTTTGGTGGTGGCCCCATTTTCTGTTCTAGCAAAAAGCAGGCTGCCATAGCATTATCTTCAGTAGAGGCCGAGTATCGAGGAGCAGTGAATGCTTGCATCCAAGCTGTTTGGTTGCAAGGCATTCTTTCAGAGTTTGATCTTGGTAGTAATTTTTCCACTATCCTCTTTTGTGAAAATCAAAGTGCTATTAAGATATCCACAAATCCAGTTACCAGGTAGAGGACCAAGCATGTAGAGATACACATGCACTATATCAGGGAGCTAGTGCATGACAGGACCATCATTCTGTAATACTGCCCGACTGATGAGCAGATTGCAGACATCTTCACCAAGAGATTTTCAGAAAAGAAGTTCACTTACCTCTATTCACTATTGGGGGTGATTTCATCAGGGTGATCCAACTACTTTCAGTGTTCAGCTTGAGGGGGGGTTTTCCCAATGGGTTTTCCCTCTTTTCCTCACTTAGTTTGTTTTGAGCATTGTTTGAGTTTCAGTATTGTATAGGGTGACCTATGGCCTTTGTTGATGGGGCCCTAGCATTCTTATGCACTTTATGTTTTCTACTTCTCCTTAGTATATCTTAAGGGGGGGTGTTGGATACATTGACCACTAATACTTCTCCTAAGTATAGCTTAAGGGGGGGTGTTGGAGACATTTACCACCATACACACTCATTTTGGTCAATTTGGCCTAGTTAAATGACTATCCTAAGTTTTATTGAGTTAATTTACATCAGAGGAGTATTGTATGACATCAGCATGAGCAAACCCATGCCTACCTTCAGTCAAGGAGGCTAACTAATCCTTCTCCTTCATTCGAGGAGGCTGACTGGAGCACTCCAGGGGTGATCTGAGTGTCATAAATTCACTTAATTGATAACTGATGGTTACAATCAGTTAAATAGAGCAGTGAAGGTGCCTCCTTTCATTAAATTGATTATTTAATTAATATTTAATGAACTGGAGTCAACAAGGACACCTCAAACCACTTTTGATGGTCCGTTACACTTCAGTTAACCTCATCGGGGTTCATTGGAGTCATTGATGCGCTACCACTTGTTGGTTGGCTTACAGTGACATGTGTCTGAGCTACTTTTAGTTAGACTCAGTCATTGATTGCACTCTTACTTCAGTTAGGACTCAGTTGAGTCAATTAGGGTTTTGATCAGTGGTTAACTTTAGTGTTTACTATGGCTTACATTCAGTTAAGCTAGACTCGCTCATTCAATTCGAATGACCTCCTTGGGAATTCGAATTGTCTTGGAATTCATGCATCTAGCATGATCATTTTATTGTATCATCATTCTTTCATTTTGATTATACAGAGCTGCTACTTCCATTGGAGCACCATTTTTCCAATTTTATGCATATTTGTCTGTATTCTTTGTGATACTGTGTTTTCAGTTCCTAGAACACTATGACAAATTAATACTGTGAATTATCCCCCAGATGAATGTTAGGTCCTCCTGATATATCCAGAGTAGTGAAGTATTATTTGGAGGAAACCATGTGGTTGGATGCTCCAGAATCTATCAAGTAAGCCTTCAACTGAGTCAATCCTGTTTTCAAAGCATGGCACCTCTCATAATTTGCTCTCCAACTTCAAACATCTCTGCATCTTGTGGAAGGTCAATATTGTTTTGTTCAAGGAGCGTTGTCAACTGGTCAATTGTATTCTTCATGCACTGATTCTCTAGATGAAAGCCTCTCATACAGTATGGACACTTAGTCTTCTCTAATATCTTCTTTTTCTTGGAACTTGAGGCTCCATCAAAAGATCTGTGATTCTCCTTTAGCTTTGAATCAGTTTTTTAGGCCTTATTTCCTTTTTCCTTTCCTCTTGCTTGCACATTGCTTGAGTCTCCTACAAAGAGTGTTTGATTCTTGGAGTTCTGAATCACTCCCATTTGAACCAATTTATCTTTCTCTTGTATCAAGGACTCAGCAAAAGCATCTAGAGAAGGCATCTTCCAATTAGGAATAGAATTTCTTTCAAAATGAAACGTAGAGACAAAGACTCAATACTCTGAGCCAAGATTTCTCAGCACTAACAGCACAACCTTCTCATCTTTCCTCTCTAATCCACATTATTTGCATTGCGGTACTAGTGACTTGTACTTTGTAAATAATTCTTGAATAGTTTCGAAACTCTTGGTTTGTAGTGCAATGAGATCATTCTCCAGAATATGCCCTCGAATCTCATCTTGTTTTCCAAACAAAGATTCAATCTTATCCCAATATTCCAGATACCTTAGTCCCTAAAGGTGGAACAAAAGATCCCGGGAGATATGAGTGCACATGAAGTCGAAGGCTTCATCAAGCCAATTCAAAAAATTGTTCTTCTCAACATACTACTAGGGCTTAGCTTCTCTTCCCATTGTCATCCTAAATAGACCAAGATTGTGCAAGGCTACCCGACACATCTACCCTCCAATTAGTGTAGTTGAAGGGTGTACAGATTCGGGGTACAAGAGCTGAAGAATCCATCTTTTTGTATGTTGATCAGTCAATTCCTCAAGAAGTTACGTAGGTACCTTCAAATAACACTGCAAAACAATTTCAATTCGCAATAATATTTTAGTTCAATCCTTTCCACCTTGACATGTACACTTTCTCAGAGTCCGCCACACCTAGATAGACTTCTCTGGACACAATCCAGAGGGATCAATGCTATGATTCCAAGATTTATGTGGAAACTCAATTACTTTTGGTGTACAATGGATATCGGACAAGACTTGCTGCTAGCCTAAACAAGGCTCTGATACCATGTTAAATTTGTGAACCATTGATCTATAGGAAAATGAGAGAAATTGAGAATGGAAATTATGTGGTGGAATAATCAAAGAAAATGTACACTGAATAGTAAATCCATGCCACAAGTTCCAGATAAAACAAATAAGAATTAATCAGTTAATCACAACATTAATCTCCATTCTTTAATCAGTAATACAATGGTGTTACAATACATAGGATTCGAATCTACCAACTCATACTGACTATCTAGATAACTCAGTGTGTCTAAATCACTGCTGGAGCTCACTAATCTAACTCTAGATGTCTAAATCAGTCTACAATCAGTTAACTTATGAAGTAGGTGGGAAAAAGTTGCCACTCTCCCTGCATGCATTCAAAACTGGAACTAGGCTAACTGAAAGTGATCTAACTGATTGTAACTAGAGGTTGACTCAGCATAATTTCTTACCTACCACAACCAAATAATGGAGGTTGTTGGTGGCACTCAGAGTGGGATACTATAATGTAGGTATTTCTCCCAGAGGCATATAAACTCATGCATGCACATGTTGTAAGTGGTAGATATCCTCTAGGTGTGTCCCCCACACTCTAGTACAGCAATAATTAATCCCTAAGTTAGGAAATATGAACAAATAGACTATATTGGACAAAGGAGGATTAATTAATCCTAAAAAATGTACATAATTACTTCATCTTGGTCACACTAGACCATTCATGTCCAATTTCTAGCCATAGTCCATAATTACATCATTACATATTGGGGTTAAAAATAGGGTGTTACAAAAAAAAGTGTGTGCTTTCCCTTACTAGATTTTGTGCTCTAGTACCATGTGAAATTGTTTAATAACTTGCACTCAAAATCTAGTTGCAAAGAAGAAACAGTCAACAATTACAAGAGAGACAGAAAATAATGAAGAGAGAATGAAATAATTCTACCACACTAAATGAATGGTAAAATTACATGATAAATACTCAACATAGTGAACTACTGTGCCTTAGTTGAGCTATTGAATCTTACTTGGGCATGCATTGAAACAAACACTAATAATATACCACCTAGTATTAGTCAATTAGCCTTGAAGCCATCATTTAACAGGACATGCACAAGTGGATGCGCCCTCCTAGCCTCATGCACATGAATGTGCCCTCCTAGTGATGATTCCAAGGTAGGTAGCCTCTCTTGGTGATGATTCCAAGGTGGGCATGTATGACTAGACTCCACTTGGTGTAATTGAAGTGTGACTAAAGAATGACCCAAGGAGATGTGTTCCCTTGTTTAGGAGAATATTATTCTCATCTAAGAGAGAATACCTTGAACTGAATGAGATCAAGTGTAACCTCATACATAGAATATGGAACATAGGAAAAATATCTACTATTTAAAATGTGCATATATTCTAAAATATACTTCATCATAATAGACCGGTTGAATGCCAATTATAAGGAATGGTTCATAGATCCCATGCTCACTACCATGATCTATTAACTTCAAAAGAAACTCCATGCATATCTAATATAAACTTGGCACAATGATGAGCTTCTTTAAAAAGGACATATATATTTGCACAATAATTCAGAATTGAAATCACAAGTGTTATCTCATCTGCATTCATCTCCCACATTCAATCATTCAGGATTTCATAAAACATATGAAATGTTCAAACGATCATTTTTCTAGGAAGGAATGAAGAAGGATCACCACACATTTGAGGCATAATATGACACTTTCCAATGACATAAAGATGAGATATTGAAACTTCTAGGTGAACTTCAACCACTTCCCATTCTACCTATGGTATCAATTGATATTTCTATGGATTTCATTGTGGGGTTACCAAAATATGATAATAAGTTTGTAATCATGGTTGTGTTTAATCATATTTCCAAATATTCTCATTGTTGTGCCTTGCCACACCCTTTCAAGGTCTCTATTGTGTCTCATGTCTCCATGGATAATATCTTCAAACTCCATGGTATGTTGCAATATTTTGACATAGACCATGATTTTAGGACCCTGCCTGCAATAACAATTTAGGGCAACAATTGTTTTATCTCTAAGGCACTCAATAGAATATCAACACCACCTATCACCCTCAAACTAGTGCTCAAACTAAAATGATCAAGAATTTCTTGGAATCATACCAATGGTTCTTTACTTGAAAGTGGAAATCTTGATGAGCTTAGTGGTTACCTCTAGAAGAATGATGGTATAATACAACTTATCATGCTACCACTCAAATGACTCCCTTTGAAGTTTCCTATGGCCAAAATACTCCCTTAGTTATATCCAACTTACCAGGAATCTCTAAGGTACAATATGTTATTAGGGAAACATCTAGAGTGAGACCACCAACATACAGCTGGGTTTACATACATACATATAAAGTTGTGCAAATATAGTAAATAAGCAAAAGGTTAAGGGTTAAGAGGATGTTTACCTTACAAACAGAGGGTAGATCCAAGCCTTTCTTCAAGTCCTCCTCTTGCTCTCCAATCAAAGAACCTCAAAAACCACTTCAAGACCTTCCTCAAACCAATTTAATTACATATAAAAGATTGGTATTCAAAAGAACATAAAACAGTTATTTCATAAACATCAACATATAATCAAAAACTGAGATATACATTACACAGTGATTTGGAAATGGAAGAATGTAAAGTATTTTATTAATTGAATGAAACAAGTACATAATATACCTTCTCATCAATAAAGGCACCTCGTGAAACCTTCAATTGTGGATCTCCTGCTTCTCTCCTCCACGAATTTCAATTTCCAAGCTCTGCATTAGGGGTAGATGGAAACTAGGGCACAAGTAAGGGGGATGAGAGTCCAAATTTTTCCAGCATAACAGTACTATAGGCCAAGTTCCATTCATGGTTCCATTTTCCTCTCTTATATATCAAATGGAGAATATAGGGTCAAGAAGGAGGTAGTTACAACCAAGGATACAGTTCCAATCCCACCCATTGTTCACAAAAATATTATATTTTCATGCATTTTTTAGGTACACACTAGTGGAATAAAGGAAACTAGCATGTCACAAGTTAGTGGACCACTATAAACAAACGTGTACAAGGTCAAAGATGCTACTGGACCAAGTACAAGGGGCGTTTTTGGAAGAAAAAATGTCATTTTAGGTCTTTTTTAGGGGTTTTTAGGAGGTGTTTTGGTCTCCAAACTTCTTCATCAGCTTCCTGACTATGAAATGAACCATGAATGAGGTAATGGAATCATACTGAGGTCCAAATATGGCTCTTCCAACCATAAAATTTCCTTTGGGTGAGCAACAATAAGTTCATGAAGTGTCGTCATGCAACCAAAACATGTAAGTGTAGTCATGGACTGAGAAGTGACAATTGGGACTATAACAAATGCCCCCTAATTTATGAGGTCAGAAGGTAAGATGATAGATAAAATACATTATAAATGGTTTAGTTCATGGTGTCGAATAAATTGTATAAACCAAAATCGTAGGCTCAAATGAGGTACCTGAAAGAGAGGGGAAATGCCAGACAATCTAATCTCTGGGACATATATGTCCATGTACAAATGATCGCCAAAAATATACAAGGTGGATCAAACATGTGAATAATTGAGGTAACTATCATGGTTGCACAAAATATAAAGTGGCGCCATGGAAAATATAGAGGATTCATGGCCACAAATAAACAATGTGGATCCACACTAAAGAACCGATCATGGCCACAAGAACACAAGGTGGATATATGTCTCAGCAAGTGTCATATGAGATGTGAAAAGGTCTTACACAACTCAAGAAATAGAAAAATATGAGGATGATACTATTGGACCAAGGTCTTCAATACAAACCACCTAAAGGTATGAATATTGACCATGTGAATAGATGAGTTGAGGTCAAACATGGAGGATATCGTTTGATTACTGGTCAATGATGAAAATCGTTAACAAATGTGAGGGAACCCACCAGTAATGAAAATGAGACCCAAGGTACCTAGTACATTCTAATAGGTATGAATAGATGGTATTGAAGTCTAACACTTGAAGAATCCATATAGTAGGAGACATTAAGGTATTCCCACTAGCCAATATCAAGGAAAATTGCCACTAATGACTTCAATCCCCAAGGTACTGTCGAAAAATCTAAATCTCATTCCTAGAGAAATATGAGTTGAATTCGATGGGAAGAGACTCATTGGAAGGGATTTATTAAGGAATGCTTGTCACGTACCCCAATTTCAATAACATTTTATGTTTAAGAAAACATTATATTTTATTTTTATTGTAAAGTTTCTGACTATTGACCCTGTGGGGTCAAGGATGACTGTCATTAATTATGTTAAATATTTTATTAGTTAATAAATAAAATATGAGACAAATAACCTAAGGATTCTATTGAATGAGTGTCCACTGACCCACTAGGAGGAATAAACTGAGGTTAGAGCAAACTGACACATGACATCATCCTCAACCACTTCTAGCTGTTGCAGGGGGCTTCCCTAATTTTGTGGTCATGTTCCCCAAGAAAGTGGAACAAAGAAGGTGGCTCACTAATTGAAAAACTTACCAAAAATACCTAGGCATGCATATATCTACCCATCGAATTCAGCAGGAAGTTGTTCAATCATTACCTTGTGAAATTTATGAAGTTGAGAAAGATGCACAAGAGATTCAATGAGGGGAAAGGCAAAATTAGATTGAGTGATTAAGACTATTTTTAGAACTAGTGCATCTTGTTAACTGAGTTCTTTACTGTTGAGGACAGAACGTATTGCTGCTAAGTACTTCTGTTAAGTTGCAGGGGTATTTAATCCCATTTCCTCACATAGTGCTTTCATTCTGGTGGTTT
This sequence comes from Pseudotsuga menziesii, assembly GCA_001517045.1. Classification (NCBI taxonomy): domain Eukaryota; kingdom Viridiplantae; phylum Streptophyta; class Pinopsida; order Pinales; family Pinaceae; genus Pseudotsuga; species Pseudotsuga menziesii. The sequence continues at coordinate 292,207 of LPNX010372620.1, read as the reverse complement.
AGTGGATAGGCTCGGGGGTCCTAAGACAAGAATTTGAGCTATCTTTAGGAAAAGGTTTGGTGGAACGGGCTGCTTGGGTTGTTTGACTCTTCTACAAGTTATCAGGTTCCATTGTGTTATCTTATTTATCTTATGCAAGTAAAGTATTGAAATGAAAGTAGCCATGATTAGTTTTACTATTATTTATTAGATACTTGCAGCTGCAAAAAGACTGTTTAAAGTTTGCATTTTATTCAAGAAATTACTTGTACATGTTTAAATGAACCTAGAATTAGAAATGGTGGAATGATGAATAAAAATCCTTTCTGTATTTTTCCACTCATCGTGAGATGAAGTACTCTAGTACAGAAAGTTGTTTAGAGGTAAATAGGAATGATTTTACATGAATAAGATGATTTGAATCTGCTCTAACATTAGAAGCCTTTACTAATTATTTTATCTAGGTTTCATAATAATCATTTTCTTTCTAGAACTCTTTCATTTATATAAAACCTCTAAGAATATTACAAAGGGACTATCACTGTAAACTTAGGTCACACAGATATTAATCTATATAAGGTATAAGAATACTAACAATTATTGAAAACAATGTAATTATTTACACTTAATAAATAAATAAACCAAGTATAATTTTAACACTAAAAAACCTAAATTTATAACATTGTTACTATTTTTACACTATCGAAAATAATACTCTGGTAAACCTCAAACAATTTATGTTATACATCCAGCTTGGAAAGTTCTTGATACACAGATAAATGCTAAAATGGTTAAAAATTATAATACTTAATATAAGTATATAGAATAAGTATTTAGTAAACCTAGTTGTATTATGCATTATAAGTATGGTAATACTAATATATGTTTGCAACTGTTCTGCTAAAACCCCACCTTTGCATTTAAACATTCTTATCAAATTTCAGAATCTAGTTAAGCAGAAAGAAGTTTCCACATCTAGTAAATAATTTAAAATAAAACAACTATAAACTGCAAATAAGGAACAAAACATACTTTTAAATCTATGTTCATCATCTGAATAAGCGAAAGATTTAATTTCCAACCTTTGCATTTAAAAGGAAGGATTTTACTTTTCAAACTGTTACTTTTACCAAAATCAAATAATAACCTACTATCAAAACTGCCTTTTTAAAATAGAACCAAAGGTTAATCATTTACAGCACCGCTTCTCCCAATAGTATTACAATAACCAAAAACATCACACTATCTTTTCATTACCATAGCCAAGGTAAAAGAGTGACAACTACTGCAGAAACCGAAGAGGTCAAGGGCCTGTCTGCACCACTCCTCCTCCAAAACCATAAACAACAAATGGTGTCGAGCAGTCTTAGGGCAACGTTAAATTTTTGGTGCATAGGGTTCTACACCAAAACCCTTACTTGAATGAATAGCCCCCATGTGGAATCCACTAAGCATGAAATTTATTTATGCGTGGATATAGTTTTGGAACCAGCATATTAACCCTGCCATATGTGTAATAATAACGATTCACGTTGTTAAAACTTTAATCAATGTTTTATATGCTTGATGGTGATGTAACTAGGATATAGTTTATATGCCATCACATTTGTTTAACATTAAATATTACCTTGGATGCATGTTAGAGTTTTAACTAGGTTATATCATCATTCTATACATTGGTCAGTTTATATGATAGACATTGCCTTATATGCTTAGATTAGTGGGATGCATCGAACACATATATGCCTAGTTCAATATATGTAGTATGCATTGAATACATGCCTATGTTGGTGTATATGTTATGCATAAAATTTATATGCCTAGGTTAGCTTGTGAAGTTTTTGCAATGAGTTTCTAAAGCACAAATTATTAATGATGAATGTTATACCTAGGTCAATTCATATGGTATGCATAGAATATAAGTGCCTAGTTTAATTTATATATTTATTTGCAATGAGTTGTAGTGCAAATAGAAATATTAATAATGTTATCTTAAGGACTTAGGAAGTTCTAGATTTTAGCATAATTAAATTCCAAATTTATAAATCATATGGAAAGTAATATGGTTTCCAGTACCTTCAACAACTAAGAGCATGTCGATAATTACATCCCATCAAACTTATAACATAATTGTTAAAATAGATAAGCACACTATCAACCCCAATCTGTTGTCTAGATAGAAGAGTCTTGGTTATAGAACTGGGAGTTTCTTACACTTCGATTTTATAGACAGAAAATAAAGTTAAGGTCTTTCCTTCCCTAACTTACTCATTTTTAGTCTTCCAAACTTTAAATTTATACCTCGTAACCTCGAAGTAAAATTTTACCTGTAAAGACCTGTACAAGCATCGAATCTGCGTTATCTTTGAGAAAGCTAAGTAAGCCTCGGGCTAACCTCAAGCCCCTTCAGTAGGACAAGAAAACAACTATCAGAATCATACACTTACTGGAAATTAAACAATTGATCTGAATTCAATAAGTTCTAACTCATTAACTTTCAAGACTGAAAAATAAACACATATTGAATGTTGTTAGTAGTAGGTGTTTTATAAGTTAGTAAGTAATTCTGAAATATTTTAATTACAGTTAGTCAAGAATATTAACTCCTAATTTTCTCTTAATTTCTTTTCCTGTAATCTATCTGTTAAATAAAACTAGCGATAGTTATTAAACTAGCATTTTTAGGCTATGACTTAAACATTAAATGTCACAAAGAAAATTTTAAATTTTTGTGAATTTTTGGGGTGTTACCATGCTCCATCATCCAACACAAGGAAAATCAAGGACTGATTTGATTTGGAGCTAGGAAAAAATCTTGCAAAACAGACTGCTGAAGACATAATGTAATGGACTGATACCAATGAGTGGAACACATGAGGTCAAGGAAACTGCAGAATGACCGAAACAATTTTATCCTTGAATGATGAGAACAACACAGTAATGACTCACGAATATTTTAAACACAAAGGGACCAACAATATAAATATGCAATGTAGAAGAGATTGATAGATTCTCCATATGATTGGAAGAGTAACCATTTGGAGGAGTAAAAACTTTGAGATCATGCTTTATCCTAAGGCAAAAAACTAGAACCCAATTGTTGAGAGACTCAAACTAGTGTTTTTTTCAAGGACATAGTTGACTTGTTTCCATTATAATAAAAGGACATTTTACAGCCTTCCCTTCCCTTTCTCTTTTTGGAAACCTTCTTCATTTTCTAACGGGCTTGAAAAAAAAGTCAAGCATACTCAGTAGTTCATTGATCTGTGGATTTTACGATTTTGGATTAGTAAATGATCGTCGATGTTTTCACATTTTGAGAGTTTGAAAACGCCAAAAAAGACTTTAGGGGTGTTCTTTTTTGTAACGGTAGTACCCAAATTCTGAAAAAGTATAAAACAATACAATGGAGAACTCTCTTATCTAAGGAGAACTAAGGTATTCCATTTTTGTAGTTAGTCAATTAGGTTTGAAAAGGGGTTAAACTATCACCATACCAACACTCTTTTAATAACAAGCACGAGGCTTTATTTTTAATGATTGTGAAGGAAAGAAAGTTCACTCATGTTGTTCCATTGATTTGCAAGTATGGGGGAAAAAATAGTAAATTTACGCCATTTCCCAAAAGTTTAGAGAGCACGACACTATAATGAAAAGCGCTCAGAATCTTTTTCATGTTTTAACTAGAGCACGAAATTTTTTTTTTTTAGATCATTTTAAAAAGGCTCCTTTTTCATATATTTAGTCTCCTAGTCCAGAAAAAGAGATAAACCAAAACCAGGGAAAGCTCATCTAGCCATAGTGAACTATAGTATTCCTTTTCCATAAGTAATCCATGTGGTCTGGAAAAAGGTTAAACTTATACCTATGTGGATGTTCCTTTACGTCCTTTAATGATTTTTACGTGAACAATATGACTCAACAATCTTGTCAAGTTTTAGGAGTCTAACAAGAGATTAAAGACAGTTCCATATACCTTTCTTGTAAAGGTTTAATGAGCCCAGAAATTTTAACTCGTGGTCTCGTTCTATTTTTAATGAGCTCAAAGGAGAGATGGAAGAATGTTCATAGCGGGAGGAAACGAGTGTCATGGTCATGCAAAACTAGTTCCAAGTGCAAGGAACAAAGGTATGCATAGTGAAAGGAACATAAGCAAGATAAGGACACTCGAGGGTTGTCTCCTCCAGGAAAAGGGTGTCAAGTTGCAACATTAAATCCATCTAAAAATCATGTCCCCAAGAAACAACAATACCATGATCATTTTCAAAATAAAAGATATGTTACAGGTCACTTTGGTGGAAGTATTTCCAACTTCTCCTTCTTCAATAGTGGGTATAACCAAGGTAGAGCTAACTGAGGAAGACTATAGTGCCAAGGATTGAGGGTTTACAATCAACAAGATCCAACTCAAGAGGAAGATCAAATTTGAAAAAGTGAGGGAGTCTGTAGGAATAGACTCAGCATCACAAGAGTCAAAAATACACAAAAATAATCAAACTTACTAGGAACACTGACTTGTTGTTCTATGGAAGACTCCAAAGACTTGAAAGTACCAAAGTATGAGGATTGATCAACAGAAAAATAAGACTCAAAAGAAAATTCAAGGATGAATCTAACTACAACCGGGTCAACATCCAAGAGAATGTCATATTGTATCATAGACTCTAGGAAAAATTCATCTGAAGGAAGAATATCGTTCCAAATGGAATACTTGTTTGAATATTTAGTTTGATCAATAGGGTGGAGAGCGGGCTCTAATGTCCTTTTTGGATGGATCACCTAGTCAATTTTTGGGACCGAGTCCCAAGAAGTTAAGCATGAATACATAGGCTTATTCTCAGCAACAAATGAACATGAAGGATATGAGGCCACATAATTCACCCGTGACAAGATAGTGTCTACCAAAACAATGGGAATTGATAAAGGAAAGACTTGGTCTAAAGGCGGGTGANTCAGCAACAAATGAACATGAAGGATATGAGGCCACATAATTCACCCGTGACAAGATAGTGTCTACCAAAACAATGGGAATTGATAAAGGAAAGACTTGGTCTAAAGGCGGGGGATGAGAGGGATCAATAAATGCTAGTTGATCAACAATGGCAATGCTTTCATTATGAGTAAAATACATCACATGAAAGAGTGTAGACACCACATCATTCATAGCATACAAATACTCACGCCCAAGGAGCATATTGAAGTCCAGGGGGTCCTGTATAACCTTAAAATCGACTAAGACAGTCTTCCCACCTAAAGTAATAGGCATCTGAGAAAGAACTCCCAAATTCTCACTAGGTATTCTATCAAAATCCACCAGTCAATTAATAGACAGCACAAGATTGGGAGATACCTTACCTCTCCAAGCATGCAGGGTAAAATACTAACAGATGCTCCTTCATCTACAATACAACGAGAAACTATGGATTGTTTAACTTGTACCTTTCTTTGAAAAGGAGAAGCAGAAGGAATGCATGACTCAACTAGACTATTCCAATCAAAGGAATCAATCTAAGGGCTTGGAGGAGGTTCATTTGAAGCAAATTCAGTGGCCCCTTGTCTAAACATTTATGAATTGGCACTGAATAAAACATGACTAGTAACTCCCAAGGAAGAGTGGGATTGATAGAATATTGCATCAATTCAACCGCTTGATCAACCAAAGTTTGAATAGGTTGTTGAGAAATAACAGGTTGTTCAGGAGGATAATATCCTTGAGATTCAAACCACACTCTATGTACTTCTGCAATAGAGGGGCACAAGTGAGTAAGGTGATCTCCATTGCAAATATTATAAGGGAAATTTGTCTTGCATCCTATACATTTAGGTTTCTAAATAGTTTCAAAATGAATTTCATTGGCTAATTGTTTTCCCCCAACATGACCTCCATAGGCTGGGTGGATTCCCCCATCATGACTCACAGAGGTTGGGTGACTGCCCCTAGCATGACTAGTAGAGGTGGGGTTTTTCCCCCTAGAACAAATCACATAGGTTGGGTGACTACCCCCATCATGACCCACAGAGGCTAGGTGGATTCCCCCAGCATGACTCATAGGGGTTGGGTGACTGGACCCTTGCATTTGCATCTTCTTCCTATTCTTCCTCCTTTTATTCCTTTTATATTGTTGGTTACTAGTATCAACACTTTCACCACATGAGGTAGAAGTAAGAGAAAACGATGTTATCGGTGAAGGGGGAACAAGATTTTAAATCCCATGAAATAAGGTACTTACTTAAGAAGCATCGGGACCATTCAGTACAGTCGGAGTGGAAAATAACCAAACCAACATCCCAAGAGTGAATCTAGGAATGTTTAGAGTGGCCATCAAAGGAACACCAACATTCCCAACATAAGGAAAAACACAAGAATCCCCTTGCGCAAGGGTCCCTTGGTTGGTGTTCATAGGAATACTATCCATAGTTTTTGACTCAACAAGAAAGAAATATTACTGAAAACAAACAGCATAAAGAGCACACCATTAGAAAAATTCCTAAGTATCCAGACCAAGAAAACAAAGATACCTTCCAAAGGAGTGTTTGGGACAATGAGGGCCCAGGACTAACCAGTGAAGTGTTGGTTGTGGAGCCTAATATTCCAAATCCAAAGATATTATTTAGTCGTGTTTGTAACCCAGGTGTACTTTACACTCATTCCCCCTGCCTTGGGGTTCAGGGTAGGGCCTCGAAAAAGGGGGTTCAAGGGCAATGCCCCCGAGACACGGGGGTTCGGGGGCAGAGTCCCCAAGAAATTTTTTTGGGATATGTGTTGGCCAAGAGTTTTGTGGACCCATGGTATTGGGTTAACCCTAGAATTTTCCCATTGTATTTCCCCTATAAAAGAAAGCCTTATAAAACAACTAAGTATGGTATTGTATTGTATTGGAAGAGAGACTGTGAGGGCCTGAAGAGGAAGTGCAACAGTTTTGTTGTAGGTTGTATCCTTTCACCTTTCTAGACTGTAATAAAAGGACTGGAAATTTCTTTGTGGATGTAGCCCATCGTTTGGGTGAACCATGTTATATCTATGTCTCTCTGTAATGTTTTAATGTGTTTTGCATCTTATTAATGATTTAACTGTATATCTATTATTGCTCTGCAGTCCTATTTTCTAACAATTGGTATCAAAGTCAAAAGGTCTATTTGGTTGGTAAACTCGCAGGAAAGAAGGGTTCCTGGTTTGAGTGGGAGAAATGGCAGAGGAAGTTTAGGGTCGAGAAATTTAATAGCCAAAACTATCAATTATGGAAGATGCAATGGATGACTATTTGTACCAGAAGGATCTATACCTACCATTGGGAAGAAAAGCAAAACAGCCGGAGGCTATGAAGGATGAAGAATGGGAGGTTCTTGACAAAAAGGAACTGGGAACACTACGTCTATGCCTCACTACATCGATGGCCTTCAATATTTAGAAAGAGAAAACAACAGAGGGTGTGATGAGCGCATTGAGTAAGCTCTACGAAAAACCCTCAACTTCTAACAAGGTATTTTTAATGAAGCGTTTATTTAATATGAAGATGTCGAAAGGTGGCTCTGTTGCTAACCATTTAAATGAGTTTAATACACTTACTAGTCAGTTAAGTTCTGTAAAAGTGAACTTTGATGATGAAGTTAGGGCTCTTCTAATCTTGTGCTCATTTCCAAAAAGCTGGAATAGCTTGGTCATGGCTGTAAGTAACTCTATCCCTAGTTCAAGCACTCTTAAGTTTGATGATGTTGTTGGTGTTATTCTTAGCGAGGAAATGCAAAGAAAAAGCACAGGTGAGACATCAGGTAATGCGTTGACCATGGAGAGTAGAGGGAGACAAAACGAGAGAGGAAGGAGCCCAGGAAATCACAACAAGTCTAAAAAGGGAAGATCCAAGTCCAGATTCAGAAAAACAGAGTGTTGGAACTGTGGTAAGAAAAGACACCTGAAGAAAGACTGCAAAGCACCAAAGAAGAAAGGTGAGAGGCAGCAAGAGACTACCCAGGAAGCTAATGCAGCAGTTGATGTGTTACAAGATGCTTTGATTCTTGCATTAGATAATACTAGTGATTACTGGGTAGTCGATTCAGGGGCTTCATGTCATACTACACCCCCTAGGAAATTCTTTCATGATTATGTTCAAGGTGATTTTGGGCATGTGTTATTGGGGGATGATGAACCATGTAAAATTGTTGGAAAGGGTAAGGTACGGATTAACTTAAATAATGGAAATGACTGGTTTCTAAAGGATGTAGGCACATTCTTGCTATGAAAAGAAATTTGATCTCAACAGGGCAGTTGGGAGATAGCGTCTGTTTGTCTACGTTTGGAGAAACGTGGTGGAAGATCACTAAAGGATCATTGTTAATAGAAAAGGAGATAGGGTAGGTACGTTATATTTATGTCCTCATAATACTGATTATTCTATCTCTATAGCTTCCACAGAAACAGGTGCAGCGTTGTGGCATCATAGGCTTGGCCACATGAGTGAGAAGGGGATGCAGATTCTCCACTCAAGGAAACTGCTTCCAGATCTGAAGCAGGTAATTTTGGAATTCTGTGAGAACTGTGTTTATGAAAAAAAAAAAGAGTTAGATTTCTCAAGGTTGGGAAACAAAATAAGAGTGAAAAGTTAGAGCTTGTCCATACAGATGTATGGGGCCCAGCTCAGGTACAATCTATTAGTGGCTCTCGTTATTATGTTACTTTTATTGATGATACAACTAGAAAAACTTGGGTTTATTATCGCATTAGACAAAATTCTGATGTGTTTAATACTTTTAAGAAGTGGAAAGCTTTGGCTGAGAATGAGACAAGAAAAAGGTTGAAATGTCTCAGATCTGATAATAGAGGCGAGTACTGCAACAAGGAGTTTGACAGTTACTGTTCACACAATGGGATTCACAGAGAGAAGACAGTCCCTGGAACACCACAAGAAAATGGTGTGTCAGAAAGGATGAACAGAACAATCATGGAGCGTGCAAGGTGTATGAGATTGCATGCAGGGTTTCCCTTACAGTTTTGGGCTGATGCTGTAAACACTGCTATTTATTTAATAAACAAAGGGCCTTCAAGCGCTTTGGATGGTGGCATTCCAGAGGAGGCATGGACATGTAAACAAGTAAAATACTCATTTCTGAGAACTTTTGGTTGTGAAGCATTTTTCCATATTGATAAAGATGATAGAACAAATCTTGAGTCTAAATCCAAGAAATGTACCTTTATTGGATACGGGGTTGATGATTTTGGTTATTGCTTATGGGATCTTAAAAATCGCAAAATAATTAGGAGTAGAGATGTAGTATTCAATGAAAAGGTCATGTACAAATATCAAATGCAAGGAAAGAAAGAAGAAAAGGAAAACATAGAGTACACAGTGCTTGATGAAATCAAAGAAAATGAAGTTCCAAAGGCACCAGAAAATCAAGAGCAGCAACAGGTACCTAAAACTCCTGCAAATGTAAGAAAGTATACCAGGTTAAGTAGACCCCCTGAATGATTCTCTCCTTCATTGTATTATTTATTGATTACTGATTCGGGTGAACCAGAATGTTTTGAAGAAGCAATGCAGGTAGAAACTAGAAAGAAGTGGGAGCAAAGAATGGATGAGGGGATGGACTCATTGGTAAGAAACCAGACTTGGGATCTGGTTAAGTTACCTGCAGAAAAAAAGAGCATTGTAGAATAAATGGGTTTACAGGTTGAAGGAAGAAGATGGAGGAAAGAAGCGGTACAAGGCTAGACTTGTTGTAAAGGTATTTGCACAAAAGAAAGGTATAGACTTTGATGAAATATTTTCTCCTGTTGTTAAAATGACTTCAATTAGAACTATTTTAAGTCTAGTGGTCATAGAAGATTTGCATCTTGAACAATTAGATGTAAAAACAACCTTTCTCCATGGGGATTTGGAGGAAGATATTTATATGCAGCAGCCACAAGGGTATGAGGTCAAAGGGAAGGAGAATTTGGTTTGTAGGTTGAAGAAGAGCATGTTTGGCCTAAAGCAAGCTCCAAGGAAAAGGTATTTAAAATTTGATAAGATTATGACAGAACAAGGTTATGATAGATGTCATTCTGACCACTGTGTTTATTTGAAGAGGCTAGATAACGGAAGATATATTATCTTGTTATTGTATGTGGATGACATGCCTGTTGCAGGGTCTAACATGCAAGATATAAATGTGCTCAAAAGAAAACTAGCTAAATCATTTTCGATGAAGGATTTGGGTGCTGCAAAGCAAATCCTTGCTATGAGAATAACAAGAGACAGGAAAAATTACAAATTGACATTGTCTCAAGGTGAGTACATAGAAAAGGTGTTGCAGAGGTTTAGAATGCAGAATGCGAAACCAGTCAGTACACCTTTGGCCATCCATTTCAAACTAAGCAAGGATATGTGTCCAGAGACACAGGAAGAGATAGATTACATGTCCAAGATTCCCTATTCATCAGCGGTTGGAAGCTTAATGTATGCCATGGTGTGTACAAGACCAGATATTGCACATGCAGTGGGAGTTGTGAGCAGGTATATGAATAATCCAGGTAAAGAGCATTTGAAAGTAGTACAGTGGATTCTCAGGTATTTGAGAGGTACCACTTATCATGCATTATATTTTGGAGGTTCAGACACTGTTCTACAGGGATATGTTGATGCAAATATGGCTAGTGATAAAGACAGCAGGAGGAGCACCAAAGGGTATGTGTTTATTGTGGGTGGGACAGCAGTAAGTTGGATTTCAAAACTGCAACAAGTTGTTGCACTTTCAACAATAGAAGCAGAGTATGTTGCTTCTATAGAGGCTAGTAAGGTGATGATTTGGTTGCAGAGGTTCATGGAAGAATTGGGTAAGAAGCAGTAGAATAGTAGGTTGTACAACGACAGCCAGAGTGCCATTCATCTTGCAAATAACTCAGCCTTTCATTCGAGGACTAAACATATACAACTCAAGTACCGCTTCATAAGATCTGTTCTAGATGACGAACTGTTAAAACTAGAAAAGATACACACTAGCTAGAATCCTGCAGACATGTTGAAAAAGGGAGTAACTAGAGAGAAACTAATTTCCTGCTTGGTTTTTGTTGTCCTTCAAGCATGAAGGTGAAAATAAGAAATTTTCCAAGTGCAAGGTCTAGAGCATAGTCCAACAAGTGCAGTAGCAGTGGAGTTGTTGTGATCAGTCTCCAAGTGGGAGATTGTTGGTTGTGGAGCCTAATCTTCCAGATCCATAGATATTATTTAGTCATTTTTGTAACCCAGGTGTACTTTACACTCATTCCCCCTGCCTTGGGGTTCAAGGCAGGGCCCCGAAAAAGGGGGTTCGGGGGCGAAGCCCCCGAGAAAAGTTTTTGGGATATGTGTTGGCCAACAGTTTTGCGGACCCATGGTATTGGGTTAGCCCTAGAATTTTCCCATTGTATTTCCCCTATAAAAGAAAGCATTGTAAAACAACTAAGTATGGTATTGTATTGTATTGGAAGAGAGACTGTGAGGGCATGAAGAGGAAGTGCAGCAATTTTGCTACAGGTTGTATCCCTTCACCTTTCTAGACTGTAATAAAAGGACTAACAATTTCTTTGTGGAGGTAGCCCATCATTTGGGTGAACCACATTATATCTGTGTCTCTCTGTAATGTTTTAATATGTTTTGCATCTTGTTAATGATTTAACTGTATATCTGTTATTGCTCTGTGGTCCTGTTTTCTAACATGAAGCACGAAGGATAGTTACCCAGGGTCCACAATACAATCACTTTGGGGCAAGCGTTTGAATAACCAACTACTTTTCCAAAGAATTTCATGGGGTTTCCTTGTTAGTTTTTCTACTTTAATTCAAATTGATTAGGATCTTTCTCTGAAAGAATAAAAAGAACAGCAAGATACACAAGACAAGAATATTTTCCTCGGGGAAACCATAAAGGAGAAAACCCCACAAATGTCCTTAGAATAGTTCCATCACTAATACAAAATATCACAATATGGAAAAACCCAAGAATAAGAAGTCTTCTGCACCTCTCTCTCTTTCTCCTCTAGCGAACTTGTCCTCTCTCTCCTAATGCGCACTTGAGAGTAAGTGAGTGTGTGTTCAAATAGGGAGGGTGCCTCGCTATTTATATTCTTTAGTTGTGTGACTTACTTAACTAATTAGGTCATTTATTTTATCTCATTGGGGCCGACCTACCTAGGAAGACTCAAAAATATATTTTACTTTATTTATCTTAGGGACTATTGCCCCGAATTACAATGAAGGGTTTACCTCAATGACCAATCATAATGATGACATCCCGAACAGAGGAGAAACTTCTCCAATGGGGATACAAAAAAATATCATAATAATACACAATAGAATATCTTCCGAAGTTACATTTACAACATCACTCCCATGTTTTTCCTAGGTATAGTGGAAATAACCTTCCACCATCACCTGTGTAGAGCCCTAGAGGTCTAGATACTATGGCTACCAAACTTGCAAAATGGGTCCGGTGTAATAGTCGCAAGTCTAGTCAATGTTCATGGGAAGGGTAGCCAAGCCCAAAACTCAAACAACATTAGCACCACACAGGGACAAAAGGTGGTACTGAATGAATCCCCCAACGTACAATAACTCTAGTGTATGCTCAATTACGTAATGTAGGGATATGTCCTCTACTCAACCTCACACAACCTCGTGCTTAACTCCTGTGTGAGAAGCTTTTGGGTTCACCATTTTGCAATATTGGGTTTCCGGAAGAATGGCCACTACTTTTTGAGTTTAATTGTTTTGGAGAATTCAAAGCTGATCCCTAGTCCAAAATAGTAACCTACACTTATAGATTGCATCCCTAAAAACGAAATATTACGAATATATTTTAAGGTGAAACGTTATTTTTAAAGGGTTGTGATTACTCAAGAGATAGTGGTAGTAAAACTAATGATTTTTTTTACTTGAAAATGGAAATAGCATGGCAAATGCAAAAAGAGATTCAAAATACAAAGATTTTACTTCTCTTTTTTCTTTTCAAAACTAAAAATGCAGGCCACAAAAACAAGATTTCTTTTTTTCTTTTCAAAAACAAAGATATGAAAATGCACCTAGAACTAATGACGCTAGCTTATGATGCATACAAAGCAAAGACTTGTTTTTTTTTACTTTTTCTTTTAAAATGGAAAAAGAAAATGAACTACAAACAAGTACATGGATCTGATGTAAAGACAAAGAAACTAAACTTTTGCACTATATCCACAAGAACAGAAACCTAAACTAACATAAGGCTGGCAACACCTCGCTTGGAAGAAAAACTTGCATAAGACACCAAGTTAACCACTTTGGCACAAGGATTTTGACCAAGAAGATTGAGTAAGACAAGGATCAAATGAATCACAAGTTCAGTTTATGCATATTACCAGAGGTTGATCAAAACACCATACAAACAAAATTCATACCAAGAAAGAAGATTAAGTACAAAGTTCAACAAGCCCAAAATGCTTCAAAAGAGATCCTAAAAAATAAATAATACCAACCACAAGATAAAACACCACTTCCAAGGGGTTCTACATAGACCTGGGAATAGCAAGGACTCTAAAGAATGCAACCAAAACCATCCCAAATAGTTCTGAAAGTGAAAAAGTCACCTACATGAGGGACACACTAGTAAAACATATGCACAATAGCATGTGAAAAACTAGTGGAAGCACTCTGCACCAACATGTACCTCATAACATTCTACCATCTTCTTTAATGTATCCTATTTAACAAAAACTAAAAATATTGCTGGAATATTTCGTATTTTGGGCATAATGTTTTGCTCGTAACTTAGAATTGGGTAGACTTTGGACCATTGGAAATCTCTTGAAATTCTCTACAAATTTTTTGTTTGAGTTTTTTCTAAATCCTTACCTTTTTTCCGTGCCAGACGTTTTAGTAAGAAAGCATCTTTTAAAAGATGCTTTGCAACTTTTAAAGGATGCTTTCTTACTAAAACGTCATCCTTGGACAAATGGTAAGGAATTAGAAAAAACTCAAAACAAATAAGTTGTAGATAATTTCAATATCTTTCACATGATCTAAAGTTCGCCCAATTCCTAGTTACGAGCAAAAAGTTATGCCCCAAATACGAAAGATTCCAGGAATATTTTCACTTTTTGTTAAATAGGATACATTTTGGGAAAAATAAAACCTTATGCTAGAAAAAATGTTATTGTATAGTCTAGCACAAGCATGTGGGTACTGAAAGGTCCAAAAAAGGGGAATCCAACTCGCAAAAAGACAAGGAAAGTGTCTAATAAGACTCAATGATTGTTCCTAACTTGAAATCAAACTCAAAACCTTCAAGTATACTGGACAAATAGACCTTGGAGACCCCAAAGCAAATAGGCTTCTCCCTAATGGAGTCGCCATTTTGGTTGTTATGCAAAGATTTCGTATGGATGGGGTGAGACCACCAACATACTAGGGTTATAGAGAGGCATATAAATTTCTACAAATATAGTAAATAAGAAAAAGGTTAAGGGTTAAGAGCATGTGTACCTTACAAACAGAAGGATGATCCAAGCCTCTCTTCAAGTCCTGCTCTTGCTCTCCAATCGAGGAACCTATAAAACCACTTCAAGACCTTCCTAAAACCAATTTGACTACATATAAAATATTGGTATTCAAAATAACATAAAACAATGATCTCATAAAAATCAACATATAATCAAAAACTGAGAAATACATTACATAGTGATTCGGAAAGGGAAGAATTCCAAGTCTTTTATTAATTGAATGAAACAAGTACATAATATACCTTCTCATCAATCAAGGCACCAAGTGAAGCCTTCAATTCTGGATCTATTGATTCTCTCCTCCAAAAATCCCAACCTCCAAGCTCTGCATCAGGGGTAGATGGAAACTATAGCACAATTAAAGGGGACGAGAGTCCAAAATTCGCCAACATAACAGTACTATAGGCCAAGTCCCATTCATGGTCCCCTCTCCCTCTATTATATATAAAATGGAGAATATAGGGTCGAGGAGGAAGTAGTTACAACCGAGGATACAATTCCAAAACCACCCATTTTTCGAGATTTTTTATATTTTTCGAGATTTTTTATATTTTTCAAGCATTTTTTAGGTACACGCTAGTGGAACAAAGGAAAATAGAATGTCACAGTCTACTAGAGCACTAGAAGCAAGTGTGTACAAGGTTAAAATTCTAGTGAACCAAGTGCAAGGGATCTTTTTGGGGAAAATGCCAATTTTAGGTCTTTTTTAGGGTTTTTCAGGAGGTGTTTTGGTCTCCAAACTTGTTCATCATCTTCCTAATTATGAAATGAACCATGAATGAGGCAAGGGAATCCTACTGAGGTCCAAAAATGGCTCTTTCATCCATAAAATTTCCTTTGGGTGAGCAACAATAAGTTCATGAAGTGTCGTCATGTGACCAAAACATGTAAGTGTCGTCCAGGATTGAGAAGTGCCAATTGTGGTTATATCACAAGAAGTTAAAAAAACATTCACAACTTGAGGCAACATTCTTCACAGTCTCAGGGATAGTTTGGAAATGGATCAAAATAGGATGAAGCAATAGGCCAATTAGCATCATTTAGAATTCCAATTTACAAAACGAGATAAGGTGTTCCTTTTCCTACAACCCTATAAGCATACCTTTCCTAAGGGAAACCACCACCAAAATCTTTCTACCAAGTTTCATGGACCTTATAAGGTCTTAAAATTTGATGGCCTCATGGATTACAAATTCGAGCTACCCATTCACTCTAAGATTCATTGTGTATTTCATGGATCCTAATTGAAAAAGGTGGTCATCTCTCATTGTCGTATCCAAACTAGATTTCCTAAATTGGATGAAGAAGGTTCCATTTGGATGCAACCCAAGGCCATCCTCAAAAAATAGGAATTGTCTCCACCACCACACCATCCAAGAAGTCTTGATCCAATGGAAACATACCCATCCTCCAAGAAATCTTGATCCAATAGAAACATACCCATCCTAAGGATACCACAAGTGAACCAACAAAGGTACTTCAGTAATTTTGACATCTCCAACCTTGAGGACAAAGCTTATTTTTAAGAGGGGGGGCATGATAGGGTCCTACCGTAACCCTAATAAATAGATAGATAGGTTTTTATGTATTAACACCATCTATATTAAATTAGGCTCATGAAGTAGATATAGTGTGAAAGCAATATTTGTAAGAAGACTTACTAGAAGGTTTTACGTACTAAAAAGTTCCTTCACTAAGAAGACTTGCTAAAAGGTCCCACCTACTATAAATTTCCTTGACTAAGAAGGCTCAATAGAAGCTTATGCCTACTAAGAAGTTTGTTCACTATAAACTATATAAAGGGGTAGAATTTAATAAGATTTCTTGTGAAGTATTTTTTAATTGAATCTTGGATTCATTTTGAGGTTTCCCCTCAAAGAGGCAAGTGAACATTGATTTCATCAATAAAGGTATTCCTATTGTGACATTTTGTTATCTACAATTGTGTGTTTGTGGTAATTCTAACATTTTCATTCTAAAATCTTGTTTTACTTTGTTATTTATACTTCAAATTTCCTATGTTTCATTAAGGTACATAACATCGATGAGTTGTGAATGGATCTATTCTGAAGAAATGTTTTATCCTAGAAGGAAAAGATAGATTTTCAAATAATACTTATTTCGTTGAGCTTGTTACTATGGATAGGTTTCATATTAATGAATGGCTTTATACACATACTTATTTGAGGTAATATCATTCAATGTGTAGTACAATACTTGCAACTAGATTAAGTAAATGTGACCTACACGCACCATAATTGCATATAGATTGATAATACAACACAAAGTAATTATGTCAATTATGTAGTAAATAGGTTTAGTGGTAGGGTGGTTCATGCAAGGTATAAAGTCATCAATAACAATCTCAATGGACAGTCTAATGACTATTGGTAGCAATCTATACTAATATATGATTGAATAGACTGACATGTATTCTACTTTATTACAAGATAAATCAAAGTAAATATCCATGTTGAAAGATACTAAGAGATTTTGTGCACACTTTCTTTCTATGAAAAATCCATGTAGTTAGCCAATTTTATTGAAGGGGGCTATCATATCTAGGAGTGACTAACATATGGCACACTCTATAGGCTACATAAACTACCATCATGATGATTTTGATTGGGGAGAATTAATTCTACAAGAGATGCAATGTGCCCTTTCCTTATTTCATTGTAGCATAATAAAAGCTAAAAAAATTAGCATATGGAGTTCAATATGTTATTGGCATTGAATACTCAAACATTAGTTGTGCTAATGGATTTCTAACCCTCATCTTTATATACTTCTACGAACTTTTCTTATAACTTGGAATATGTGGGTGTGGTGAGTATGATAGAAATATGTTGAAATATGGCACTTATATGGATGTTTGACATATCTATGAAAGGTGGCTTTCCTCTCTCTTTTTCTTTCACAATCACTCATAATTCGATTACAATAAGAACTTTGAATCAAATAATATTTTTGTGTATGCATGAGATATATAGAGGATTGTAATGGAAATAGAGTGAAGACCAATTCTGCATCTATTAGAAAAAACTATTTTTTCTTAGATCTTGTCCGGTACAAACTATTGAAAAAATATGGGACAAAATTAAAATGATTTATAGTTGGAGGCATATTATGTTTTATTCATTTTCTTTCTCGATTGAGAGAGATAAACCATTTAAGATATATAATAAAATATACTAAACCTCTACAAATATTGATCAACATATGACTAATCATGAAGCGTTGTTAATCAGCACTTTATTTCATAATGATTTTTCATATTAATGCACTTTTTGGATACAAGGAAACTTTTCATTTTAAGGAATTTTTATGGGGAATTGAAAAAATATTAGTTGAGAGAAACAACCTAGAAAAATTTACATGATGGTGGTCCATATTCTTCAAATGGTATAGGAAGATCAAATAAAATAGGCTATAGGAAACAACACAATCATCAAACCAGAAATATGCTTCTTAGGGCATTTTTCAATACGTTCTTTTAGTTCTTATTTTCCTTTCTTATAAAATATAATTTGCATGTTTACTTAATCTATATTCCATAGATGGTCATAAACTTGTCTCTATACAAATAAAACACAAACAAATAAACAAGGGCCTATAAATTGGAATATACTTGCATGGAAGGAAACACACTAAAGGTGAAGGAAGATAGAATGGGATGAGATTATTAAATTGTGATTGATGGTTACTTCGAATAACCATAGGAATAAATGAAAATTTCAAAATTATAAAGTTGGGGATGGATCTCATAGTAAATAATATATGTGTACAACAACAAACACAACTCAAAGGAGTTGTTCTCGACATCAAATGAAAGAAGAAATTATTTCCTCTCCTTTCACATTTTTTAACTAAATGTGCAAAATTAGTATATCAACCTTTTTTTCATGTTGAATAGTCAAATTCGGACAATACAAATTATGTGAAAAGAACTCCACAAGGAGTGGATATTTCTATAATATTATAGTCATGATAATAAAAGGGACAAGATGATTGGAGAAATCACAAGATTCCAAGAGAGGGTGCCGAAGGGACAAAAATCCTTTGAAGGCCGAAACTCACCAAGAATTTTGATGAGTAAAGTTTTTCACACTATTGGGAGGGGGGGGGTTTCTTAACACTGAAAACCTTTTTTCATGTTAGTGGAGAAGTTGTCACTAACCAAAATTCAACAAGAGATCTCTTATATGCTCATGGATTTAATCGTAGACTATTATTTTTCTTTACATGATATGCTAGAATGATGTTAGGTTTGATTACTTGTTGATGAAGACTATTCTCTGACACACAATATTCTGCCCCTCTTTTAGTGTATATTATTTTGGTTAACCTTGAATGTGGCATTGTAGCTAGTAGTTTCATTTGTAGTCTTTACTCGATCTACTACAAGTAGTCATAGGGTTTATGTAATATATCTAAATGTGAACTTATTCCAACCCACTATGTTGTATTTATCTTTCGGTTTCATATATGGTATTTCTCTTGTTAACTCAAGTGCATGCATTTGCATTTACATTTTGCACTTTCCATTTCCACATTTAGTTTTAAAAAAATATCCTAAAATAGTAACTTTCACTAAGTCAAAATATGAATGATTCCCTATTCCAAATGGTGAGAAATGTGATTAGGACGTCTCCCTTGGCTAAACCCATGATGTTGACCACTGGACATTTTCCCTAGTCAACAGATACCTATTGTTCGGTTTTTTTGTTGATTGAATTGGTCACCAAGAGGACTCTTGTATTTGATTTTGGCTTTGAACTACTCTTCAAGCTTCAATGCAAATGTGTGTGCATCCCTTAGAGAATTGATTATGGAAGATACTAGAGCTCAACTTGGATGGTTTGTATGATCCACTTTAATACTTGAGATCTAGGTTAAGCTCGATAGCTTGGATATCCAAACAAACCATATGGCCATGGAACTCATTTGTGTAGTCTTGAATAGATTGATCACAATGTTGGAGCCATTTTTTTAAACACATACACTAATCTTCGTAATTCTTTGGCAAGTTCTCCATTAACTTTTCCCAAGGCATGATAGGCTCACCTTGATCTATGTAATGTCATTTGCGGTATTCCCAATAGGCACGTATTGTTAAAGATAGCTCCATGGTTGCAATTAATCGTTGTCCATGTTATTAAAGTTATTAACCTCAAAATATACCTAGGGAAAATTAAGCTACTCATATTTTCCTTCACATCAAACTTTCCTTCAAAGATTAGGATGTCAAGGATTACATAAACCTTGAAAATATTGTGATCACAAAATAATGTTGATGCAAGCTGTGCAAAAGAAGTAAGGATTCCTTTAAGCATGATTCTTCGGAATAATATCTCCAATTAGTTAAGCATATCCTCTCAATGCCTTTAAAGTGCATTATTGATCATGGATTTGATAGTCTAAAATCGTCATCCAACAAAGTTAGTGGAGTTGCATTTTTTTTCCATGTTGGGTAGTGTTGAGTATGGAAGAATGTTGGATGGGGGATCTAGGATCAACCACATGCTTCTTATGCCTAGATTGTGTCCATGTTGGCATCCAACCATTGACTTACTTCAAATGGTACCAATTATTAGATGGAAATAGGTAGTGTCTATGCTCTAACAAAAAGGATTTGGGCTCAAGGGGGTCATTTCCATAACCCTTGAAGGACAATGCCTTGATCTAACTTGTACAAGAGATAGATCTGAAGGGAAACTGCAATAAATATAAAAGTGCAATATATATATCAATAAATGCATTGTTTATTTGAAAGAACTTCTTGGATATTCATTGTTTTCTTTTCCAAGGTAATTTACACAATAATGAAGCCAAAGAAAAATTAGAGAATCCATAGACATTCCAAAAGAAATGCATGCCATATAGAAGAAACAGCTAAATAACTTGTGCATGAATGTTTCCACGGTGTTCAGTCATTGTGTGCAAGCTTATGGATTTTCACTATGTAGAAATTTAGAAATGACCGATGTGTTTCACGTGGACCCTCCACCCATCATCAAGATCATTCAAAGTCATGGCATAATGATTGTATACTATCATACAAGTGTTAAAAAAATAAGCATAGCCATTATGATAAGGTGATGTTAGAAATGAATTTTGATACAATATTTATGATGAGCATAATGACCATTACTTTAGCCAAGGTAGTATGGTTGAGGAGTGGCATAAAGCAACTTTGGTTGACGTAAGCATAGAACTAGTACCACCATAAGGTCCTCTAGATTAAAGTGGACATTTGTTGCATCTTTTTGTAGCTTAAACTTGTGTTGTCATCTCCATAAAAGAACATATTTCAAAAAAATGTGTTGAGATCCAAAATACAAGTTTTGCAGATTGTATGTTGACAAACACCAAAAACATTGCAAAATGGAAATATTTCGAAAGAAATTTCAATGTTGACAAACACCAAAAACATTGCAAAATGGAAATATTTCGAAATAAATTTCAATTAGACATAGATGAAATGATTGACAACCTTAAGAAACTCGGACTACATTGTTTCCTCACAAAGACCAAATACATTAAATAACACTTGTGAAATGTTAGAATGTGTTATACTACAGTATTTCCTCACAAAGACCAAATACTAATATAAGTACATTTGTTTAAACCATTAATAAGTAATTTAATATTAAATATTAGTATTTACATTATATTAAATAACACTTGTGAAATGAACAATTTGTTAAATGAGTTGTATTATGTTTTTATAGAAATTCAAAATTGCAAAATTGCAAAATTTTACTTTTAATTTTTTACTTGAATTTTAATCTTAATTTATTTAATCTTTTAAAAACATAATTTCTTTTTACATTAAAAACAACTTACTAAACAATAAAAAAAATGACAACCTATCTTTTTTAATATATAAAAAATTAACAAACATATTTTAATAAAAAAAATTAAGAATGGAATTTTCATCTTTTTAAATTATTAAATATTATTAAACTATATAAATTAAAATATTAAAATATTAAAAAAAATTTAAAATTTTTATATAAAAAATAATATAATTGAAAAAATCCGAACTATTTATATTTTAAAATCATTACATAAATCACACATTTTAATTATAAACCATGCAAATAAATAATCATAAAAAAGTAAACTGTGAATAATTTATTTTGATATATTTTTAGTTAAAATAATTACTTATTTATTTCTTTCATGGGATTCATCTGTGTATAATTTATATTGATATATTCTTAGTTAAATAGTTTATTTCTTTCATCAGATACATCTTAACTCAAGAATTATGGTATCCCTTTCTTCACATTCATATTATTTTAAAAATCATAATTATTTAGTTTATCTCTTTCTTCATACTCATCTTGTCTTGAAAATCTTCATTAAAAATTTTAAATATTATCATAAAACTCGTAATCTTCATTGAAAATTTTAAATATTAACGTAAAATAATAAATCTACGTTGGAAAATAGTGAACTGTGACCGCATGCAAACATTCTGAAATGAACCGAGAATTAGTTTTATCTCGCTGTCTAGCACTTGCAGATAAAGTATATCCTTAAATTTAAAAGAATATTATAGCAATACCAGATTTGCTTGTGCATCACACAAAAGGACAAAGGAGCGAAAGAAAACTTCAAACCGATTTAGTTTGACTCAATGAAATCCCATATACATAACACGACAAATATATACAACATTCTTTTGGACAAATCACCATTCATTTACATATATATATTCGTATCCGATCTGAATCACAAAAAGTGTTAAATGTACTTGATTACCACCAAAACGATGTGTATGCAGACACCAACTGTATAGGACATCACACCTTCCTACATTACACCACCTTCAAATGGAGGTTAGTTGAAGCAAAATACATATCCAAGACCCGTTACAGCCTTGTCCCCACACATCTACCCTCCGTCTCAAATTCTTCCTTCTAGTGCACCATTACACCCCAAAATAACTTCAAAAAATCAAAGATCTGCAGAAAAATTACCCAAAACAATTTATCACAGGAATCTACAGCGGACAATATTTTACAACACAAAGTTGTGAGCCATGGGAGCTGTTTGCTCCGGACTATAGAAAGGGCAGTGTGCTCCTTTTGATGGGTTTTGCATACAGTGGGGCTTTCATCTCACATGGCAACCTTAAAACCTCTGAGGTTTACAGGGTGGCTCCCCAACTATAGAAACTATAGAAAGGGTACAGTGTTCCTTTTGATGGGTGTTGCATACAGTGGGGCTTTCATCTCACATGACAACCTTAAGACCTCTGTGAGGTCTACAGGGTGGTCTTGTGAAGGCAACCATTGGAAATGGTGTAGCATCCTAGCAAGCCATGTATGGACAGTTTGTAATCCCAAGGCCTTTCCAGGGCAGGCCCTTCGGCCTGATCCAAAGGGTGCCAGCCGTAGATCACTCCCCATGATGTTAACATCCTCTCCCCCAACTGATGGCAAGAACCGGTCTGGATTGAAGCTAAGAGGATCTGTCCATATCTTATCATCATGAGTGATTGACCACATATTTACATATGCAGTTGTCCCAGCAGGAATCAGGTGTCCACCAACATGGACATCATGGATGGAACGCCTGGCCCAGGAGAGTAATGGGCCAGGTGGGTGAATCCTCAGAACCTCCTTCACAACTGCTTGCAGATAATTGAGCTTGGGAATGTCCGACTCTGTTAATTGCCGTGAGTTTCCAACCACAGAGTCCAGCTCTTCATGAATCTTCGCCTGGATGTTGGGATGAAGAATTAGTCTTGCAAGAATCCATTCCAAGAGAATTGCAACTGTATCAGTACCTCTGAAGATCATCTCCTGCAAAACCCATATACACCCATTAAGCTATTAATAAACAAAAACATCACAGGCCTATAGGAAACAAACAAACGACGCAATTTAAATACTCCAGCAAATCATGAAAAACAGAGTTTGTTACCATCGAACTAATTAGTTCACTACTAGCACAAAAGCATCATGAATCAAGCGATTAAACAAACACAGATACTCTTGCTGCTACCTCACGACAAAGCTGATTGGTAAACATTAACTAAACAACCATGAAACCAACGACCTTGTGCTACCTAACCAAAGCAACAAGAAAATAGAAACATGACTGCTGGCTCCATAATAACCAGGATACTTCCAACCATGTATATATACTGTAATGATACATAATAACTAGGATGCTTCCAACTATGTATATATACTGTAATGATAAAAAAATCCATAGACAGTTGACGGGGATCTTCCTAAGCCAAATGAGAGGAGTCGCAATAAGGATAAAGCTAGATTTAGAAAATACAAAACACAAAACCAATGATACAAGGTAAAACAGCCAGGCAATGATTCCATTGATGAAGTACAGGATTAGTTCAGGCAATGATTCCATTGATGAAGTACAGGATTAGTTAAGAAACAAACTATATAACTAAGCATATGATAAAATAAGCTGCCAACAAACCGAGCTTATGAATCAAGAAGATGCTAGCAAACGATGAGCCTAGCATACAAAAGTTGCCTTGCAAACCATAGAGAAAAGGGGCCTTGTCAAAGGTGTAAAACTTCTCAAACAAACCGATCATGCAATTTTACATTTTGTGATTTTTCAACTCAGTGGAACCATTAAACCAATCACACAAGCTTTCTTTTTAGCAGATACCAACCAACAACAGAATTCATCCCTCCACCTAATCTGATATGCATCTCAAGTTCTTGAAGCTCTAGATTCGTAAATTCCAGTGTTTAACATGTAGGTCTGTTACATGAACTTTGGATAAACATCCTTGAGTTTTGTAACTTGGAAGTGCATATTAAACCCCGAATTTTTGTTGGGTCTATGCTAAAACCCATTCTCAATGCACCTGACACAGAGTATGTATGTGGGTGTATAATGTCCTTTGCTATAAAACCCAAATACAGAAATGACTCGTAACATACTCAAGTGAAAAAAATGAAGTTAAATTAGAATTGAAGTGAAACCAATACTCAATACTGAGGCAAAAGCCGCGTACATACCCAGAGAACGGCCACCATATCACTGTCGCTGAGCTTCTCAGTCCCCTGCAGGGACAGCAACACATCAACGAAATCCGAATCCCCTTTGTCTCTGCTAGCAGGATTAGCTCTGTGCTCATCAATGATTTTCTGCACGAATGCATACACTCTCGGAACCAAGTCAGAGCATCTTCTCCTGATACCCTGCAAATCAAGAAAGCCTAAAAGCGGAAGGTGGTCTGCCCAATTGAAGATGCCCAAGAGGTCATATCCCTCTTTCACCATTGAAGCGAGCTCCTCAGACTCAGAATCCCCACAGCCAAATGTATAACTCCTCCCAAACACTGACCCCATGATGTTATTCAGCGAAGCCTTCTGCAAAATCCCACGGATTTTAACAGATGAATTGGGCTGTGACTGTGCTGAGAGCTCAATGGTCTCCAGCATGAAGTTCGACAAGGCCTGCCTGTGAGACTCGAAGGCAGAGATTCTTCGGGCAGAGAAGAGATGTACGGCAGCAATTCGCCTAAGATTTTTCCAGTACTCACTATATGGAGCGAACCCAATTGCTCTATCAAACATGAGCTGATAAGCGGATTCCTTGATGGGCCTATCTGCGAAGGCCGAGCTGTTAAGGATAGCCTTAGCGACATCAGGCTGGCTGCAGATGACGGCGCGAGTGAAGCCCATGCTGAAGGACATGAGCTTCTGGGCATTGCAGGCTTGTGCCAGAGATGCCAAGCGTCTGTGCGCCAAGCCGCACATGACAGTGAGGTTTCCCAATATGGGTACTCCTCTGGGGCCCGGGATTGTGGGTTTCCGTTTCAGGGAGCCCCCCCAGGCAGGGCCTCCAGGTGTAAGCCACGAAAATAGAACTCCCGCCATGGCTATCAACAAAATTGAAATACAGAGTACCCACGTATTACAGAATGCTTCCGACGGAGAGATAGTAGCAACCTGGTTGTTAATGGCAACAGGCAGGGCCAGCAACCACCAGGCACCCGACTCAGTCTGAGAGAAATGATGAGAATAATCTTTGGCATCCATGGTTGTTTTGGAAGCTTGAAAACGCAGGGTGGGAAGAAGGGAATTCGAATTTTTCTGGTTCAGTACATACGAAAGGTCTCGGGATCAATTCTCAAATGCAGGGCAGACAAACAAAACTCAAACGCGGAGGAGCTCTGGGAATTTGGATTGCAATGAACAATCCAAATACTGAGAGGGGATGATGAGTGATGATGGCTTCAGTCTGTGGTGCTTTTATAAAGGAAAAAGGAGGAAGAAGTGCTTGATTTTGCATGGAAATGACTCGGAAGAGAGATGAAGAGAAGAATCTTCAAGGAATGAGAATGAATTCAGAGGTAAAAACAACAACATCAAACGGAGAATCCATTTCATTCTAATATTCTAACCAATCAGTTTTGAGGGACATTGGACTGAGAAAGTCGGCATTCCTCTGCTTCCGTTTATTTGTCCCACCTTAATTACGTACGGCCGTTATTTTTGGGTTCAGGGGTTGGAACTTGGAAGCTGAGTTAGGGTTAGAGATACTAGGGTTTAGGGTTTAGGCAGAGGACTAAAAAATCTTCTTCTATGTTTTTATTGTTTTTTATTAATTTAGTTTTTTTGGTGTGTGCGTGTGTATTTCTTTTTTAAAGAAAAAACAATTATGCCTATGTTTCTTGATTTGTAAAATTCTTGTGTTTGTTTTTTTCCGATCTTGGGAAATTATAATTTTTGTTTAAGTCGGTATGCGTGTATTTTTTTATTTTAAAAGAAAAAATGATTGTGTATGCTTTCCTTAAGAATTCTGATAGTTCGTTTTTTTCGGATCTTGAAAATTTTATAATTTTTATTTGAATTAGTGATTTTATTATTTTTGTTTAAGTCGGCGTTCGTGAGGATGTATTTCATTTTTTTTTTTTGTGTTTTTAAACTAACAGTAATTTGTGTATGCCTTTAATTTGTAAAATTATCGTGTTTGTTTTTGTTGCCAAATTTTGTAAAAAAGTACTTTTTGTTCGAACTCATGTTTATGAGTGTATTTTTTCTTAATTGTGCTTTTAAAAAAACAGGTTATTATGTTTATGTCTAAGTTTTTTAAGCTGCAGAGTTCTTGCGTTTGTATTTTTCCAAAATTTAGAAATTATTATTTTTTTGGTTTGAGTTGTGTAGGGTCCAAGATTAGAAATTTTATTATTTTTTGATTGAGTTGTCTAGGGACCTAGACTGCTAATCATTGTTTAAATTTGATTTATCCTTTGTTCTTTTTTGCCAATCCTAGAGATTGCTTGCAATATTCTTAGTATTTTTTATACGTATAAAGCAAGCTATGGGGTAGATTCGTGGGAGAAATAGTATATTAATTATGATAAAGCATCACCCGAAATTTTATGCAAATTTCGTGCAGTCAACCTGACCCGATCAACCTCGATGACAGGAGCATTACACATTCTTATGTTATTATTATTAAAATGCTATGTGGGTATTGCGCACTGTGTGTCTTTCTATGTGTATATCATTATTAAAATGGTGTTTGTACCTGATATACTGTGTAAATCCGCCTTGTGTGTCTACTTAAGGAATTCTACTATGGTTGGTTATTTCGGTGAAATGCAAGGTAGTTATCCATCTAGTGTGTGATTCTATGTATATATCATTATTAAAATGGTGTTTATAACTGATATACTGTGTAAAATCCGCCTTGTGTGTCTACTTAAAGGAATTCTACAATGGTTGGTTATTTCGTTGTAACATAGAAGACTATGTTGTACATTATATATAAGGTTGAGATTAAAATCAAGCATATTTGTATTATAGTAAGGAACAATATTGAGTCAACAAATGAAGTTTTTCATACACTTAGTAGATTGCATATTTGTAATATAGTAGGGGATTTTGTTGTAGTGGATAATGTTGAGATAAAAATTAAGTTTATTAAACATTTTGGAAAGGATGTTGTTGGGTTATATATGAAACTTTTTAAGCACTTAGTAGATTGCATTTGTATTATAGCATGAGATAATATTGAGCTAAAGATTGAAGATCGTTAAACACTTATTACATGTCTTATTGAGTTAAACTTTGAAGATCTTTAAAAACTTAGTACATGGCAGGCTTGTACAATTGAGGTTTCTAAGTACTTTGTACATAACATGATTGTGTTATTTCAAGATGACCTTGGGAATCATTCACTTATTAAAGTGTTGTCTTGGGTCAAAATGTAAATCTAAGAATATATTTTAAACTTTATTTTGTATCAATATATTATTTAATTTATTGTTAAGAATGTATGTGAAAGTTGAGATCGTGGAATTTAAATATACGATATTAATTTTGTTGAATAATTACAAGATTTCAAATGTTATTGTTACACTATTATTGTTGTGGAGCCCAAATGATTCACAATGAATCAAGCTTTATGAGTTAGATAATGTTGAATTAGGTTCCTTGTAAAAAAAATTTGCATGAAGCCCTTTTAGTGCTTAGGACATGACATGTTTGTATTGTTTCATATTCACTTTGGAAATCATGCATTTATTTAACTATGTTTTCTTGACATATATGTGTTTTCTTAAGCAAATCAATATATAGACCCAAGTAGAGACTTTTTTTTTCTTCATCTTTGACTTTTTTTGGTATTTATACCCCTCAACTCAATGTTAAGAGGAGTTCTTTTGAGAGTTATGGTAGAGAAATGCAAACATACTACATCAATTTCCTATTAAATAAACTAGAAGGATTGTAACATCCCATGTTACATTCCCCGGATGCAGGTGTTAATCACGACCACGTGGACTTGGGGGAGGCTAACATGGCCTCCACTGCCCAAGCGTAACCTCACCTCATTGCCACCATTGTGGGCCTTCAATGCCAAGGGAGACGTGGTTGTATTTTGGTATGCCGAAAGGACCAGGCCGTCTTTTTATAGCCCGATCGCCATTAAACGCCCTCCTGGCATCCTTAATTCACACCAGCGTCATTCAATATGGAATTGTTGGGTGTTGGGATTCACCTCATTCATGCTTGTGCATTATTGTTGCTCTCCATTACTCTAGACCGTCACCCTAGCGCCCAGCTCTAGTCTGCCATCATCCTGCTCAGCTCTCTACCACCCTCCAGCCATGCCCAGAAGACAAAGAGGTACCCTCTGTAGAGGATAAGATCATAATGCTCAGGTTGAAGGCCATATACCTCTCTCGTCTCAGGCCAATGGAAATGGTTTCGATTTGGAGATTCCGGAGGAAGTGCGGCGAATCGTCTTTGATTAGGAAGATGAATTGTCCGGGGCACTTGGTGTAGCTGGAAGAATGGTGCAGAGTAGAAAGAATTATTGGGTCTTTAATAACTTATTCACTCGGTTGTTCCTCATATTCAACCCTTTGTTTCCTCCTCCCCCAGCACCTCCAGTCCGACCCTTATCGGCTCCTCAAGCTGTTGCACAACTTACTCCTCAAGTTGTTGCACCTCCTGCTCCTCCAAGTTCCTCGGTCGCCCCTTCCACCACCCCTTCTTCTCCACCTTGCTACATCCCCCCTCCACAATGTTGACCTTCCACCTCGCACAAGTTTACATTCAACCTGGCCGTTGCGAAAAAGACCAGTCCGCTCCCCACCAAAAAGCCACCTGTAGGAACCATGGAGGAAGAAAACAGCCCCAACGACGAAGAAATGGAGACGTCTAGCGAAAATTCGGAGGACAAATCAGACGAGCTTGCTCAGCCAGCCTCTCTAGGCTATAGCTTCCCTATCGTGGAGGAACCATGGCAGAAACCGTGAACTGAGTCTGCCATGGCTAAGTGTCGGGCTGCCAGCAAGCTACATGGTTTATGTACAGGTTCCATCTCGGCCACGTGTTGATCAGCATGATACTGTCAGGTTTTTTTGTTTTTGCACTGTTAACTTGTTGACTCTTTGTATGTATCCTCCAAGAACTAAGGAGGCTTTTTTATGCTTTTTTGGATGGCATGTTTTCCCTCTGGGAGGGAGGGTTTTGTGGACCTGTTTTCCTTCCTATAGGGAGGGCCCAGACTCATTGAAACTCTATATTTGCTCAACATGAGAAGGTCTTCCTATAACCTCTTATGTACCACTATTTTCTTCTTTTTTTAATAGAATAGCTCTCAACTTACAAAAAAAAACATCCCATGTTACATTGCAATTGTTATGGTTCCCAAATTATTAATGATGAAGCAACTTAGCCAACTTAGTGAATTGTGCATTTATTTAATTATGTTTATTGACATATGTTTTTTATTAAGGAGATCTCTAGACCTAAGTATGCAACTTGAATTGATCATATTTGAATTTGTTTTGTACTCGTATCTCCTTAACTCATCATTAAGAGTGCACAAGTTTAATCATTCTACATCAATCTCTATTGAATAATTACAAGGCATCCAACATCCCATATTATGTTGCCATTGTTGTTGAGCCAAAATGAATAAGGTTGAATCAACATTTTAAGTCTTTTAAGTCTTGAATAGTGTTGAATTAGGATTTTTTATACATGAGTTTTGCATGAAGCCATTCAAATCTAAGTGCATGGCCTGCTTATATTCTTTTAAATTAACTTAGTCAATCATACATTTATTCAATTGTGTTTTCTGAACATACTTGTGTTGTCTTGAGTATAGGCATGAGTCTCTGTTGACATTTTGATTAATCGACTTTGATTTTATTTTACATTTATACGGTCCTCTAGCTTATTATTAAAACCACAAGTAAGATAAAGAAAAGGAACAAATGTATTAACATGAACCAAAATTATAGCAAAATGATATGCTACTATAACAAGATAGTGCATATAGTATCACATAGAGAAAAAAACTATACATACTACATTGGATTTAGTAGGATTAAGTAAGCAACTACAAGACTTCTAACCTTCCACATAGATTATGTATTTCAATATGTGTGAGAATGTGTTTGGAAAAATTGTTTATTATATGTAGAAACTTCTCTAAAACATTGAGTTTAACATTTCAAAATATATACACAGATTTTCCAAAAGAAGTAGTTTAAATACATTATGAATTAGGCACTTTTGGTATGATTTTTCTCATAATTTTTACCTCAAGTCTATTTTAAAATTTAAAGAAACTATTGAAATTACATATATCAATTGTTGAGAGGTGCAATATGGGTGCAATAAGGATGTTTGAGTGCCCTAAATCCATGTATGCATTCAAAAATGCATTTTCAGCAATGGAAAATTGCAAGTTGACTAAAGATTTTCCAGCCAAATTATGGTATTGATAATGGAAAAAGTTCAAATTGTGTTTAACATTTAGACAACTTCTTTCCAAAACGCATATTTTGTATTTTTTTCCACATCTTATGATATATATTGTTCTTTTATGTTTTCTCTAATACTTATAAGTATAGTCATATAATATTAAAGAATTGTTTTGATCTTGTCCCTTGGAGTAAATGACAATTTCCTAGCTAGTACTTAATTTCGATGTATAGTTTATCTCGTACTTAACATTATGTTTAATTTGTTTACTACTTAATTTCTCTATACGTGTCAATCCCATTGATTAATCTAATGATGTTTTCTTTACACTCAATAATGTATATAATTTGTCTTATACTTAATTTTATCTATGTATGTAACTTCTTTGAATGATAATTTGATGTGAAAGAAAGAAATTTTATCTTATAAAGACTTTAAGTTATTTTAAAAGATATAAATACAAATACTAGATATCTTATAGCTAAAATTTAGTAACTCTCTAGATATCTTGTTGACTTGACTTGAAATAGATCGCATATAGAAATATTCATAAATTTCCTTTTTTTTCAATAAACATAAATGTTCTCTTTATTTCAAATAATATATATTATTCTTTTTGACCTTATATATAAAAGTATAATGATAATATTTTAAAGAATAGTTTAGATTTTGTCTTTGGTAACATAGGTAAATATGTTAATTTCCAAGTTAGCTACTATTAAACATTACATTTAGGTTTTCTTCCATATGTTTGTTATATAGTTTGCCTAGCGTTTAATTTCCCTTTGCATGACAAGCTCTTTGAATAATTTTGCAATGTTTTATTTACACTTAAGAATGTATATAATGTGTTATACTAGGGAGGTAGTTTTTTTGAATAATACATTGATATGAATGAAAGAAATTTGTTTTTAAATTAAATATAAAGGGTTAAAAGTTATTTTAAAAGATAGGGAAGGAAAGTTTAGATAACTTTTAACTAATATAGTAACTCTAGATATTTCGATATCTAACTGATATTTATATCACAAAATTGTAAAAATTATTTTTGATTCTAATAAAATAATAAAGAATAATTATTTTTCCTCTGAAAAAAATAGTAACTCTAGATAGCTTATTAGCTTGAAATAATTCAAAATATGATGTCTCTAAACCTTCACACCACGAAGATAATATTGTTAAATTTCCTCCCTATTTCAAATGGTGTGTATTATTCTTTTATGTTTTCTTCTCTCACGTAGAAGTACAGTCGTAAAGGATTAGATCGTTTCGTACCTTCTGTTGCTTATCCAGGGACATGTATTGCATGCTTTTTTTTTATTTTCGACACATAATGTTGCTTCGATCCACGAAGAGACTTGCTCGTACGCCGTCGGGTGGTTTGCAGGTTCATAATGAATGTTTGGGCGACGTTCAAAGGGTTTACGTGGTTTCATGTGGTCATTTTGCCGAGACTAGAGTGCTGGTGGTCATGGGAGCTCCTCTAGTGCGAGCGGATGAAGATAGTGAGAATTTTCCTGTGCATTCCCGTTTGACTGGTGTGGCGTCGGATGGAAGGAAGATTAGTTTTTGTCAGAGTGATGGTTTAAGGGTTTTAGGTGCTTTGGATTGTCATGCTAAGAGCACTACTGTGCCCGGAGTTTTGGGTGGCGGTATGGGTTGTCCTTTGAAATTTGTGGGCTCTGAGGATAACCCTCTGGAATCCGGTAAGCTCTTGCTGGTCTCGGGTCATGAAACTTTTGGTTGCTTTGGTGATGGACAGAAGGTACCTGTTGTCTTGGGGGCGCATTTCTGTCATTGCTCTGGTATACCTAGAGAGTTGGGGGTTTATAAGGTATGTCTTGGCATTCACTTGGAGGATGGAAGTGTGGCCAAACCTGTGGGTTCTGTTATTAATTTGTTGTCGGGCGGTGAGAAGGACTGTGTTGTTTCTTTAGCAGATGGGGTTAGGGTTTCTGCTGTTAAAAACATTCGCCCTGATAGTTCCGGTGCTTTTGGAGATAATGGTTTGGGCAATCCTTGCACAAAGGATTTTCATGAGCCATCTGTGGTGGATGCGAGTTTGTTGTATGGAACGTATGGAGTTTTGGGACTAGCTGTTTCCAAGGACTCTTGTGAGCTTCCTGCTTCTACGGGGAAGTTTCCTCGGTATATTGGTTCGGGTAATATTGATCCTGTTGAAAATGTGGACTACCCGAATTATCATCAATCTGTTCCAAATAACGGTAATCATGTGCCTAATCTGACGGAGTTTGGGGTGAAAAAGAAGCATGTTCATAGGACTATCAAGAAAATTGATAAGCCGGTCCTGATGACTGTGGGTGAGGATGTGGGTTTAAATGATATCATTCTAACTAACGCCATGACCCTGGTTGGGCGTTTTGGAGGTCGCAAATTTAATTCTGACGGCTTAAATGGATGGGCTGCGGTGGTTTGGAAAGATGTTATTAGTTGCCCACCTGCGATTTTCCTCCTTCTGAGAGGATGGATAGCTTTCAAATTCTTCTCTGAGGAAGATGTGGCTCTAGTCATGGCTGGAGTTTGGCGTTGGGATAAAGCTGGTCTTTTAATCAAAAGATGGACGCCATTATTTGACCCCCTAATTGAAAGGTATGATCAAGTCCCGATTTAGGTTAAACTCCCCAATTTTCCATTTGAATTATGGTCAGTTGATTTTTTTAAACTGGTGGGCAATACATTGGGCACTCATTTGGAAACTGATTTTTCATATCTAAAAATTGGGGCCTGTTGTATGGGTCGGGTATTGGTGTTGATTGATTTTCGAAATGGTTTGCCTGTTGATTTAGTTATTAAAAGAGGCAGTTCTGAATTCAGTCAGCCCTTGGATTATCTGGGTGTCCCGTTTAGGTGTTATAGATGCCATGTTTTTGGTCATTTGATGAATGAATGTTCGCTACCTTTTAACAAGAAATCCTATTCTGGCTCTGCCCATAAGATTTGGCGGGTTAAAAACTGTGGGTTAAATGTGGAAGATAAGGAGGGTTTGGCATTAGCTGATGATTCGGAGGAATTGAACCTTTCACCCAAGACATTAGTAGAGGAGAAGGTCTTAGGATCCCAATCTTCCTTATTATCTCTTAAACCTTTGAGTATTTCCTCATTATCTAAGTTTGATGGCCTGGGGAAAAATAAGATTGATAAGGGACCTACTATGGGTTCTTTATATGATTATGTTCAGTCTGAAGCATTAAGGGATCTTGGTTTTGTATCTCCTCCTAAGGTTTTTCCTGTTGTGAGCAAGGGCTATTATCTTCGTTCTTGTTCAAAAATTAATGATGGAGGGTTTGGATCATATCGTGATCCTTTTGGGTTACATTTTTTAGTCAAGGGTAGGGTTGGAGTTTTGGTGAATGCCAATCCTGTTGTGAAGGTTGGTTCTGAGGCACTTAGAGCTTTGTATGCCTCCACAGAGTTTCCCTTATGATCCTTATGACCCTAAACTGTAGGGGTTTGGCTAGTATACCTAAAAAACTAGCTGTGAAAAGATTGATTGATGAACAGTCTTTAGATGTTATTTCTTTGCAAGAAACTATGTTTGATGGTTGCATTTTGGTGAAGGAAATGGAATTATTGTTAAAAGATTGGCAGTTTGTTTCTGTAGATGCTAAGGGCAGATCTGGGGGACTTCTTTTGGGGTGGAGGACTCGTAAATTTCATTTGCTTAATTCCTGGGCTATGACTTATGGTCTTTGTGTTGTTTTGCATTCTATTGAGTTGTAGTTGGGTTTATGCTTTATAAATATTTACGGGCCTTATATCGATACACATCAATAGGGAAGTTTTCTGGAATAATCTTTCGGTTATGGAATGTTTCAAATATCCTAATTTGGTAGCTGGTGGGGATCTGAATTTCTCCTTGGGTCATTCTGAAATTTGGGGGGTTAAAGCACAAGTGGATGTTTTAACTAATTTATTTATTAAACTTTTGGAAGGACTTGGACTTGTAGACATTACTTGGTCTAATCGTCGAATTGGCCCTGAGAGTATTTGCAAAAAGTTGGATCGATTACTCTTATCGACCGATTTTCTGGACAGTGACTTTCTTCTCAAATAGTGGATTGGGTGTGGAGGAGATTCTGATCATCAACCTATTTATTTACAAATCTTATCTAGTATTCCTAAGGCTCATTGTCCTTTTAAGTTTAATGCCTGTTGGTTAGAAAACAATGAGTTGGTTGTTTTATTAAAAGCTTCTTGGGTGGTTTTTGATGCTATGTCTGAGGTATCCCCTGCATCCCTATTTGCTGCGAACCTTAAAAGATTAAAAGAAGTTTCCATTGTCTGGTCGGTGAAGAAAAATGCTCAGGACATTAAGGATTTAGTTGACATTGAAAGTGATATGAAGAGGTATTTTGATAGGTTGGGTATTGGTTTTATTTCGGAGGTGGATAAATTGTCTTTGATTGAGCTTAAATCTCATAAGAGAACTATTTTATGTGATCGGGAAATGGAGGCATGACAGAAAACTAGGGATTTATGGCTGTTATGTGGAGATGACAATACCCCTTTTTTCCATAAATTTGTTGCTCATAGGAAAAATCTTAATTCTATTTGGAAAATTAATGATGACTCTGGTAACCTTGTTGAAGGTTCTAAGGCTATTGCCGAGGCTGGGATTCATCATTTTGAGTCTTTGTTTCAGGAAGAAGCTGAACTTCATCTTCCTGAAATTGTGCATAGTGCAGGTTATTTTCCCACATCTGTTTCTGTGGAAGATAATTGTGACCTTATGAAGCCTGTTTTTATGCAAGATATTTAGCATATCCTTTCCATTAGTAAAAATGACAAGAGTCCGAGACCAAATAGGATTCCTATTGAGGTTTACAGATGTCTATTTGATGTTTTGGGTGAGGATTTCCTGAGAGTTATTGAGCTTTCCCGGATAAGTGGTAAAATTCCTGCGGTATTCAATTCAACTTTTCTTGCTCTCATCCTAAAGATTGATCACCCTTCATCCTTTGAGGATTTCAAGCCTATTTCTTTGTGTAATTATGTTTACAAAATTATGGGTAAGATTATTTCTATTCGGATCATAAAAGTTTTGGGTAGGTGTATATCTGGTGAACAGTTTGTGTTTTTGCCGGGCAAGCAGATTCATGATGCAGTTGGGGTCATACAGGAAGGTATGCATTCTATGCATAGTAAATGCTTAAAGGTTGTAATGTTAAAAATTGATTTATCTAAAGCTTATGATCGTGTTAGTTGGACCTATCTTCGGGTCATTCTTTCCAAAATGGGTTTTGCTGGGAATTTCATTTCTTGGGTCATGAGTATCCTTTCTTCTGTATCCTTTTCCCTGCTTATAAATGGAGTTGCAACTTCTTTCTTTAAATCTGGCAGGGGACTTAGACAAGGTTGCCCTTTGGCACCTTTACTATTTCTTATTGTGGTTGAAGGTCTAGGAAGGGCTCTTCTTTTTGCCAAAGACTGTGGGACCTATCATGGTTTATCTTTTGGTAATGATATTGTCTTAACACATGTACTTTTTGTGGATGATATTGTAATGGTCAATGATGGATACGAACAATCTCTTTCTACTTTATATGAGATTTTATTGATCTTCTGTAAGGCATCTGGGATGAAGATAAATGATGATAAATCTTCTTTATATTTTTCTTGTCTGGAAGAATCAGAGGTTATTACATTACAGAATATATTTTCATTTTCAGTTGACAGAATTGAAAATGGTATGAAGTACCTTGGTTTTTATCTCAAACCTTGCAGATACCTTTTAAAGGATTAGGATTGGTTGATTATAAAGGTGGAAAAAAGGATTAACAACTGGAGCTTTCGCTGGTTATCCAAGGGGGGTAAGATGATACTGATTAAAGTAGTATTAGAGGCCATTCCGGTCTATTGGATGCACTTTTGGATACCGGTGGGGATTATTGAGAAAATCAGAAAGCTTTGTTTTAAATTTCTTTGGTCTGGAAATCAGAATTCTTATGGATTACCTTGGACATCCTAGAAGATTTTGGAAAATCCAAAGTCTTTGGGTGGTTGGGGACTGAAAGTTCCTATTTTTTTTGCTAAAGCCCTTGCAGCTAAAAATGTATGGAATATTATTCATGGAATGGGTCTATGGGTTAATATAGCTTTTCAGAAATATATTCATCCATTGAATATATTGGAATGGATTAGATCTCCTGTTAAAAAGAAAAAATGCATATCAATATGTTGGAAAGCTGTTCTTTGGGCTTTTGATATTATTGGTAATTTTTTGGTATGGAAGATTGGAAATGGAACTGCTGTTTATATTGGATTAGATCCTTGGATAGGATGTAAATGGAGACATGCTTTGCCTTCTTCCATGATTGAAAAAGTTACATTTGGCTAGTTTTTAATTTTTATTTGACATTGGACTTCATGGCTTGACATCATTGATGGCTCAACAATGGTTTAATGCGGATTTTATTGGTTTTACTGATCCTCGGGAGATTGCTGTGTGGAATGGTTATTTAGCCATTCTTAAATCTAGCCATGTAAGGTTTTCAAATGATG
Organism: Pseudotsuga menziesii; assembly: GCA_001517045.1. Taxonomy (NCBI): domain Eukaryota; kingdom Viridiplantae; phylum Streptophyta; class Pinopsida; order Pinales; family Pinaceae; genus Pseudotsuga; species Pseudotsuga menziesii. The sequence goes on along the minus strand of LPNX010372620.1, from coordinate 254,987 downwards.
ATAATTCTCTGGTTTGGAATTTATCTAAAACTGGTCAGTATTCACCTAAAGAAGGTTATGCTCAGCTTATGAACAGGGAAGTGGATCATATCTAGTGGTGGAGCGTATTATGGAAGTTGAAATGTCCACTCAAAACAAAAATATTTTGTTGGTTTATCTTTTCCGGTAAAGCATTGACTTGGGATGTTCTTATCAAGAAAGGTAGAGAAGGACCTAGTAGGTGTTACCTGTGCAAAATGGAATGTGAATCCAATTTTTATATTGAAGTGGACTGCCCTTTTACTCAGAATGTTTGGTTACTTATTGAGGACAAATTAAAATTCAATAACCTTTGGAGTGGAAAAACTGTGTCAGAATGTTTCAAAACTTGGTGTTTAAATTTGGAGGTTGCAAATTTTAAACCTTTACCTATCATTGTCTTATGGTTCATTTGGAAGGCCAAAAACTTGTCTTGTTTTGAGGATCTTTCATTGACACCAGCACAAGTATCTAGCTTCAGTCTGGGTATGATGATGGCTCTTCAACAGAAGAGTTTCGTGGCTTCTATAAGAACTATCTTTGTGGAAGTTATTGATAAAACCTTTGCATGGGGTTTTTTTATGGTTCTGCAGCAGGGGAACCAAAATTTTGTGGAGCTGGAGGTATGTTGTTTATATCAGATGTACATTTTTTCTCTTTTAAGGCTGGTTTAGGTTTGGGTACTAATAATTTTGTAGAATTATGTGCCCTCAAGCTACTTCTCTATCTGGCTAGGAGGAACTCATTGGATAAAATCTAGATTTTCGATGATTCTCAGTTAGTTATTAACTGGGCATCTAGTAAGTACCGATTAATGAATTTAGAGTTAGCCATGATTCTTTAGGAAGTAAACAGGCTCACTGATTGTTTTGATTATGTGTTGTTCAAACATATCTATCGGGAAAGAAATTCTTCTGCAGATGCATTGGCAAAAGCTAGAGGAATGATTTTGGAAGGATACTGGACCATCAAGGAACATCGTGCAGATGAAGTTGTGGAAACCTTTCATATTTTTTAATTTGATGGGGCTATTTGGGACATGGGTTCTATCAGATCAGGACCTTCTGGATTTTCTGGTTATTGGTGAAACCATTTTGTTTTTTTTGTTCTTTTGAAATCATGGTTGGATGATTGAGATGTCATTTTGAGACCGAAGCAGTTTGGTTTAACATGTGTTTGCATGAATGATGTTGGTGGGAACATATATAAGTTTTGAGACTGATGAGCAGTTGTGTAAATGTGTGTTTTATTTTTGATATGGTTGTAATTGCCAGCTGACATAAACTTGGGTTTTTTTTGTGTGCTCAATATGGAGCAATATATTGACAGTAACTACCGGCTATAAGGTTGGGTTTTTTTTGTGTAAATGGACATTAGAGCCATCTGTTGAATGTAAATAAAGATATTTACGAATTTTTTCCATGGAAAAAAAAAAAGAAATACAGTCATAATATTTTAAAGAATCATTTAGATCTTCTCCCTAAGAGTAAATTTCAATTTCCAAGTTAGCTACTATTTAAATATTTCATCTGTGCTCTCTCGTGTACGCTTATTTATATAGTTTATCTTGTTCTTAATTTTTCTATACATTAGAGGTACTTTGAAAATCTCATGATGTTTTGTTTATAATTAACAATACATATAATTTTCCTTATACTTAAGGGCAGTCTCTTTGAATAATATTTTGGCATGAAAGAAATAAATTTATTCTTTAAAATAAGGGTGGAGACACTAGATAGATTCTAACTGATTTAGTAACTTTAGATATTTTATCGACTTGAAATAAATAAACAAAATGTGTATTTAAACCTTTACATGAAGAGATTGATAAATTTCCTCCTTATGTTTCCCATGTATAATTATAGTCGTACACTATTTTAAAGAATTATTTAGACCTTGTCCCTAAAACTAGGCTTAAATTAGGTTTAAATTTTGAGTTAGCTCTGGTTCAAATATTACATTTATGTTCTCAATTATATGATTATTTATATATTTTTTCTTGTTCTTACTTTCTTTATACGTGATAGGACCTTTGAATAATCTTGTGATGTTTTATTTACACTTAAAAATGTATTTAATTGGTCTTATACTTAATGTTATCTTGTAATATAAGGGCTTAGATTTATTTTGAAAGGTAAGGATAGAGACACTAATCTTGTGATGTTTTATTTACACTTAACCATGTATAGAATTTGTCTTATAGTTCATGTAATTTTTTTATTTAAGGGTCTAGAGTTAATTTGAAAGATAAGGATGTAGACACTAGATAGATTCTATCTAATTGATAGTAACTCTAGATATCTTGTTGACTTGAAATACATCGAAACATGTGTGAAAACTTTCACACAAAGAAATGGATATATTTCCTCCCTTTTTCAAATGATATGTATTGTTCTTTTATGATTTTTTCCCATATGTATAAGTATGGGGCGATGGGGCTCTGGGGCTCTACAACTTTGTTTTCTGGACGTCGGACTACCATATATTTGTCTCCTGGTGTTTTGATCCTGACCTCGGTTTAAGTTTTCCTTTGCCTCTCTGGTCGGATGCTATGGTTTTTCTTTGGTTAGCCAGTTTGTTTCTACTCTTTCTCTTTTAGAATTCTTGTTGTTGTTCTTTCGTAGCCGATATCAGTTTTATTATTGGCCTCACCCTTCACAGAAGTTGGTGGCCTCAGTAGCTCCATGATTTATGGACAGGTTACTATTTGTTCCATAATCACACATCGACTTTAATACTGGTCACTGGTTGCAGCGTAGGGTTTTTTTTCTCGTTTTCTTCTGATTTTTTGTATTTATCTGGTTTACTTTAGGGTTAGGTTCATACTTACTCTTTGCTATACGAGCTAGATTGTTTTATTGTCCCCATGGCAGGACTAGTGTTCTTGAGTTAACTAAGGGTTTCATTTCGGTTTTTTGTAAACCTAGATTTTCCTTGGGACTCCCTCCTTTGTTTTTCTGTCCGGATGGTGAGTGAGTGACAGCCCGAATCCCAGGGTATTGGTTGCACAACCCTCGGTGTATTAGGGACTGTTTTTTTGGTGAACAAACCTGATTATTTTTGCCTTGTGTCCTTTACCTAGGTGGAGCACTGAGGGACTCTAGATTCAACCTGTCGTTGTGACAGGTCTAGTACCAACGAGAGACAAAAAAGTGGGAATGTGCACCTATTTGGTCTTTTTACTAATTTTTTGTTCATCATACTCGTTTATCCTGGTTTCCTCCTTCCTGGGTGGTTTTTAATGGGGTTGTTACTTTGCCTCGATGATGTCTTCGTCTTCCTCACCTGGGGTTCGCACAAATCCCCACGCGCTCTTTCATGTCTCTTCTGTGGTCTCACATGGACCCTCAGCATCCGCACTCTCCTCGGGTGGTCTTAGCTCGGGCCTTGATCAGGGTTCTAAGGAGGGTTTTCCCCCAGGGGCACATAGGATCCAATATTCATCGAAGTAATTTGTGGGAAAGTTGTCTTTTGAGAGAGTCAAGTGTGCCAATCTTGTTTGTGTTCTAGGGCAAGATGTGACTATTGACATGGTCTCTGCACTCTCTCAGCGTGCCCTTGTGGGGCGTTTTGAATACCTAAAGTTTTCACGATCTGTGGTTTTAACCTGGGTCCATGAACACTGGAAACCATTATTAAAATTCGTCCCTAAGGTACTTACCTTGGTTAATGGCTGGACTCTTTTCCAATTCCTAACGGTCGACATTTGTGAGACGGTCGAAAACAGGTATTGGATCTTGGGTGAAGGCTCCCTCGTACTAAAGCGTTGGTACTCTGGTTTCGAGCCTCGCTCTGAGAAGCTTTACCGGTGACATTTATGGGTGATACTACCTAACTTCCCCATCCAATGCTAGAACCTCAAGGGTTTCATGGAGGTTGCAAATGCGATAGGCTCCTATATGCTTATAGAAGGTGACCAACTTCTGGGTTTCAAACGTTCGGCTCCTCATGTTTTGGTGGACATGGACCTTTCTGAGGGTTTACTAGATGAATTAGAGGTTCAGTGGGATGGCGGCACTTTCAACCAGCGGCTAGATTATTGGAAAGTTCCGTTCCATTGTCACTATTGTCGGAAGACTGGGCACTCCAAGGAGGTATGTCCTTCAAAGGAAGTGTCTCGACCAAGCTTGTGGACTGAAGTTGACCACCGGGAGGAGTCCCCGTTGCCTTCACTTCAGGATATCACTTTTTCGCTTCCACTTGACCGTGATTCGGCAAGTTTTTTTGTGGGTAAGTTCACACAACATATTCCTCTATTATTAAAATTCCTTACTGCTGATGATATTCTTTCATCCCTTATGTCATCGGTTGTTCTTGATGCTCCTATCTTCATGGTGGTGAACCATACAGCCTTGCCTTCTGATTTTACTTTGTCACACCATTACGATGGGAGTGGAGAGATCTTTTCACCCCCTGCTACCTCTGCGGCCCAAGGCTTGGGGGGTGACTCAATGGGACTGGACCCTCGGCCCCTTGAGGTTTCCCCTTCCTCCTCTTCCCCATATTTTGGTGATGATCTTCATATTAACTTGTCTCCCACTCCCCTCACATATTGGCCTACTGAAGCGACACTTTCTCTGGACCCGTCTTTGACTTCCCTCCCCGCATCCACTGCCTCAGGAGACCATCCAACTGTTCCTTCCTTGGCCTCTTTCCTGCCTCTCCAAACATATGGTGTGAATACTTCCCCTCCATCTGATATTTTCCCCATTCTTGCTAGTCGTGCGTCCAACATTTCCACTCGCAAACCCTTTAGAGTAGGCAAAGGTAATATGAAGGGTCTTAAAGACTCTATCCATGAGCAATATTTCACCAACCCTAAGGTGGTTCCTCTGGCCAGCATAGGGCTTCCTCTTGTAACTTCTGCCGGATTGGACTCCTCCTCTCGGGCTCTCAGAGAAAACACAGCCCTCCCTTGGGTTACCTGATGAACCTTATAAGTTTCAACCTTTGTGGGCTTGGAAGTGGCCCAAAACGTGTCACACTAAAGAGATTACTCTACCTTTGTTCACCTGCTATTATTTTTCTCCATGTTTGTGGGAGACCGGGCCTGTGAATTTTTCCTCCAGCTGAAGCCAAGCTGGAGGATTTGTGCGAAGGATGCGGTGGGTCATTCTGGGGGCTCGCTTGTGGCCTAAAACCCTTTGTTAGTAGATCTTCTTTCTTTTTATACTGCCGCGGGTATTTTACTTTAAGGGAAATTGTTAGGTTTCAAAAAACCTGTGCACCTTCTCAATATCTATGGGCCTTTTGAGAACCGTCAAGTTTTTTGGGACTCTTTCAATTCTTGTGGATTCCTTACCTTACCAAATATTATCTTGGCAGCTGACTTGAACTTCCCTGGTCATTGGACGAAGTTTGGGGAGATGGCCACCCATGCGACCCTTTGGCCGATTATTTCATCTCTTTATTTGAGGATTCAATCCTTCAGGATATCACTCTGGCTCTTCTCTCTCCTACATGGTATAACGAAAGGGATGTCTGCTTATCTATTGCTAAACAATTGGACCGATTTTTCCTAGAAAATTCTCTATGTGTTTCCCTTGGCAATTATAGAACCTGGCACCACTCTAGTGGGGTATCAGACCATCGAGTTGTTATTCTACAAATGGACTTTGAAAAAGCTCATATCACCTATCCATTTAAGTTTGACCCTACATGGATGAAGGGGGAATATTTTGATGTCTTGATAAAAAATGAATGGGCACACATGACATCTGTAGCTACGGGTCCTTTAATCCCTATGAAGGCTTTCCTCCAGAAGCTTAGAAGACTTCAACCAGTGGTCAGACTCTCGAAAAAATAAAAGAAGAAATCTATGATTTCTGACATCTATAGGCTTGAGGACAAAATTAATACTATTGAGTATCACCTCTTATATGATCCAGGTTCCGAAGACTTGCAGGGGGTTCTGAAAAATTGTCTATCATATCAAAGTAAGCTTCTATTACACAAGGAGCAGACTCTTAGGAAAAAGATTCGTGCTACTTGGTTACTTACAGGGGATGAGAATACCCGTTATTTTCACCATTTTGCGAACAAGAGGCGGGTTAAAAAATTAGTGTGAGAAGCAGTGGATGAAGAAAATATTAAAGTATTTGATCAGGTATCTATCAAGAGGGTTTTCAGGAACTACTTCACAGATCTTTACAGGGAACATGATAATTACACAATTGAGGACCAACTTGACATCATTAATTTCTTTCCCTCATATGTTTCGGCTGAGGATAATCTGTCCATATTTATCCCGGTCACTCTCACTAAAGTGGAATCTACACTTAAGATCTTTGCTAAGGATAAAAGTCCCAAGCCGGGCGGCTGGACTATGGAGTTCTATCTCAAATTTTTTGACTTGCTGGGTATGGAATTGGTGGATGCGATAGAGGATACTCAGTTGTTGGGCTCGATTCCTGAGACAATCAATAGTACCTACCTTACCCTTATTCCCAAAGTGGATATCCCTTCCTCTTTGGTGAATACAGACCGATCGCCCTCTGCAATTTACTCTATGAGTTGATCACCAAGATCATAGCGGGCAACTTAAGCCATTCTTTGGTCTCCATATCTCGCCTGAATAGTTTGGTTTCCTTCTAGATCGTCAGATACTGGATGCGGTTGGCATAGTTCAAGAGATATTACATTCTATCAAATCGAAGCACTATTCGATGATCTCCCTTAAGCTGGACCTTCAGAAAGCATATGATAAATTCAACTGGTCTATGCTACAGCTGACCCTCCTTCAAATTGGGATTTCTTTCGACATGGTAAAATGGATGATGCCCTGTGTTACCTCTGCCAATTTTTTTTTTCTTATTAATGGTGCACCCTCGGAGTCTTTCAAGGTTACTCAAGGTATTCCGCAGGGTTTCCCTCTATCGCCCTATCTTTTCCTATTAATCATCGAAGGCTTGAGTCTGTTAAATGCATAAGAAAAAAAAGATAAAAAGATCATTGGATTAAAGGTGACGTGGTCGATCACTCTTACCCATACTTTATTTGTTGACTACGTCCTTCTTTTTGGGGATGGTTCCTTATTAGAATGGCTTCACTACAAGTCCTTAATTGGATGACAGTTAGTTCTAGAAAATTGCATTTTGGTTTCTTAAATATTTCACAGGATGTTGTTCTACTGATTAGAGAAAATTTTACTTATCCCTAGAAAACTCTGGAAGATGTTCTTTCCTATTTGGGCTTCCAGATTAAGCCAAACAACTATCGCATTGGCGACTGGATTTGGTTAATTAGAGAATTTCAGCATCGGGTCAATCGGTGGACTCCCCGATGGCTCTCATTGGGTGGGAGGGTGACCTTGGCTTCATCGGTTCTCCAATCACTTCCAGTATATTGGATGTCCCTATCTATTCTTTCGGTTTAGATCATAAAAGAATTACGCATATTACTGTTTCATTTCTTATGGACAGGATTTCTCTTTAGTAAAAAATTCCATCTGGACAATTGGAGAACTATGTCTCACCCCAAAGGATGGGGGGATGGGGGATAAAATATTTAAAGCATTTCAACATGTCTCTGTGTGCAAAGAACATGTGGCGGGCTATGAACTACTCTGGTCCAAAATATATGACAAGGTTGTCACTGGATATTTGGCTTCGAACAGCCAATTTCAAATTGGATAACGCCTCAATGATATGGCGTAGTCTACTTTATATAATGCACATCATACTGCTTGATTTATGTTGGCTTGTTGGACATGGAAACTTGATCTACTTAGGAATGGATCTCATTTCAGCTTTGTCGAACTCTAATCTTTCTCAGCCTCTGTTAGTGAATTTGCATGAAAAGAATTTGTAACTACTTAAACATATTTTTGTTACTGGGAACTGATTGTTTCCTCATTAGCGGTCCTCATTGGATTTAGGACTTTCAGGGGCAATGGCTATAGAATGGGATCGTTATACCAAAGTTATATATGAGACAAACATCTCACTGAATACTTCTTCGGACCACTTAATTTGGAAGGCTAATAGACAGCCAAGGGTGGTGAAAGCACATCTGGCATACATTGTTTCCCTAAAATCACTTGAGGAACCGGATGGTCAATGGTGGCACTCTGCATTATGGAGGATCAAAATCGTGGGAAAGATAAAATATTTATGTTGGCTGGCTTTAAAGTATAAAATACTCACTTGGGACTCTCTCCAGCACCGTGGGTTCATAGGTCTAGGGAGATGCATTTTCTATTTCAATGCATTGGAAACGCCTGAGCACATTTTTGGGAGTTGTTTTTTTTTTTCAGTCGAACTGGATGTACTCTGTGTCAACAACTCGAGGGAACTTGGCAGTGGGAGCTCCATTCTTTAGCTGAGAACTTCAAACGTTAGAAGATGATGACAAGGTTACCTCTGGTGGTTCCTTGTATGTATTTATGGGAATGTTGGAAGGCTCATAATGCAAATATCTTCCAAGACATTCATGTCTCTCAGAACCTCATCATATCTAAGGTTTGTTCCTCTCCATTTTTGGTTACGACTACCTCATTCTGTGTCATCAAGACAGATAGGCCCTCGTTTAGATATGAGGGACGAGATTATTGGTTACTTTGATGGAGTTGCCAATGTTGGATCATGTGGCGTTGGGATGGTAATTAATGTGGATAGTTCTCAGTCTTTCAGACTACACATGGATGCTGGCACTGGCATGAACACCAGATCTGAATTATTGGCCCTCTGGGGCTTCTCTATTTTGCATTAATACATAAAAAAAAAATGGCTTTACATGTTCATGGAGACTCCAAAGTAATTAGAGAATGGGCTATGGGAAAACATGATATTCACTCTGTGGAACTGGAGCATTGGCTTAGTAGAATAAAATATCTTTTTAGACAGTTCAACGCACTTACTTTTCAACATATATACAGGGAGTATAATACTTTGGCAGATGAACTTTCAAAAAGGGAAATTGGTACCAGGTTCAATATGATTTATTGGTAGGAATTCTTAGAATGTTCCTTGACAGACTCAAGTGCTCTCAAACTCTATTGAGTATATCAGAAACCTCTTTTTTTGATGATTTTGGACCTTATAGTGTTTGTTTTATCCCGAGGCTTAGTAGGTTGTACAAGCTATCATTGATAGATGTTGCCTAGATAGTTTTTTTCCTTCAATGCTTATGTCACTTGATGGTTCTGGATGACTTGTTTATGATATTTCAGACCTATGCAATTATGTAACCGCTTTTGGTGTCGTTCTTATGACACAATTTTATAAAATTTAAAACTGTCTTTTTCCGTGTGAAAAAAAATTTAAAGAATCATTTAGGTCTTTTCCTTGAGAGAAAATTTCAATTTCCAAGTTAATTATTGTTTAAATATTCCATATACACTCTTTCATATATGTGTATTTATATAATTTTCCTTGTTCTTAATTTATCTATGTGTGATACATCCTTTTGGCAATAATCTTGTGATGTTTTATTTACACTTAACAATGCAAATATTTTGTCTTATACCTAATGGTGCAATCAACTTGACCCAATCAACCTCAATGATAGTATCATTACACATTCTTATGTTATTATTATTAAAAATCTATATAGGTACATGCATAATGTGTTTGTCTATGTGTATATCATTATTAAAATGGTGTTTATGCATGAAATATTGTCTATATATGCCTTGTGTCTACTTAAAGGAATCCTTCCATTGGTAATCATTTTGGTGATAATTTGTTATCCTAAATGTTTTTTTCCACCTTGTCAAGTTTCTTGTTGCCTCAACATAAATCCATAATTGTGTGTGTAAACATTCACACAAAGAGATTGATAAATTTCCTCCCTATTTCAATATTTCAAATGATATGTATTGTGGTTTTATGTTTTTTCCCTCATGTATAAGTATAGTTGTAATATTTTGAAGAATCATTTAGATCTGGTCCTTGGGAGGAAATTCTTTATTCCAATTTAGCTATTGTTTAAATATTCCATCTACACTCTCCTATATGATTATTTATATAGTTTTTCTTGTTCTTAATTTATCTTTACATGACACATCCTTTGAATAATCTTGTGATGTTTTATTTACACTTAACAATGTATATAATTTGTCTTATACTTGATGTAGTTTCTGTGAATTATATTTGGCATGAAAGAAAGAAAGTTGTTCTTAAATATAAGGGCTAGAGTTATATTGAAAGGTAGGGTGGGAGACACTAGGTAGCTTAGAGTTATTTTGAAAGGTAGGGATGGAGACACTAGGTAGATTAGAGTTATTTTGAAAGGTAGGGATGGAGACACTAGGTAGCTTCTAACTGATATAGTAACTCTAGATATATCTTATTAATTTAAAATAAATCAGAAAATATGTATGTAAACCGTCACATAAAGAGATTGGTCAATTTCCTTCCTATTTCAAATGATATGAATTATTCTTTTATGTTTTTTTTTCCATTATGTCTGGGTATAATCATAATATTTTAAAAAATAATTTAGATCTTGTCCCTAGAAGAAAGTTCAAATTTTCAAGTTAACTACTATTTAAATATTCCATCTATGCTCTCTCCTATATGCTTATTCATATAGTTTTTATTGTTCTTAATTTATCTATACATGACAGTTCCTTTGAATAATATTGTGATGTTTTATTTGCACTTAACAATGCATATAGTTTGTCTTATACTTAATGGTAGTTTCTTTGACTAATATTTTGGCATGAAAGAAAGCGATTTGTTCTTAAATATAAGGCCCCAAAGTTATTTTGAAAGGTAGAGATGGAGACACCAGATAGATCCTAATTGTTACGATAACTCTAGATATCTTGTTGACTCAAAATAAATAAATAAACGTGTGTTTGAACATTCATTTAAAAATATTGATTAAAAAATTCGTCCCTATTTCAAATGATATGTATTGTTATTTTATGTTGCCCCCCTTATGTATAAGTATAATTGTAATATTTTAAGGAATCGTCTGAATCTTGTTCCTTGGAGTAAATTTTAATTTCCAAGTTAGCTATTGTTTATATTTTTCATTTACACTTTCTTATATATGTTTGTTTATATAGTTTGTCATATTCTTAATTTTCCTATACATATGGGTCCTTTGAATAATCTTGTGATTTTTTATTTACACTTAAAATGCATATAATTTGTCTTGTACTTAATAATAAGTTATTTGAATAATATTTTGACATGAAAGAAATAATTTTCTCTTAAATATGACAGCTCATAGTTATTTTGAATGGTAGGAAAGGAGACACTGGGAAGAAAGACACTAAATAAATTCTAATTTATATAGTAATTCTAGATATTCTATTGACTTGAAATAAATTAAAAAAATTGTGTACATATACACTTTCACATTCAAAGTAGTAGATACATTTCCTCCATATTTCAAAGTGTATATATTGTTTTTTTAATGTTGCTTTCCCTCATGTAGAAGTATAATCATAATATTTTAAAGAAGCGTTTACAATTTGTCCTTTTAATTTCCAAGTTAGTTTATGTTTAAATGTTACATCTATACTCTCTTTTATATGCTTATTTGTATTGTTTGTTTTGTTCTTAATTTCTCTATACTTGAGAGGCCTTTTGATTAATCTTGTGATGTTATACTTACACTTAACAATGTATATAATTTTTCATAAAATTAATGGTTGTTTCTTTGAATAATATTTTGATATGAAAGAAAGAAATTTGTTCTTACATATAAGTGCCTATAGTTTATTTTGAAAGTTAAGGATAAGAATAATAGATAGCTATTTGATATAATAATTTTAGATATGTTGTTAACTCAACACAACTAAACATTGTTTATATAAGCTTTCAAATGAAAAGATTCATACATTTCCGTTCTATTTCAAATTCAAATCACATTATATGTATTATTCTTTTATGTTTTTTTTCCTTGTATACAAATATAGTTGTATAATCATAAAAATTATTTAGATCTTGTTTATGGGAGCAAATGTCAACACAATTCCTTTGAATAATGTTGTGATGTTTTCTTTACATTTGATAATGTATGTAATTTGTCTTATACTTAATTTATTTATATATAATAGTTTTTTAGTAATATTTTAATGTTAAGAACTAATTTTGTTTTTAAATATGATAGCATTTAAAAACTAGAAATAGAGACACTAAATTTAGTATATATTTTCTATAATGTCCCTCGACCCCACCCTTATACTCTAATGTTTTCTTTACTTTTAATAATGCATATAATTTGTCTTATTTTTTATTTATTTATGTATAATAGTTTTTAAATAATGTTTTGATGTTAAAAAAACAAATTTGCTCTTAAATATAAAAGTATTTGAAAAGTAGAAATAAAGACACTAAATTTAGTATAAGTTTTATTTAATCTTTCCCAACCATATAGAGAAAGGAATGATATATATTAAATTTTTTTCCCTTTCCAAATTAACAATGACATATTCTTTTACTTTGTTTTTTATATTTATATTAAATTTATTTTTAAGAAAATTGAAACTTCAGTGTAATTTACAAAGTGTCTTTGACAAATTTATATTTTTATTTGTAAATTTCTTTTCTTTCCAAATTAACAATAAAATATTATTTTACTTTGTTTTTATATTTATGTTAAGTTTTTTTGAAAGAAACTTTCAAACATCAATACAATTTACAATTTCCCTTTGATAAATTTAGATTTTTATACATAAATTTCCAACTTTTCCAAATTAAGAATAAAATACTTGTTTACTTTGTCCTTAATACTTATGTTAAGTTGTTTTGCTATTTCATTGTATTTGAATGGAGTTTAAAAACTTTAAAAATTCAATGCAATTTACAAAGACAAATTTATTTTGTTATTGATAAATTTCTTCTTTTTCTAAACTAACAATAAAACATTATTTTACTGTCTTTAATATTTATATTAAATTGCTTTAAAATAAACTTTGAAACTTTAATGCAATTTACAAAATGTTTTTGACAAATTTATATTTTTAATGGTAAATATTCTCAACTCTCCAAATTAACAATAATATTAATTTTTTTGTTATTTCATTACATTTGAGTGAATTTAAAATAATTTAAAACTTCATAGTGAAAAGTTTATATAATTTCTATAATATATTATAAAAGTTATTGAAATATTTATACATAAAATATTAAACAATGAAGTTAAAAAACTTTGAAACTTTCATGTAATTTACGAAGTGTCTTTTGACCAATTTATATAATTGTTATAATATACATGGTAAGAATTTGAAATATTTATATAAGCGTTGTTGAACAATAAAGTTAAGAAAGTTTGAAATTTTCAAACAACTTACAAAGTGTTTTTAATAAATTTATACAATATAAATATTTTAAAAAATAATATAAAAATTATTAAATTTTAATATAATTTATATTATATTTAAAAAAATTCAAATTCTAAATTTTATTATTATTAAATTGTTTCTTATTTCACTATAAATGAAATCCAAATTCTGAAAACATCTTTAAAGATAATTTATAAACTACTTTTCACAAAGTTTTCAAATATTTTACTATATTTAAATGAAGTGGAAAGAATTTAAAACATCTATACAACATTTTCAACCTAACTTACAACCTAATTCAAAATGGTCATTAAAACTTTGTTCAAATAATGTATTCCATTATTTAATTAAAACCCAAGAATATGAAACATCCATGTAAGGTGGTCTTGTTTTGTTCTTCTTACAACCTAATTCAAAATGGTCATTAAAACTTTGTTCAAATAATTTATTCCATTATTTAATTGAAGCCCAAGAATATGAAACATCCATGTAATTGGTGGTCTTATTTTAATACGTTCTTCTAACCAGATCTTGTCCAAATACTTCCTTAGTAAGGTTTTGTTTGAATATTAAACTTACATTTTATTGGAATTCAAAATGGTCATTCAAACTTTGTTCAAATAGTGTATTCCATTATTTAATTAAAACCAAAGCATATAAAACATCCATATAAGTGATGGTCTTATTTTAATATATTCTTCTAACCTTGGAATTCAAAATGGTCATTAAAACTTTGTTCAAATAATATATTCCATTATTTAATTAAAACCATATGAAACATCCATGTAATCAGTGGTCTTATTTTAATATGTTCTTTTAACTAGATCTTAAGCCCAAATAATTCGTTGAAGAAGGCTTTGGTTGGTAACATTTTGTTTGAATATTAAACTCAACATATTTTGTTTCACTTTTGAATATACATGTTTTGTTTCATTAATCATGAGTTTGTTTGAATATACATATCACTAGAAGGTTTTATTTAAATAATTTGAAAATTTTGAATATTTTATGTCAAGCAAAACTTTATTTAAGCACCAAAACTTCACTTTAGTAATTTGAAAGATTATTAAAACAAAATAATTGTTTGAAATGGAATTTTTTTGGGTGAGAGAAAGCCACTATAATGATCTCGTGCTAGGTTAAATATTTATATAAGACCATGATTAAAATAAAACGTTAGTGACAAAACCAAGTCATAGAGAGATTAGAGTAATCATGTATCAAAACACAGAGACATTTTGGTATGTGTTAGTGGTAGACAGGCTGACAATTGGAATTCGCTGCTTGTTTTCCCCAAAATTTTCACAGGGAATAGATTTGGACACCTCAGACCAAGTCCTACTTTCGGTTCATGCAAATGGCCAATACCAAATTGCACACCACACCATCCTATTTAAGGATAACAATCAAAGATAGAGATTTATAACGTCTAATCATGGTACCTAATTTGGCAAAGATCTCCCCAGTATAAAGAATATGCTGAATTGGCACCCCACCCTTTTTAATGGAGAAATTTTGTCTTAACATTATATAACACATCTTGCACTTTTATTTAATAGCCACTGGACAAATGGTATGTTCTTGTGGCATGAAATAATCACTAATTTACAACCTTGACACACTTAAAAAACTCTAAGCATCTTACATACGGTGATGGCATTAGAGACCATTGACTATATAAAATTAAAAAGAATGAAAACAAACTATTGCGTATGAATAAAGACTCTATACAAAATGCCCACGTGTCTTAGACCTCAATTGACCACACAATATTAACGACCCATTTGCTAAAATGTCATTTATTTATTTTCCTATAGTTTCGCTTTGGCTTATAATATATGTTGATGTGTAGATATATAGTAAGTTTGTTTGTTTTTAATTTATTTGTGACGTCGTGCTTAAAAATCAAGTTACGCCCAAGGTTAAGGTAATGGGTTGGGGTTTAGTTAAATTTAAGATTTTTTTAACCGTAATTAAGGTTAGCCCGAGTGCTAATCTGTTACAAATCCGAGTGGAGCTCAAGCCGACACGTGAGCGACAGGACCGGAAGTTTGTTCGGCCAAGCGTGTGAGGGATGGAATTTGACGGGTCAATGCCCGTCATGGGTCAATTTACCCGTCAAATACCGCTAAGATTTTAGCGAGACCGTCAAAATCTGGCTTAGAATACAGGAAACGTTTCAGATTTTGATTGTTACCTGCAATTTTGACGGGTGTCAGTCATTTGAAATTCCAACCCTGGCGTCACGTGCCTGTGATGGTTCTGGCCATTCCGGCTAACTGACCTGCACGTACAGGCGAGAATTTACGGCCAGACAAGTGGAGTTATGGCGGCGGTCGTTACGGTGAGCAAATAACGGTATAGAGAACCCTGGCGGCGGGAGTGGACTCGAGTGGCCGGGATTTCATGCCGGCGTGCTAACTGTACCGGCGCCGTTTCCGGTCAGCGTGCGCCGGCCATTTAAGTGCGGCCCTTCAGTCATCAGGCGAAAGCCGACACGACGTACCTTTTCCGGCATGGTCAATGGGTCATCTATGTCGCCATGATCACGCATAAGCGATGAGGCAGGTCATTGTCCCATGAAGCGCATGCTCTCGGCCATAATGATTATGAGGCATCGGGCCATAACGTGTTACCATGATGTGCTCATGGTGGTGCTTCCCATGATACTAAATGAAGCAACTAAGTTACAACTAACCCCACACCACTTAAACCCTTTGACCTAGGGTTAACAATGACATCCCGTTACCTCACACTAATGCCCCACTTGGGGTTTGTACTTCTGGGGCCTCCGCCTTATCTTCATGCACTTAGCTCAGGGCAAGTACTTTGAGGGCCTTAGCTTTGGCAATGTCCTTGTCATGCTTTAAGGGCTCTATAGGTGGCAGTGTCCATTTCATGTTATTTTTGCCATGTGGATATCATTTATGTGGGTATCATTTATGTGATGTTACATATGATTTGTTTGTTGTATTGGTATAATTTTATGTTGGGATTTTATTCTAGGGTACTTTTCTTTTTTTGTTTTTTGTTTTTTAAAGTTGCATATTTAGGGCATGATATTTACTAGAATTAAGGGTTTATAGGTTTCGATCTTAGGTGTGTCGAGAAATAATTGTTTGTTTAACTATTATATTGTTTTTTTTGGACTTTTTTGTGTGTTTTATGGGTAGAGTGTCCACTCGAAACATTGTAAAGTTTTAAAACATATACTTCATCTTCAAAACTATACTTCATATGGAAAATTATGAAAATCTTCACACTCAAAATATCGTTGTTATTGTATTGTGAATTATAATCCATACTTCAACTATCAAAGAATGGTCTTCAGGTTGGAGTGGGTAATTGGCATCGATAAAAGATGTAGAACGAAAATTTGATAGAGATTGACACTGGACCACACCTAGGATAGAGACAACATGAACATATGTAGACAAGTGGTGTTTTTATACATTTTTTTTATAATATACATGTTTTTAAATTATGGACCTATATACGGATCAATGGTATAGCAAGTTTTGGATGGTTTAAAGTATGTACAAGGCAACATTGCTTGTACACATAATATAGCTCATATGTCTTTTTTAATGGACTTTTCATGTTATTATGTGAAAAATAGACGTTTCAAGTTAGTAAGGCCTACAAAGTGGTTTATTTACAATAATAAAAAATAGAATGTGCAAATTTTCTAAGGAAAAAAAAAGAATAGTACTCCATACATAATAATTGTGAAATTTAGATGGTTTATATGACATTATTTATATGAAAATCTTTGTCAATTTGTAAGTTGTCTTTGGAGTGTAGGCTTTTAGGATAATGTGATATCGACATCCATCCCCTCATTACTAATATCACCAATGATATAAGTGTCATGCACCAACATTACTCTAAATTACGTGGTTATAATACATAGTGGTCTAATCATATAGCAAACTTCCTCCTATTTGTTTCACTTTGACAACATAAGAAGTCAAAGTTCCCATTAATTCGAAATTCTAATCATTTTTTTAAGGATTTGGGTGGTATAATCTTGTAGAAAAATCCCTCCTTGTTATTGGATTTTAGATACAAAAGAAATCAAAGTTCCCATCAACCCAAAACTCTAATTGATTTTTTGAGGATTCGAGTCAATTCAGAATCAGAGAAAACCCTTAAGAAGATTGTTCCATCATGTACTAAACGTGGATTATGGTAGTTCTAATTTTTTACATTTCTCAAATTTATATTAGATTCATGTCAGAATTTATGTTAAAAAGAGGGTCCCGTTGCTACAATATTTGGCTTATTATGTAACAATACTTATCTTCTCTTGTAGTTGTTATTTTTTATTTGAAATGCTCTCGATAAATAACAAGAATTTTGCCATAGATTTGTGAAGGAAAATATTCGCTAAGTGGTTGCCACTAGGAGAATACATTATGCCAAAGTTGCCTAAGAATCACACTTGGCCCATCCACATGAAATTGCTCCTTAACTACATAAAAAAATCAACCACTTGTCACCAATCGGAGTCGAACTTGGGTGGGGCAGATAACAACACCCTGCTTGAACCACTCAAGATAGACCTTGTTGAAAATTGTTGTTATCTATGTGTAATATATGTGAGTATAGGTTATTTGGTGTGTGTTGTAAACATGTGTTGCCATTGCCTTATAGTTGTTATTTTTTTCCAAGGAATACCTTGGGGGAAATTTCGAGGAAGTTACCCACATTCATAGATGATATGTAGTGAAAATGTATTGACATTGATTATGACCCCCATGTCACATATACATTGAGCGAGGCACATAATAGAGGCAGCCAACATGGGAAAATAACCTTGATACCTCATGCATGAAGTTCAAAACACTCAACCACTTGAGCTAGCCTACTTCACTAACTTGTAGTTGTTATATACGTGTGACCTTTTTTATTTTAGGGTATCTTACTATATTGGCTTATCCTTATGCTAGGATTTCATTCCATATTAAAACACATATTCTGAAGTTTGTGTTGTTAACATTGTCATCGGTTGTGTGTTTCGAATATTCTCACATATAAATTTTTGTGAGATGTACATGTTTTCTAAGGCAAAAGCTTTGTCGATCTAGAAATTGTCTTTGGTGTGTAGGTTTCTATATTGATGTGATAACATCCTCCCTGACTTCAATACTAACACTATCAATGACTTCAACGCCATTTGCTAATAAGGTTGTCTTTATCTTGAAGTTATTATATGTGTGTCTAATCTATTTGATAATATATTATCTTTCTATAATGACATATCCCTATTTGAGATTTCATTCCACATTAATACTACTCTTTTAAATTATGTGTGCTCACATTGACTTTTGGTCTTTATGGCAAATAATCATACATCTATAAAAATTATAACATGCAAATGGTTTTAAAGGCACACTCTAATCGGAGTGAAAGTGTATATCTTGATGTGATAACATCCTCCTTCATTCCAATACTAATATCGTCAATGAGTTGAATGTCATACCTTATGCATGCATTTATTTATATAATACTTGTTATCTATGCGTAATTCATTTAATTATAACATCTTATTACATTTGCACATTCATGTATTAGATTTTTGTTTAATATTAACATTGAAGGGGCTTATCTGTGTGCTTCAAACTCATGTAAGTACCCTCAAGGCTTTATCTTTACGTGCTTTACTCAGGTTAAGTACTTTTAGGCCCTTATATTTGTGCTCTTAGTTTGGGCTAAGTACTTTTAAGAACTTATCTTATCGTGCTTAGGTTGGGCTAAGTACTTTCAAGACCTTACTTCTTAGTAGGGCTAAGTGCTTTCAAGAACTTATCTTCTTGGTTAGATTAAGTACTTTCAGAAACTTATATTTTCATACATAAGTCAAGGTAAGTACTTTCAGTATTTTATTTCTCGGTTTAGAGAAGTGCGATCAAGACCTTATCTCCATGCAAACTCATGCTTAAAAATACAATTAAATGAGCTAAGTAGTGATTGTTTTAATGGATTATGAGAAAAGGTCCATTTTCACCATTATGCTCAAGTTCTTATATGAATTAACAAAAAAAGGCTTTCACTCAATCTTTCACTAGTTAGGCCAATACTATTATTGTTTTAATCTCTTATGATGAAGGATCCTTTTCACCATTTGAAGTTAAGTGAAATAGATAAAATCTTACTTCACTAATTAGGTAATTTCAATGATTAAAATATGATAAACAAATTACAGGAATCTTATGCATTGTGTATATAAATCACTTGTGCAATTGTGTAAACAATATCCTTATTCGTTTTATCCAATTTTAAGTCGACCCAAATTGTAAAAAAAATGATCACAAATCTATACAACTAGCACACATACAACAAAACAAATAAATTTAAAAATGTTCTCCATGATTGTTATGTTTACCAGTAATAATGTAATTTTGTTTTACTTTCTTGTCAATATTTGGAGTCACGCTACAATGGACTAATGTACTTTCACTCTCCACGCGCTTTTCGTGGACTTCAGCTATATATCTTTAATTTGAAATATGGATATTTGGTTTCACCACAATCGATTGGACAAAGGTGCTCATTGGTTAAGTACCCCTCCTTTGTTAGCATCGATGCTGCTATTATAGGACTTATTCAAGTGGATCATGAGTGCATCTCGTCTCTTTTCAACTATCACTCTGCAATTGCCACGTATGTTGTGCACAGTGGCCACGTGCAACCAAATACTGTTCCCTCAAGTTTCATGTTGCTCACGTCCCCATCATACCCAGTCATCACAGTCATGACTATGTAAGGATGGCGTGATTCAAGGATAGTTATGTTGGTCAAATCACAATTAGGATGGGACTATGTGGTCTCTGGGGTCTGTAAATCATAGTGGATAAACTGACATATTCACTAGGTAAAGTTTGTTATCTAAAATACTCTAAAGATACACTCCTTTTATTTTTACAATGAAGGTAAGGATATCAAAGGGATCCCTGACAAACAACTGGAGCAGTAGACAGGCTTATCTTGTAAAAGAAACAAGATTTTGGATATCATTGACTTAAAAGTCAATACTTTATCTTTCCACATTTATATACTTTAGATGATGTTACCTCCTTCATGAGAATTGTTCCTCCCCTGCACAAATTGCAATGTCTTGCTTATGTAACACGCCATTATTGTTTATGATGCCTCTACATCTTTGCAGGATGGGTACTGGTATCATGTGTCTCACACTATAGTGCCTTTAGGACTTCAAGCTCTTGTTTGGCCATGAGTTGTACCTATCACATATCTTCACAAAGGGCCCCCACAAGATTTCGATGATTTTACTTTCCTAACAAAGTAACATTGAGGCTCTGACAAGAAATCTTGAGGTTCTAAGCAATCAGTCAAAGCCACCACGCAGATTGTGACTTTTTTATGTCCACTCACAAAGATTTGAAACAACCTTATGCTCTGGACCCACCCTTAAACTTTAGGATATTCATTCTCCAAATTGCACCAACTGTACCTTTGGTTAGGACGTCTTCTATAGCTTTTAGGAGTGTATGGCTTACCTAGGGAAAGGATATTTCGAGATATCCAATGGGGGTGTGTCTCGTTAAAAGTCGAATATTTGCGTATTAAAATGGTTTCGCCGCCCTAAAAGCTCCTCCCCTCTTTGCTTTTTCAAAAAACAATCTCTGAGTGATATAAATTCACATGCTTCTCAAATCTGGACACCTAATTGATCTTATATTTTTAAGAAAGGGAAAGACATTGGTAGCCATCTAGAGTAGTTCTCATCTATGATTCAACGTTACACCCCTCTTTTACTTAGGGATAAGAACTAACTTTATGTTGCTAACAAGATTCCTATCAAGGGGACCGATGCTTTATCCACAACCTTTGAAGTTTGAAAGAAGAAAAGTTGCATGACTTTTCCATACCGACATAGCTAGAAGAATTTTTTTTCTTCAAACATAAACATAAGACACTATGGGTCCTTAACCAAAATGTTTCATTGGTTTAGGTACCCATTTTTATCAAACCATGATTGTATTTCTTTTAATAGAGTAATTAGATAGAATGTAAAACTTTTTACTCATAGCCATAGCAAAATATTCATTCTCAATAGTCTTTGTTGGCAGATAAATTATTGTTACACCTTATGAGTGTTAAATGTAGGACACCGACTACACACATCTGGAATTACCCTACTCAACGCGGTAACACCGAATTATCATGTACTGTCAATTTATTTAGCTGAATATCGTATAGATCATACAACTTTGGGAATTTATGATGTTTGATAAGCTATCTCTTTCGCTTAGTTGTTACTTGTAATATTTTTATTGTTGTAATTAAAAAGTCATTGTGAGAATTGAACACAAGACTTTTTGCTTATGGATATGGGTCCTTAACTAAGACATCAAATTGTGGCATCTAACAAGATACCCACTTTTATTGGTATTAACTTGTTATTTCTTCTTGTCATAACTAGAGAATCACTTGTGAGAATTGAATGTAAGACTTTTTACTTATAGATTTGGGTCCTTAATTGAGATGTTAAACTTGGGCATCTGGAAGGTAGCCACTTTCAATAGGATTTACTTATAGAATTTTATTTCATAACTAGAAAATCACTTATGAGAATTGAATGTGAGACTCTTTAGTTGTTAAGATGGATCCTTGATCAAAACGCTAAACCGGAGTGAGTGGAAAGGTGACCATTTTCATCAATTTTGACCTTTGGAATTTTCTATGTCACAATTAAAAAATCGCTTATGAGAATCAAACAAAAAAACATTTTACTCATGGATATGGCATCAAAATACCAAACATGAGTATCTTGTAAGGTACCCACTTTCATTAGTCCCCGCTTGTGGATTTTTTTCTACCATGACTACATAACCTCTTATGAGAATTGAACACGAGACTTTTTATTTATGGATATGGATCCTTAATTGAGTTGTTGCAATGTGGTGTTTGACAAGGTACCCACTTTCATTAGTTTTTCGTATAGAATTTCCTTGTTGTAACTAGACAATCATTTATGAGAATTAGATGCAAGACTTTTTATTCATTAGTATGGGTCCTTGGCTAAAACACCATGCTAGGGACTTTGGTAAGGTACACACTTTCATTAGGCTTTGCTTGTGGATTTTTTCATATAATGATTTTATATAATCACTTTATGAGAATCAAATGTAAGAATTTTTACTCACGAAGATGGGTCCTTAACCAAAACCCCAGACCATGTGTTTGGAAAGGTACTCACTTTCATTAGTTTTACATGTGGAAATTTTCCTATCACATCTATCCAAACACTTGTGAAGATTGAATGCAATAAATTTTGTTGATGGATATGGGTGTTTAGGCAAAACACAAACTAGCTCAACATTTCATAAAGAACTTACTTTCCTTAGTCTTCACTTGTGATTTGTTTTCTTGACTACACCGCATCTTATTAGAATAGTACATATGAATTTTTACCGTGCATATTGGAACCTAATTGAAACTCTAGAATAGGTTGTCTAGAAGAGGTATCCAGGTCCCACTTTCATTAGTCTTTGCATATAATTTTCCCTATTGTAACTAGTTTTGAATAATTTATGAGAAGTGAATACAAGATTTTATACTCATGGATCTAGGTCCTTAGAAAAAACCTTAGACCAGGCATATAACAAGGTATTCATTTCATTATTCTTTGCTTATAGAATTTTCCTGTCATGATTAGACACATGATTATGAGAATAGAAAACAAGACATTTTACTCATGGATATAGGTCCTTCACCAAAACATTAGACCATGGCGTTTAGAAAGGTACCTACTTTATGTAGTCTTTCCCTACAAAAATTTTCTTATCACCATTAGTCAATACAAGACTTCACTCATTTATATGGTTACATTTTTTAAATGCCATACTAGGGAAAAGAGCAAAGTATCCCCTTTATTAGTTTTTATCTATGTATTTTTCTTGGTGATGATGATGGTCGTGGTTAATGTCCCCTGAGACCAAAAATTTGGTCTATCGAACCTAAGGAAACAAATTATTTAGTTTGTTTTAAAATTGTATTTTTATGCTCAAATAGCTTGGACAGAAGCGTCCCGAACTCACTATAGTTTTGACAAGTTAAAAGGCTAAGAAGGTTAGTATTGCAACAAAGATTATGAAACTGAGATCTAATGTGGGTGTACACAGGGCACTCTAAGAGAAAGTGATTTTCATCCTCAATCTTCATATTCTCACAAAGATGGCATATCCTTTCCACCCATGGTGTTTTAGGAACTGCCCAATGACTTGTTTCACTATGGAGCTCATGAGAGCTCGTTCTTATCTTGGCTATATTAATTTTTTTCTTTGAACTAGTTAAAAGAGAGAGATACTTTTGATCTTCTAGAGTAGGGTTGATGACCTCTTTATAATATCTTAATTTTCTTTTAGCATCTAAATCTTTCTCACGCCACATTTTCTCTTTAAACTTAGAACTAACAATATTTTTAATTTTATTAATATTTTGCAATGCAACAATTTCGTTGATCTCCCAATGGTTTAACCAAGCCCTGGTATCTTTATATGAACCTCACTTGAGCCTTAGGTGATTTTGGTTGGAATTAAAAGCTAGCTTAGGAAGTCTATGGTCTCCCATGTTATTGATTTTGTGCTTGTATAACAGGAGCCTAGTCATAGTGAGGCTTTCGATAGGGGGGCATAAGCCTCAATGGATTATGAGAATAGAAAAAAAGACCTTTTACTCATGGATATAGGGCCATAATCAAAACACTAGATTGGGGAGTCTTGCAAGTTACTTACTTTCACTAGTATTTGATTGTGGAAATTTTCTTACCTTGACTACAAAATATCTTATGAGAATTAAAAACACAAGAGTTTTGACTCATGGGTATGGGTCTTAACAATGGGTCTTAATTGAAATGCCAAATCAAATAATCTTGTAAGGTATCCACTTTCATTAGCATTTCACTTTGATTTTTCTTATTGTAACTAGACAAACGCTAATGGGACTTAACCTAAGATCCTTTACTCATCAATATGGACCCTTAACCAAAATTCCTAATTGAGGCTTATGGCAAGGTACTTGCTTTTCTTAGCCTTTATATGTAAAATTTGTCTTATTCCAAAGCACATCTAGCAAGGTACCCACTTTCATTATTCTTGTAAAATTTTTATTGTTGAAACTATATAGTCATTTATAAGAATCAAACACAATAATTTTTACTCGTGAATATGAATCCCTTAACCAAAATCCTAAACCAAGGTATTTGGAAATTTTCATTAGTTTTTACTTGTGGAATTTTTCCAGTCACTTCCAAAAGATGGCTTATATGAATTGAATGTAAGACCTTTTAATCATGGATATGGATCCATAACCAAAAAACTATATTGGGGCATCTCACAAGGTACTCGCTTTCATTAGTCTTCACCCGTGGAATTTTTACTATCATGACTACCCAACTTCTTATCAAAATCAAATGCACGACTATTTACTCATGGATATGGGTACATAACTAAAATGCCATATCAAATTGTTTGGGAATCATTATTTTTTATATGTGGATTTTTTCCCATCGCAACTAGATGTTGGATTATGAGAATCATGGACAAGAATTTTATTTCATGGATATGATACCTTGACTAAAACATCGAATTGGGGTATCTCACAAGATACACACTTTCACTAGTTATCTTGCATGGGTTTTTATTTGTCATGACTACACAACCTCTTAGGTTTATTAGAATTTTATTTTTCAAAGAAATGATAGTCAAGGCTCAATATTTCTACATTTACAATTTGAGCTTATTATTGATGGTTGGGGGTCTCCCAAAAACATAATGAGGATTACTCTGCATAGGCATGTTTTGGTGTAGTTAGGGGTATGGAATACCTATTGATTATCTAATGTCGATCATCCCATTTTTCCTCCAAAGAAAACCTCGTGAAGAAACTCAAGGAATACTTCCCCACATTTTTGGATGGAATCCATAGTAAAACCGTAAGTGTAAACTAGCACACCTGACCCAACGAGATTCAAACTAGGTAACTGCATGCACAAAACTCACTAATTGCCTAAAGGAATTGGCAACAACTAGTTGCGCCAACCTATTAGGTTGGTCATCACAATTTGTAATACTAGAATGAGAACAACAAAAAATAGAGATTACAACTATATTCAATCTATCACAACGATGCAAAACCATAATACACATTTAGAAGAGAAATTTTCTATTTATAGTAAATTAGGCATGATAGTTCAACTAGATTGATGAAAGTGGAGTGATGTTACAACCCACATTAGTTCTTGATTACTTAAAAGTGTGGCTAGTGCACTCCCATGAGGGGATCATTGCTTAGTGGTTGAGTTATGATGGTCGTTAAGTTGTATTGAGTGACCACATGCCTCATTAGTGAAAAATAATCTCCCACTTCTTGATGGGTGGTATATACTTGACACTATGCAATCAAAGGAAGCTTCTTACAGTTTCCTAATTAATGATGAATGTACATGGATTACAATTATATCACACTCTATTGCACTCTACTTCTTGACTTACGGTGGATTCTTTAACACTTTCTCCTAACTCCAATACAAGACCAATCCTTTACAATATATTGTCATATAATGAAAATTAATGGCCTTGTGATCTATTTGGCTAATATGACTTTTCAACCAACTCTATGGCTTCCAATTTTTTTCCCCAATTGACTCATAGTTACTATTCCATATTTCCATGAAATCTTCAACTTCCTTTCTCTCTAACTTCTTAGATTCAAGTTTGATTCTTTGTTTACTTCATCTTTGTCACCTACATTTATTTTCATTCCTTTAGCACATTGTTTCTCTATATCCTAGCACACTTGTCATGTGCACACCTCATCATGCTAAAGTTTTGTATCATAGTCCTCAATGCCATTTTTCTTATTTGTACATTGGTTTGCTCCTTGCATGCTTCTCAAATGCACCGGTAAATTGTGCACCACACACTTTTGTCATAATCATGCTTCTACCTATTGCACTTGCCCCTATCTTACTCATACTTCTATCTTATGTGTCTTATGTCAATGCCCTTGCTTATCACAATTCTTAAATTAAATTAAACTTTTTAAATATATTCTTTTAGCAAAATTAATCTAGACAATCATTTAAATATTTTCTTATAAATATATAATAACTATTTTATTTTGTTAAATTTTTACATGTATCTAACTTTATCATAAAAATAAATCTTTTTATATAATAAATTATCATTTTGTTACCTATTATCATTATTATTCTTCTTTGAATGTATTAGTTAAAATTACAAGTTTTATCAATGAAACCATCTTTGCTCATTATCGTTACAATATTTTTTGAAAATGTTTACTTTATACACATAAAGCATCTTTGAATTTTTAAAAATAATTATTCATATTAATATTACATAAAACTTTTAAAAATTTTTAAAAATAATTATTCATATTAATTTACATAAAACTTTTTAATGTAGAGCATATCAAAATGAAGAGCAGAGCATATCGACTCTTTGGATATAACAGTTCCACCAATGTTACGAAAGCATACACATACATAGTGGTAAACTAAAAAACTAAAAAAAAAAAAATCCAAAGATACATGGTATTTAGTCTACATAATGAGTCCACATAAAAATTGGAAGAAATCTTCTCACACTAAAACAGGTTCTAAAATATAATTAAATTCAATAAAGATAAAACATAAAAATAATAATAAATAAAAAATACTAGCAAATTGTTCCTTAGAAATATAAAGTAGTAACATCTAATCTATCTTCCAAAATGGTTATCAATCAAACATATACTTTATTCCTTTATTTGGTGAGAAATATAGAATCCTAACATCTAATCTGTCTTCCAAAATGGCTATCAATACAACATATACTTTACAAACTAAATTGGTTATCCAATGTATTGTTTACTCTATCTCCATTTCATTTAAACTTCATGTCTCTTTAAGATTCAAACCTAATTACGAAGTTGTTTGCCAATTATCATTTTGTTGGTGGTTGTTCAATAAGGTTTGCTTTCTCTTTGTTCATTTTTTATTTTCTACATCTTATACTCCATCACTTTGGAGTTTTTTAGTTCCATAAAAATTCATTAATTTGAAGATTTGTTTTAGATGTGAAGATTTGTTTTTTTTTTAAATTAAATTATTAAACCATTATTTGACTTGGTTTTTCTATCGTAAGTTGTGAACTAAGCATTTCTTTATTCATTTTTCATTGGAAGAAGGATGGTTTGGTTTTCCTTTCCTATACATTTCTCCAATTTATATATGAACCTGGATTTGATACCATGTGATTAGTAAGTTTTATAGATTCAACTCAGAAATTGGGTGCCAAGTCATTTATAGTTCTTCAACATGAATCACAAGAATTTTCTTGTTTCTTTTATCATACTTACACATAATAGAATTTGCATCAACCAATACACTATTGGGTTCTTAATAACTTTTATGGGTATTCTTGATAACGATCTTAACCCTGTAATTGCATGTTCTCAGAAAATGCAATGATTGACATTTTGCTCATTGATTCTCTTATGGTGATTACTAAACTCTACATAGTCATCTCTGGGGCAACTCTTTGTCTTTTTATAATAACATTTTCATGGAGGCATGCATATCTCAATCAAATGCACTATTGTGCACGTAGTAAACTAGCTAGAATAAGCAATATTATGACTAAATGAGTGTATGTCATGTATTCAATATTGAACAAACATTCAATAGTATGCAACTGAATTAGAAGCATTCATCAAAATATCGGTGAGGACACCTCTTGCCATGCAAGCCACGTAACTCTTTCAATGATGCATTTCACTGCCTTGACACATTATGTAAGTGCTTGACAATCTAACACAACATAAGATATACAAACCAATTTCCATGAGAGGTGAAGAGTATAGTTTGTAATCTTTTCATGCTTAATAGAAATGTTGAATATGATGCATGCATCCCAATCTAGAGAACAATTGCTCCACAAAACCCCAACTTGTTACCAAATTTATGCTTAGGTAACAATTAATTATTTCTTAAATAATTATTCACATTCAAATCAATTATCTATTTAAAGTCTTATTTAACAATAAAAAATATCAAATAACTACCTTATTTCAAAACTATAAACTTGTAAAAAAAATACCTACGCATATATATTTACTCACATAGGTGAAAATGCTATATTAGGGCACATAAGATGCTCTCCCCTTTGAATAAGTGTGGTCTCTTAAACCTAAAAACCAAATAATAGTTGAATCATTTGAATTCTTCTCCAAATACATTTTTGACATTGTTAAAAAAAATCATATATTACTTAATTTTGATGATTTTTCATAATTGTGTAGTTTTTGAAATTTGATATTATTTTATTAAAATTTGTTGAAATTAAAAAAAAAACTTGTAAATGTATTTGATATAAATTATGTTTTATATATTATTGAAATGATAACAAAAATGAAAATTTTCTCAAAACTTTGATGTCACATTCACTATCCATGTAAAGTAAATATACATTATTAGTATGACAATAAGAAATATAGAGACAATAATGAAGGATTAGGAAAAGTAGAGTACACTTACAATTTGAATAATGAAAGAATAATTCTTAAAATTGTAAAAAGTAGTAATAGATTTTAATTAATAATAAATTAATTAATCAAAAGTGATAGGGACATTGAGTGATACCCTCAACATTCACATAGATAGCTAGCATACTGGGTCTTTCTCTCTCTCTCTCTCTCTCTCACACACACACACACACACACACATTTTTGTGTCTATTCTTTATGTTATGGGTATTTTTCGTCATCTCCTTGATCATGAACCTTATGTCCTTGAACCTACCTTAATCCCTAAAGTACTTATGCCAAGTTTACCTAGAAGAAGAGAGTCATGAAGTTCTACCCTCCAGACAACCTATTTAGTAGCACTATCGCAGCTTACTTTTTAACAACCAGCGACATTTCCTATTATTGCAGGGTTCCTTCTAACAACATGAGACACTTTCGCATGATGCATTCATGCAGGATGCGATACCCCTTGTTGTCGCAAGTTACTATTGAACAGGGTGCGACAATGTTCGTTCAGAGGAAAAAAAGAGAAGTTTCGAGAGACTTCTAGAAAGAAGCTCTCATGGAGGCTTATCCCTACCGACTAGGATGGATCTCAACCAAATTCCATACCTAGTGGGATCTTCCCTTAACTTTCTCCCATTATCTCTCATCTAACAACGATCAATCTTGTGCTATACATATAATATCACTCCTCATGGGTGAGGGATGAATAAAAAGAGTAGCTAGATGCTGGTGGAATACTACTAGAGATTTCTTGAGTCTTTCTCATCCTATTGAAACAAGGTGGTTCTTTGAGTCAAAGGTTCATTGGAAGGAGCTTCAACACCAAGGATTTGGTTGTAATTATTTCCTCTTAGTTAATACAATAATGCATTCCATTTCTAATGAATGATGTTTATTTCCATTCACAACATCTCATTGATCATTTTCTTAGGTTGACTAAATTATTGTGTAGCTTTCACTCTTGTTTGTCTTGGATATTTTACATGATTATTCATTCAAGCTGAAGAAAAAGATTAGAAAAGGCTCCAACTCAGCGAGGACAACCTTCAATAAAAAGGTATGTTCCTTCTCCATTCTTAAGCAATTTAATTAATCTAGAGAAAGGTTTGTGTTGTGTTCTCTTTTTTTCTAGATTCGAATAATTTGAACTAGGGATCAGAATTTTTATT
The DNA here is from genome assembly GCA_001517045.1 of Pseudotsuga menziesii. Taxonomy (NCBI): domain Eukaryota; kingdom Viridiplantae; phylum Streptophyta; class Pinopsida; order Pinales; family Pinaceae; genus Pseudotsuga; species Pseudotsuga menziesii. The sequence goes on along the minus strand of LPNX010372620.1, from coordinate 224,999 downwards.
CGTATCGATTGAAGAATTCCATTAAAAAAATTGGTGACTCCACTAGGGAGAAACCATAACCTTTGTTTACCTTGGATTTTGGCTTCAATTTATTATTTTTTCCTATTATATTTGATTCTTTGACCTTGTTTTTATTTGGATCTAATTGCCTAAGTCGTTGGGTGATTTAGACTCACTCTAGAACCTTTAGCTTATTTAGGTACCTAATTTTTCTTGAGATCCCGCCTATTTTAATTTTTATTTATTGTATGTTGCACCTTGTTTAAGATTACAGTGTGACAATTTCACACCCGGGATTTGATTATTCTACAACACTCTCAATTGACAACACTATAATCGACCTATAATCGACAACACTACTAGTGATTTTTAAGTTTCAGTCAGGTTTTCTATTTTAGGTATTGAATTAAATTGATTTCTTAGGTTTATGACTATTTTATGCAGTTGTTTGTCCATCTAGAGTTGGCTTTTGCTTTCAATTATTTTATTATCTTGAAGTTTCAAATGTGATTTTCTTTGTGTAGAGGTTGCAAATATTTTTGGTATAAGTTTTCTTTCCTTGGGTTTACTGTTTGCTTCATTAGATCTTTGTAGCAGAAGAAAGTTGATCTTTGTGTCCATAATAACTCAAATACTTTTTTATTTTTATTTTCTCTTGTGTCTTATATTGAAAAATACTTGAAAATAAAAAAGAATTTTGTTCATGTTTTAGTTTGTTTTAAATTTTTCTTTGGTTGAATCTTAGCTTTACATAAAAGAAAAAAACAAATTCAAGTTTCATGAGAAGTTAATTCTTTGAGTTGTAATCGTTAATTGGAAACATTAGCTTCATCCTTTTTCTTCTTAGTCTTAGAGATCTGTTTTGCACCTTTGCTGAAAAGATGGAAAATGAATTTGAAGGATTTGTTTAATTTTAGTTTCATATTTGGATGTATCGTTTTAAAATTTTGCAATTTGGGAAAAGAACCTCTCACTCTCTCCTTAAGTAGGGAATTTGTTGAAAAGAAAAGAAAAATACTTGCATTTCATGATTGCATGGTTTATGAGTTATGTATTCACCTCATCTTCTCCACCTCACTGTTACAAGATAAAATTAAGCGCTTCTTAATTTAAAGTCCTTAGCAAGATTGTGTGATAGGCTAGAGACGTGTTTCAGTGTCGTTAAGCGTAGGAACTGTCGTTATTTGTCAGCATTACAACCCAGGGACTATGCGGTTCTTCCACGTACCTAGCATATATAAGAAGGACCCTTTCAAACGGTTGCACATTAGACAACACTACTATGGATTTGAGCTCCCACGTACCTTGCGTATATTGGGAGACCCTCATAGAATCCCAAGACCAACCGAGTTAACCTATTAGTCGTCTTATTGTTACAATACACCAAGAACAACACTTGAGGATATTACTATGCATGTACCATCATGTATTCAGGTAATGCAGTTAGGGGTATGGTCCTAATCCTCCCTTGTTGGTGATTTGAAAAATTGGTCCAAGTATTACTATTCAACCCTATGATATATCGTGATTTGTGATGATTGACACTCATGTGAGGATCCTACTTATTTATCGTTCCTATTCGCATGTTTTCTTCTTTCCTTTATATTAAGTAGCATTTGTTGTTTTATATAGTTAAAATAATTTAGAGAGAGAGTTCGGCTTGACATATTGGTTGAAAAACCTTTAAGAATATCCCATCGAATACAAGGATTATCACCCAAATATCCATGGGATCAAGACCCTACAAACCAAAGAAATAAAGAACAAGAAATGGATGTGACTTTTGAAGTTGAAAATGGAACTACTCTACAAAAAGAAGAAGGAATACCTGTTACTGAAGGTGTAGGGGAATACAATCCTCCTGTAAATATTCCTATTACCAATTCATTAGTTCCTTTAGTAGTGGAACAATCTTCTTTCCATAATACATATTTTCACAAGTTGTTTGTAGGAACTTCAACACCCACAGATGGGGTGCTTACTGATCCTCCACTTAAATACCTAGTAGAGACTATGTCTGGTCCCACTGCTCCATTATGGGATACTAACTTAGGCCAATTTATTAATGATTTTGGTTCTACGAGTGCAACCCAAGACCCATCTATGGAGTTGAATCCATCTTGAAACATGCCTTCTAGACCTTTCAAATTCCTCCTACTAAGTGATATCCTTGGTTGTTCTTTAGGACTTCCTTCTATTCGGGATGTGAATGCTAATGTCACTCCATCACCCATGGTTACTAGGCTCAGTATGCACTCTACTCCACAATTCAACACGATGGCAGTTACTCAAACTACCCAAATCCCTAGTTTTAATGTTTAAAAAGGAAGTTCATATATGCCTTCTATTAGTCTTCCAATGATAATTAGAGGAAATTCTTTAGCTTCAAATCCACTTGTAGCTGGAATTCAATATTCACCTACCATTCATAATATACCTGGTGTGATGCCTTCGGCTCCAAGTGTAAGTAGAATTGGTGGTCAAACTCTTTCTTAGGGGCATCAAAAACCTCCTACTTGTGGGCAACAACAACCACCTATTTGGGGGAAACCTCAACCACCTATGGTAGGTACCCAATATCTTGTTGGGGGGGATTTACTCAATTAGAACCTTACCCCATCCCTCAAATTTATATACTAGTGTACCCTACCTAGGTGATATGACCAATTAATGGAAACAACCCATTGTAGGGCACGTCCCCCAACAAGGGGTTGTTTCTTCTCAATTTATCAATCCTATAGTTCAGAAACCTCTAGTTTACCAAAAACAATATGCGGGTGACCAATATGGGTATAATATACAACCACAATAGGAATATGTCCCTATTGGCATTCCTATGCCTTATCAATATTATAGCTACTTACAACTCAATAGACAGCTTCCTTTCTTGGAAACATTAGATTTTCCTGACTTGTCGAGACTTACAAATGATCCCATTTTGCATGATCCATTCTGCCCCCCCATACCAACCAAACTACCATCATATATTCCCAAATTTGATGGCAAACCAAGAGAATACCCAAAGAATCATGCTATGAATTTCCATCTCTAGTGTTCTTCGAACTCATTGATGGATGATTTTATACATATGAGGCTTTTCCAACGAACTCTTATTGGGACATCGACAAAATGGTATATTGAACTATCACAACACTCTTTTAGTGACTTTAATTCCCTTGCAGTGGCATTCCTTCCACATTTCCAATTACCAATTAGATATGAAACTGGTATAGACCTATTAACCTCACTCAGGAAGTCCACCTCCACTCACATTTCTGATCATATACATGAGTGGAGAAAGTGACATAGGTTGATTAAGGATCCTATTTCGTATCAATTATTGGTTGATTGGTTCATGAAATCACTTCTTCACCCATTACTAGGGTTTTTTCTATGGGAGGTGTTGTTACAGAAGAGAAAGCAATCAGCCATGCACAATATCTAGGCTTGGTTTATTCTTAGTCTAAGACTTTGTACGACCTAATCCCACATGCTCCTCATCCCACCAAAGACCCTTCAATACCTTCTTCAAAAAACCCTGTTGATGGCATTGTTGGTTCTATGCAAACACAGTATGGGATTAAATCAATGAAACAACATAGTTCATTGACCTCTACATCTAATCAGAATACGACCGAAACCAATACTACTGCTACTCCTAATGGTTTCTTTGAAGTGAATGAAGTTCATTATTCACCATCACTTGGGGCTAAGAAAAAGGGGAAAGGAGAATCCAAAAATCCCATAAACCAACAAGAAAATACCAAAACACAAACCACTGATGTTGAATCAAAACCTAAGAGAAAGGATAAGTTCCCTCACATTATATGTTGAGGTGACCAATTTATGAAATATTGTCCTCATCATGAGGAAGTTAATAAATTTATAAAAGCTACACCCACACCAACTGTTTCAACAACCCCTTCCCTTAAAAACAACAATTGGTTGATAATGAATCCTTACATGGAACTTCTTTGACCGAAGAGGTTAAAATGATGAGTAGCGAAACAATTAACGTAACAACCCGATCACAGAGTTATGACCTACCTAGAAAATAAGAGTGAAAGGGTTTGGGTAATCATCTTGTCCTTGAGTCATACCATTTCCATGAGCCATATTAGTCCTTTGAGTTATCCAAAGAATGCATTAGTCACTTGTTTCATTTTGTCTTGGTCTCTGCTTCATTGATTCAATCCTTCCAAGTCACTTGTTGTGACGTTAAATGTTCAAGGGAAGTGAAGTTTTTTACTTGAGTCAACCTTAGTAGTCATCTTGCCTTCCTTTGTGTCATTCATCTGTGAGTCAGTCTCAAAGCCACTCCATACTCAAAATTCACTACGAAAACCTTTGTTCCTATTTCGTGTCGATGATGGGGGGGGGGGAATTATGGGCCTCCTTCGACGAGTCTATTCTTGTCGACTTCAACACATAATCCAAGAATTATACTTAGAAACTAGTCATTACCTTGGTCCTTCATGCCTCAACGACATGTTGCCTAGTTTTCAACAGTAGGCTTACATCATTGGCCTCTGATTGGAAGATTCCATTGAGTGTTCAACCCCAACTCATTAATCCACATTGGAGGGGGACATTGGGAATCATCGACATCAATGGTGATATCCCTCGCGCTTGTTAATGGTATACCTTAATGACCGGTAATCAAGTGGTTTCTACCATATTCGACGTCAAGAAATCTATTCACATGGATAGAATCGTACCTTTCGGGTTCGGGATGGAGACCCCAGGTTTTTTAGGCATGTACTTACATTATCTACCTTCCCTAGGTTGCGATGGAGTACTTTTGTATATGGACCAATGTGTATATCCACATTGTATGTCCAGTGGCTATGTAATTATCATGACATATATCTACAGTGTATGTTTGATAGCTATGTCCAAATTTGAGTTTTTTTTGGCATGAATCTACATTGTATTTTTGGTAGACATGACCTAGATGCCTTTACATGGATATGTAGTGTATTGTTTAGAAACCATGTTATGAGTCATTGGGATACATATCTTAGAGATTATTGTACTACAAAGTCAGTGTTTTTTGTTGACAAGTTTCCCACTGATGGTCCATTGCCTCAACCATCATCTATCAAAGTATTTCACCTATCCTTTCACTCTACCTTCATACTTTAGAGGGAAATATGTTACACAGATTTTTCATCATTTCCAAGATCATGAATCTTGTGTCCCTGAACCTGCCATAATACCTAAAGTACTTATTCCAATTTTACCTAGCAGATGAGATTCATGGAGTTCTACCCTCAAGACAACCTATTTAGTTGCACTGTCGTAGCTTGCTTTTTGACATTCTGCGACAATTCCTATTGTCGCAGGTTTCTTTATGACAACATGGGACACTTTCGCATGCTACATTTATGCAGGTTGCAATACCCCTCCTTTTCACAAGTTGTTATTGAATAGGGTGGGACACTATCTATTTGAAGGAAAAACAGAGAAGTTTCAAGAGAATTATAGAAAGAATATCTCACGGAGGCTTATCCCTACCGAATAGGATGAATCTCTACCGAATTCCTTACCTGGTGGGATCATCCCTTAACTCTCTCCCCTTATCCCTCATCTCCCAACTATCAATCTTGTGCTATAAATACAAGCTCACCCCTGATGGGTGAGGGATGAAGAACAATAGTAGCTAGATGCTGGTGGAATACTATAAGAGTTTTCTTGACTCTTTCTCATTCGCTTGAAACAAGGTGGTTCTTTGAGGCAAAGGTTCATTGGAAGGATATTCAACACCAAGGATTTGGTTGTAATTCTTTCCTCTTAGTTAATACATTAATGCATTCCCTTTCTTATGAATTATATTTATTTCCATTCACAACATTTATCCTTAGTCATTTTCTTAGGTTGATTAAATTATCCTGTAGCTTTCACTCTTGTTTGTCTTGGATCTTTTAGAGGATTATTCATTCAAGCTGAAGAACAATATTGGAAAAGGATCTAGCTCGACAAGGACAACCTTCAGTAAAAAGGTATGTTCCTTCTCCATTCTTAAGCAATTTAATTAATCTAGAGAAAGGTTTATGTTGTGTTCTCTTTTCTTCTATATTCAAATCATTCAAACTAGGGATCTCAATCTTCATCTGTATAGATTGAATAGTTATATGAACACTTTACCGACCTTATCATTTGATAAGATATTACATCCATCTCTCTCTCTCACACACATTTTTGTGTCTATTCTTTACCAAGCTTCTCATTTGATAAGATCTTACCTCCTATATAAATTACTAGACTTTTCATTAGATATGATTACATATCCTAAATAGTCAATTTATTTATTTAATTTAAAAATCACCACCACCTAACATATGTAACAAATCTTATTTTAAATTTCATCACCTATTTAACAAATTACATACTAATCAAACCTACACATGTGCACACTCCCCTCTCACACAATGACATAACAAATACAACCCCCTCTCGACCATGTTGTACTATGCTCACACTTTGACAAAACGTGTGAAGGAAAATAAAGTGTGAGAAAAACAAGGCATGGGATTTTTACAAAATCCTAAAATATATGAGAGATGTACTCGGATATGAGGTTTGAATGGCATTGAGAATGAATACGTTGTAGAAAATATTCGATTTTAAGTTTTTATTAGTATTATTATTATGTTTATATGATTTGGGTTGGAAACTTCTTATTGACCCATCTTTTTTTTTAGCACTTTATAGATTATCTTCCCTCTCACACAATGGCATAACAAATACAACCTCTCTCGACCATGTTGTACTATGCTCACACTTTATATGATTTGGGTTGGAAACTTCTTATTGACCCATATTTTTTAGCACTTTATAGATTATCTTCCCTCTCACACAATGGCATAACAAATACAACCTCTCTCGACCATGTTGTACTATGCTCACACTTGAACCAAAAAAATAGCTTAACAAAACGAGTGAAGGAAAATAAAGTGTTTGAAAAACAAGGCATAGATTTTTTACAAAATCCTAAAATATATGAGAGATGGACTAGGATATCAGGTTTGAATGACATTGAGAATGAATATGTTGTAGCTTATATTCTTTTTTTTATGCTTATATGATTTGGGTTGAAAACTTGTTATTGACCCATCTTTTTCACCACTTTAGAATTTATTTTTTATTATACATTTAAAGGTTATGTAATGAAAGGTTATGATCATTTTTGTACAATGTGATTTGTTAATAAATAATTTTTTTTTCGTGAAAAAAAAATGATATAATCTTTCCATCTTAAAGAAGGTTTATCCATTTGTTAACTAAAATAAAATCCTTAAATATATTTGGTCAAGCCGTCTCTAACACAAAGGAAAATAGTTTAAGAATATACATTCCAAAGATGTGTTTATTTAATAAAGATGGACATTCCAAAGATGTTGCAGGACTATTTTATATATATAAAAATAGCAAAGTTTTTTATAATTTAGCTGTTAATTGATAGAAATGATAATCATTATTAGTTGTTATTTGTTAATGTCAACTAATCCATTAATATTATTCAAAGAAATATATGCTATCTGAAATAATCCATTAATGGTACAAATTGGTAGGTTTTCAATCTTGACATATCTATATGATTTTATAGTAATTAATTTGTTTCCTTACATCCAATGAAGACGAGCTCTTAGCCAATCAAAAGCAGTTTTCTATCTTTTTTTTTAAACAAAAACGAGTAGTTTTATTGAAATAGGAAAAACAAGTTTATTTTGGCAAAACACCAATCAACCTGAGTACAAATTCACGAGAAATTGCTACATATCACTGAACAGGAATAGAGACTCCCAAACAGTGTCCTATACATAGGAATTGCGGAACAGGGTAGAAATGGTCGGGTTCCCCATTAAGACTGAGAAAACCTTGAGAAAGAAGACAAGCTTGATTTGCCAAGTCATCCACAAAAGAATTTAATCCCCGAAGGATATGATAGGAATCTGCCTTATCAAAAAATTTTAAAACTCTCTTAATTCTCTATAGAGTTACATTTAGAGCAAAATTTCTTAAACTATCAGAGGAATTTAAAGCTTTAATCATAATTTTAGAATCATTGAAAATTTGGACAGACTTATATCCTTTATTCTTAGCCAATTGACTCGCCTGAAGCAGGCTGTAAAACTCTGCCTAATTATTGGACATAATGCTGAGCCCCCAGCAAAAACTGATAGAAGACAAACCATCCTGAGAGATAACAAGACCACCTGCGCCAGAGACCCTGGGATTACCTTTCGAAGCACCATAAAAAAAATTGTAGTTGAAGATGAACTCATCCATAAAGAGTTTAGAGCACCAGTGCCACCTCGGAACCTCCACGAAGGGGGAGAGATAGGTTTCAAATTGATATTCCCCATAACATTTGAATAAGAACCCAAATAATTCAAATCTGGCAAAGAAGATGCTGAGTGGCCAATTATTTCTGCTAGCCATGATAATGTTTTCATAACAACAAGTTGAAGTTTAGGCCGCTGATCACTGAATAGACAATTATTTCGGGCAATCCATAAAGACCACAACAGAAATTTCGGAATTGAATGCCAATGCTTATGCAAGGTTGCATCATTATGTTTTGGGGGTCGTCGATCATGCCAGACATAGTAGAATTGATTAACAGAATTTTGCCTTGGGCAAGAAAGATTAAAATAATGAAGAACCAGATGCCAGGATTGTCTGACAAATTCGCAACTCACCAATAGATTGTCGACCGTCTCATTAGCAACTTGGTAAAAGCAACATCTGAAAGGCCCGTTGAATCCATGTTTCTGAAGGTTATCACCAGTCAAAATTTTGTTTTTAACAACAACCACACAAAGAAATTAACCTTAGGGAAGCAAGAATACCAAACTGAGTGCCAAATCGCTGGAGGAAAGGTCAAATTTTGAGCCGGCATGAGAGATAGGAACACAGACTTAGCTGTATAAGACCCTTTAGCGCCCCATTCCCACTGATCTTTGCTTGAAATGTGTACTGGAGCTAGGCCTATGAGAAGGGAAGAGAGACACAATTTCTGAGCAGATAAATGGACAGGGAGTTCTGGAAAAATCCAGCCAGACCAATTGCCTTCAAGATCCCACTTACATATATCAGCAAGTCGATTTAAACCATGATTCTTAAACCAAAATATTAAATAATGCAATTGAGAATCAGAGGAAAAAGATGGAGTGCCTCAGATGGAATCCTCCCAAAGGAGGGTCTTCATCCCGTTACCAGGGATTTTAAACAAATTTTGTTTGAAAAATACCAGACATTTCCTACAGGAATTCCAAATACCAGAGCCAGAAGAAGTATTTTCAGAAGAAATGTTTCTTAAGGAAACCCTGTGTAAATACTTCATCCTGAAGATTTTACTAACAGGGTGCTTGGGATCCTCAAAAAGCTTCCAAACTAGCTTACCTACCATTGCCAAATTAGCAAGACCAGGATCGCGTATTTGAAGACCACCAATCTGCAGTGGGATGCATGAGGACCTCCCATTTCACCAAATGCATCTTTCTTTGGCCACCTTTCCCTCCATTCCAAAAAAAATCTCTCATTAGTTTTGAAAGCTGAGCAGAGACAACTTTGGGAGCAAGAAGTAGAGTTGACTAAAAAACTGGAAGTGCCGAAATAACTGATTTAATCAAGATCAGTTTCCTAGCTTTTGAAAGCCACTATCCCCCCCATGAGGCTATTTTAGCCTTAAATTTGGCCAACATTTCAATCCACAGAAAAGGAGGAGCCGTACCAAGAGTTAAGGGGAGGCCTAGATACTTGATTTTTTCCCACTTGACAAAACCAGGGAAGCCAAAGAGATCTAAAATCCGGCACAGAGCAAGCTGATCGATATTCCAACCGTAGACTGCACTTTTGTTTTTGTTAATCAAAGCACCTGAGCTTAAACATAAATTGTTGAGGATATCTTTAAGGGCCCGAGCAATTGCCATAGAGGCCCCTCCCAAGATAAGAGAATCGTCTGCAAAAAGAGCATGATTGATTGGTTCAATAACCCTGGCGATCTTAATGCCTGGAATATATCCAACATCCTTTTCAGCTAATAATTTTATACTAAGAGTTTCTTCCATCAAGATGTACAAGAAGGGGGACAGCAGATAGCCTTGACGAAGACCTCGAGTGGCTTTAAAGAAATTAATGGGTCTACCATTTACCAAAGGGGCGATCCATGACTTATCAATACAAGCTTTAATCAATGAAACCAATTCTGAACATAAGCCAAAAGAATGCAAGACTTCATATAGGAAAGGAATTTTGATTCCATTGAAAGCGTTTTTCATGTCCAGCTTTATTATCATGCCTTTCTCTTTCCGAATGAAACTAGAGTGTAAAGCTTCTTGAACTTGTATGATGTTGTCCACTATTTGTCGGCCTTTTACAAAACCCCCTTGAAGATGAGAGATCAGCTTACCAAGCAAAGGCCTTAGTCTGTTTGCTAAAAGTTTGGCTATTATCTTATAAGAAGCATTACACAGAGAAATTGGTATGAACCTATCAAAAGAAGAAGGGTTGAAATCTTTAGGGATAAGGGCAAGAAAAGTAGAGTTTGTGCACCCACCCATTTTAGATTTTTTTCTGGAAGGAAGTGATCATTCTCAACAAATCAGACTTGATTATAGGCCAGCAAACTTTATAAAAATGAATCAAAAAACCATCTGGCCCCAGAGCTTTGTCTGACTCTATGGCCCAAATAACTTCAACAATTTCCTGCTCAAAGAAAGGCTTCATTAAATCACAATTATCCTCAATACTGACCAGAGAAGGAACATTGAGCAGAAAGTCAGAAGACACATCATCATATGAACAACCATCATCTTTAAATAACTTTTGAAAATTCCTACGAGCTGATTGCTTAAGAAGGTCTTGGCCTTTAATGGTCACCCCTTCATCATCAATGATTTTCGAGATGTGATTTCTGGAAATCCTGGCCCTGCATTGACAGTGAAAAAAAGAGGAGGTCTTGTCGCCAGCCTTCAACCAAAGACTTCTTGACTTCAATATGAGATACTCCTCCTCCTGCCTGAAGAGCAATATGAGAGGAGGTAACTTCTTTATTTTCCAATTCAACTTGCAAAACTAAGAGCTCTGCAACTCTGTCCTTCCTGACACTCATTAGAGTTAGAAGGGGCAGTTTAATCCAATTCTTCAAAGCGCATTTAGTCTGTTTCATTTTTTGTTCTCAGACATAACTGGGATATCCATCCACAAAATTGGACCACGCCTGAGAGACCGTATCCATAAACCCTTCACATTCTATCCATAGAGGGAAGAACCTAAAAGGAATTGGGCCGAGCTCATCTTCAATTTCAAATTGCAAGGAAATCAGATGGTGATCTGACGCCAGCTTGGGGAGGATTTTAGATGAAATCATCCATTTAATGTCCAACAAGGGACCCTGCACTAAGAACCTGTCTAATATGGAAAAAATACTTGCTGCCCCCACTCGCTAGTTTGAACACGTGAATCGGCCAACCTTAGGTTTAATATCAACCAAATCACAATCATGTATCATATTTTCCATAGCATCATGCATGAAATCTTTGCCACGCACTCCCCCTTTCTTCTCACACGGAGCTAAAGTCAAATTTAGATCACTAGCGACAATAATGTTTGTTGGTGAATGAAGCACAAGGAAATAAAAAATCGACTGCCAGCAATCTTTTTTTTCCTCGTAATTAACAGGAACGTAAAGGTTGAATAAGGCAATAGTTAACTTACTGTTGATATGAAAAAGCTATGTAAAGATACAATGCTGGGTTACAAACTCATTTAAAAGCTAAAATTTATCTTTACCCCATAAAGTGGCAAGCCCCCCACAGGAACCTCTAGCATTGACTGCCTTACCAGAATTCATATTCCACTTGTTATTGCCGATGAGAAGTAGAGCATCCTCCTCTATTTTAGTCTCTTGGAGTAATAAGAGATTAGGAGGAGCCAATTTTATTAAATTTTTAATAGCTTCAGCTTTACTAGAATGCCCCAATCCCCTACAGTTCCAAGAAGTTAAAAGCATTACTTACCCAAAGAAGAGGGAGTAATTACTCCCTTAGGAGGCCTGTTTCTCTTATTTCTCCCATAAGACATTTCAATAGTTGCCTGACTGCCTTGAGTCTTGAGCTTTCAGCCTCTTCTTCCCTTATCTCCTTTTTAGACTTCCTACCAACTGTTTTTTTTTGCTTAAAGGAATAATCTTCTGAAGAGTCAGGACTAACCTCATTTTTCTTCCGTGCAATTTCAGCATAAGGAGGAGAGAAAGAATTAATAGGAGAGGAGGGAAGGGAGCCACCTTCAAGGGGAAGGACAACAAAGGAAGGACCAGATAAATCCTTAAGAACAGATATGTCTTCTAAAACAGGCTCGATCACTTCTACATTGCTCAATTCACCTTCTTCAAGGATAGTTTTTGAGGAATTTAGGACAACAAAAGAGTTATGATCACCTTTAAGGATTTCACCAGCCTGGGAAGCTGTCCCAGCCACAAAGTCTCCAATTATTGATTTTCCTTTCTTTTTAAATCCCTGCCCTGATTTTCCTGTTTTTTGGACTTGAGTCCATTGATCTTCTTTCTCTTTAACATTTGCCTCTTCAATTTTTTTTTTGCAATTTCTAGCAAAATGGCCATAGCCGTGACACAATCTACACTTAAACGGAATTTGCTCATTCCAATTCCTGTGTGTAAGACTAGTCTGCTATAGTTAACTGAATTGCTTCGGGCAGACCAATCTCCAGATCCACTTCTACACAAATCCTAGCACAGGAAAATTGTTTCCTTTCAACCCAGTCTATGTATTTGCCGAGCTTATTCCCAATTATAACCAAAGATTCAGTATTCCAACAATACATAGGAAGGAAGGGTAATCTTACCCATACCGGAACTGCAGACGGAACGTCTTGGAAAGGGTCGAAATCGGGAGTCCATTTATTCAAATAAAGACCTTGAGGACCCATGAAGTAAGGGCCATTCCGGAAAATCAGATCTCTATCCTCAACTGATTCAAAGACAAACATGAAGAAACCTCGTCCGACAAAGTGACTACAAATATCCTCTGAGACGAGAAGCTTCCAATTCCTCTGCACCCATCCTTTAATTGCCTTGGGGGAGGGCCATAAGCCAGTGAATTGACCAATGAGCCCCCGCTCAGCAAGGTTTAACGCAGATCGACAAATCTTTTCAGCAGGTAGCTCAACCAAAGGAATGTCTACCTTCTTTACAAACTTATTAGATTCCCCCCCCTTTCTCTTACCGCTGGAAGCAATCGGCCTTTTGAAAGCTTCTAGATCAGGAGGTAGAGAGAGCAGAGGAACCCCTATAGGATCCATTTAGACCAGAGAGCCAAGAAACTAACATAAACTACAAATCTCCCAAAGAAACTCATACCTACCCTCCTTTTACAACCAAACTCCAGACCAAAAAGCTGAAAATCCTCTGGCAACACCACTTAACAGGCAATTCATCCACCAAAGGACGAGGAAAGAACTTAGCCAAAGAAATCTTCCACAGCAAAAACCACAGAATCACATTCAAGCAGCAATGCTCTTTTCCAAAACTCCAGCCAAACGAGGAAAAATTCTCAAGTCTCAAGAAATCCTATGCCTAGAATTGAGAAATCCTGAACAAACAACCCCCCAAAGCAATGCAGAAGTTTTGTTGGAATGCTAAGATCTGAATCACCCTCCACGAGCTTCAATTCTTAGATCCAATAACCAACATAAGAAAAACCAAAAGCAGTTTTATATCTTACTCCAAGATTAAAAGATGGTTTTAGCCTAAATAATATTCACAAAAAATATAGTATCCCTTGTAGTCATCACTAAGACTACCTCAAGTAAGGGCATGTGCTTTTTAGTAACTTCTAACTTTAATGCCATACATAAAACTAGATACTATCCTAGTTAGAATTTAATATCCTATATTTACTAGATATTATATCATTAAAATTATACTAATTTATAATATTATTAATATTTACTAATTTATTATATTATATAAAATTAAAACTTATAAAAATAAAAAAGACATTATATTTTATAAAGTTGAATGATAGAAGATAATAAAAACACATTTTTATTTAACATGATATAATTAATATCCAGCCAAAAAACACTTTCGCCTCAAGTGGGGATGGCTTAAAGATGTTATAGCTTGATTAAATTATTGGAGTATTGATGAAACTACCATTTTACAAAATATTGATAACATTAATGACATTATAACTTTTACTTTTAAATTGAAAATGTGGTTCCAAGAAGAATTAGAGGTAAAAAAAGCTTGGATATTATAAAGAGATCATTAACCCTAATCTCAAGGATCAAAATTACCTTTCTATCTTAACAAACTCTCATGAACTTTATAGTGAAACTGGGCATTGGACAACCCCTAAAATGCCTTGGGATGAAAGGATTTGTCTCTATGTGATTCTATGAGCCTGGAAGATGAAAATCACTTTATGTTAGAAAGCCCCAATTTCACCCATAGTAGATCTCAATTCCAAAATCTTTGTTCGGCAATGACCTTTCTAACCTTCTAGATCCCCAAAACTATAGTGAGCTAGAGACACTCCTCTTTAAGTTTCTTGAACATATTAATATTATTTAAAACAAATCAAATCAAATAATTTCTATCTTGTCTTTTCTCTTAAGGTTAGATAAACCAAATTTGGTCTCAATAACCATTAAAAATCATCATCATCATCAATAATAATTAATATCATTCAAAATCATTATAATGGCGTTAGCTTTAATATAGTATATTTTAGATGTAGAATTGGTTATGAATTTAGTATTTGAATAATGATTATGATTAATTATAATGGGAGTTACCTTTCCACTCGACCATTTGTAGCCAATTGGTGCAAATGGTCGGGTGGAAAGCTAACGCCATTATAATGATTTTGAATGAATTTAGTATTTGAATAATGATTATGATTAATTATAATGGGAGTTAGCTTTCCACCCAACCATTTGCAGAGATCGGCTGCAAATGGTCGAGTGCAAAGGTAACTCCCATTATAATTAATCATGATCATTATTCAAATACTAAATTCATTCAAAATCATTATAATGGCGTTAGCTTTCCACCCGACCATTTGCACTGATCGGCTACAAATGGTTGAGTGGAAAGGTAACTCCCATTATAATTAATCATAATCATTATTCAAATACTAAATTCATAACCAATTCTACATCTAAAATATACTATATTAAATAAAATATTTAAAGTCATATAAAGCATATAATCCACGTAAGATTTGACTGAAATAAAGAACCACATATTCTATTGTAAAAGAAAAATACATTTACATATTATATTTTTGCAAGATAAGTGATATTGTCATCTTCTAATTTGCATTTCTTGTTTCATTTATCTATTTGAAATGATTCGGTAACCATGGAATTTATAGAATCGAAATTGTTATCTTCTAGTTTGTAATTTTTTTTTCATTCATATTATTTATTTTAATGGTTGTTCAATTTATATTATTTGGAATGATTGGATAATTATAAAATTTATATAATAATTATAATTGATAAAAACAGTTTTAATGATTTATATTAAATTTTTTCTATTATTATTAAAAATTAACATATTAAATTAATATAAAAACTATATTATATTTTACTTTAAAAATTGTTGACATATTAATCCATTGTTATTGAGTTCATTGGTATTAATATAAAAAAATTAATTTATATTATAGGTAATGGTTTATATAAAAATAATTGTTATTGAGTTTCATTGGTCACTAATTTATTAATAATGTAAAAAAAATAATTTATATTATAGGTAATGGTTTATATAAAAATAATTATTAATAATTAATAGTTTTAATGATTAATAATTAATAGTTTTAAATGTTGGTTCAATTGGTTAATTATTTGTCTACCTATTATTATTATTAATGGTAGTTGAACCTGTTTTTATCTCCATTTTAAGTAAGAATGAGTTTTAATGAAAATATTATAAATAATTGGTGGTTGTTATGAAAATATTATAAATAATTAGTTGTTATTATAAAAATATAATAAAACAAACTATATACCCAACTTAAAATATTGACAAAGACTCTCGAGATATAAATAGATTTGGGGCGTGCTTGGTTTGGGAAATTGCTTTGGTTTAAGGTGAAGGTGGAGGTGATTGATATCCCTTGGATTCAAGTTTTACATTGCTTGAGATTTCCTTTAGTTCTTATGGTGTTAATGATGACATCATCTTGGTTTTTTCTTTCAATGAGAACTCTTTATGGGAAAGGAAACCAACTCTACAAGTTTCCTTAGGTATCATTTTTGGACTTGAGGATTACCATGTGAGTGCTTTCTTTCTTTATGGTGGTTCTAAGTGATAAGGTGTAGCTACTCAGTTCTTTGGTGTTTTGTGTTATTCCATGGGATAATGCTTATTGAGGTGTTTATTGGAGAGATGAAAAATGTAGACTTAGTTTCCATTTTCCAGCTCTAGTTTTTGGTCAATTTAGAACTAAATTTTTTATGTTTGTGAACTAAATTTATTAGCAATAAATAGATTACAAATGCTTGACTTTGATATTATATTGCATGCATTTTGATTTAAAATATACAAGTTCTACAAAATAGTGTCACAAATGTTAGGAAACCATATGCACATAGAGTGGTGAACATAAAAATTATAAAAAAAGAACACATATGCATAGTGTCTAATGTGTTGAATGCACATATCAATTGTAAAAAATATGAATAATTAAACACAATAAAGTTCAAAAATATTAGTTAATTATGTTCCCTTCCTCACCAAATATAGAGTGCAATATGTACTTTATGTTTCAAAATGGCTATAAAAATTATATAAAAAATCCACATATACATGGTATGTAATGTGTTGAATGCACATATTATAGCAATTATAAACAATATGAATAAATTAAATAAATTAAATACAATAAAGTTAAAAAGTACAAATATTAGTTAATTATGTTTCTTTGATAATAATGTCTTGAATGCACATATTATAGCAATTATAAACAATATGAATAAATAAAATGCAATAAAGTTAAAAAGTACAAATATTAGTTTTTTTTGACAATAACGGTTATAGTATATTAGAGGGGTGGTGTGACCACCAAACTGAACTAGAATTACAAAATGCCCTTGTGGAAGTAACAGCTGAAACTTATAGTCTCGCCATACGCCCTTGTGGAAGCGGCAATGGAGTTTTTAAACCTCTAATTATGCCCTTATGAAAGCGGCATAGCATTACCAGTCTTTAAAGAGTGCATACTAAACATTTAAGAAAGTATAGGGGGTTCATAGATTTTTACACAAGGTCTATTCTATCCGAAGAGACAGAGAGACTAATACAGGGAAAACAACAAAACAACAAAAAACCAACCATAAAGTCAAATAAACTACCCATCTGAGCTGGACGAAAATCCTAGAGGAGAGGCTTCATGCTTGACGAGCTTAAGGGAAAGCTTATCTACCTTAATTTCCAGCTCCGCAATTAGCCTGATTAACGCGTTTTCTGACCGCTTCACCTTGCGCTTGAGCTTATTATGCAGAAAAACCAAATATTTTCCCACATTGTCCAGCCTCCTGCCACCTTTGCAATCAATTATGATTGACTTGGTTCTGCAACAATTTGAAGTCATGCTTCAGGTCTCTGATCTTCACCTCCATGAGAATTGGGGCAACAGGTGCAATGTAGGAAGAAGACCCAGCATCCATCTTGACGAACAACAAATCCTTATCACTAACCAGGCAACGGAGCTCTTGGAGAAGACCAATATTTACCATGCAAGCGATTTTGATATGGCAACCATCCATGTTGATCCAACATTTTAAAGCAATGCCACACAGGGGCTCTGGCAGCACCATATCCCCCAACGCGTGAGCAATTAAAACACTCGGATACTCCAGCTTCGACGAGATGCCTTTCAATTTTGCACCAGGCATCACCGTATCCCCCAACATGCGGGCATTTAAACCTGCCATGAAAACACTCAAATACTCCAGCTTCGACAAGACGCCTTTCAATTTCGCACTAGGCGAAATGACCGCAACCAAGCTCGCATTTAACCACCCATCACCTGTCGACGCCAAGCCATGTGCTGACCATCCTCCACCTGTCCTGGGAATCAACGGCACGGGTCAGACCAGAACGCAGGGGCCCATGGGGTGGAAGCCCACATGGTCTTAGCCTTGGTCCTATGGGGGGGAACACATAGAGCCCAGGTCATTAATAATTAGCTCCCCGAGGTTGAGACAGGAGCCCCTGTTTGCTTCTTTGTCATCCTCAATATTGTTTTTCCATAGCACATGAAAAAAATCAATTTTATTGAAGGAGTGGACTTGGGCCATGCTTTTGTGGATAAGCCGCCTCGAGAGCAATTAACTCGGAATAAGATTCTCGGTGAGTGCTTGAATAATAATTCTGGAGTCTCCGATAACAATTAGTTCGGAGATTCCATGGGTCTTGGCGATCCTCAGCCCTTGCCATAATGCCAGGGCTTCCGCCATGTTGTTAGTGTTTTCTCCTAGTCCCCAGGCGAACCTAGTTTCCAAAAATCCATCTGGAGTGAAAAAAACTCCACACCCCCCCCTGCCACCCCGAAAAAGTACAAATATTAGTTAATTATGTTCTTTTCCTCTATTTATCAGGAAATATAAACTGCAGTATATACTTTATATTTCAAAATGATTATAAAAATTATATAAAAAAAAACCACATATACATAATATTTAATATGTTGAATGCATATACTATAAGAATTGTAAAAAATATTTAAAAAAAAATATAGAATAAATTATATACAATAAAGTTTAAAAATACAAATAAAAAATATTTTTTATAAATTATTTTTAGAAAAAGTTAAATTCAATAAAGTTTAAAAATACAAATTTTAGTTAATTATGTTTTCTGTCTCTTCTTGAATACTCCGTGTTTCAAAATGGCTATAACCAATACAATATAAAAAAATATTTTTATGAAAAATTAAATACAATAAAGTTCAAAAATACAAATATTAGTTAATTATATTTCCTTCATGTACTTGTGTACTCTATGTTTCAAAATGGCGAACAATACTGCATATGCTATGCAGCATTTAATGCGACGGTGGTCGCACTGTCCGCCGTCGGATCCGTTCCAAAGAGCGATCCGACGGCGGACAGTGCGACCGCCGTCGCATTAAATGCTGCATAGCATAAGAAATATTGCTCGCCTTTCAAAATGGCTATGATCAATACAACGTACTTGTGTACTCTATGTTTCGAAATGGCTATAATCAATACAACGTGATCAACGTATACTTGTGGGATGTAGTGTCTTCTATATCTTCCTTTTCTTCCAAACTTCACATTTTCTTTAACCTTCAAATCTACAACTAAGTTGTTTGGTAACTATCATTTGTTGTGTAATTAAGTCTACATGTTGCCAAAGGGTTTCTTATTTTCTCTATAGCTATTATTTTGATCTTTTATAAAATATAATTCCCCACTTTGAATGACTTTGAATGTTTTTAACGACCATAACTCGTATCTTTTTTGATATTTTATAAAATATAATTCCCCACTTTGGAGGTTTTTAGCGACAATAACTCATTATGAGCCCACTATGCAAACTCCATGTCCTCTTTATTCCCTTTTTCACGCACTGGAAGAAGGATGATTCGGTTTTCTTTATTCCCTTTTTCATTGCAGTGGAAGAAAGATGATTTGGTTTTCCTCTCTCGTTTCTCCTAAGTTTATACTTGGATATGATATCATGTGATCCAATTTTTTTCTAAATTCAACTTAGGAATTAGACTACCAAGTCACTCATAGTTATTCAATATTGTAAATTGTAACGATTCTTTTTTATTAAGCGGATTTTAAACGTAATTGAATGGTATTTTTTTTGAGAGAAATTTCAGAAAAAGAACTAATTTATCAAGTTTTTATTCATCAATCATAAACCTTCAATAATTAGTAGAAATTAATAATTGTATTCCAAAGAGAAAAATCTCTATTTACTTGATCGATGACCAATTTAACTAGTTTCACATGTAGACCTTGTCCTTCTTCAACCACCAACTCTTCTATCTACAACAATAGTTGGGGTGGAAATTGTGTACCAACTTAACCTCCAAACAATGCTAATAAATTATTGTTTATTCCACTATTTGGTAGGAAATATAGAGTGCAACATCCACTCTATCTTCCAAAATGGCTATCAATACAACATATATTTTAAAAGTAGATTGGTGTTCCAATGTAATTTCTACTTTGTCTCCATTTCTTTAAAACTTAGGTCTTGTTTAAGCTTCAAACATACAACTAAGAAGTTGTTTGCCATGTTGATTTTGTGCAATTAGGCTTATATGTTGCTTAAGGGTTTTCTATTTTCTTACTTGTTATTTTTTACTATACTTCTCTAGCTTGGAGGTTTTTGGTCCCACAAACACTCATAATTTGAAGACTTGGTATTTTCTAAAACAAATTATGAACCCACTATCTTTTATTGAGTTGAGGACTTGGTTTTTCTATATTAGGTTGAAAACTATGTGTCTTTTTTTATTCTTTTTTTGTTGGAAGAAGGATGGTTTGGTTTTCCTCTCTTATGTATTTCTCCCAAGTTTATACTTGAACTAAGATATGATACCATGCGATCCATTAAATTTTCTAGATTCAACTCAGACATCGGGTACCAAGTCACTCATAAAATGAATTGTATGAATTTTTTTATAGATTTTATTAGACTTCCATAAAATACAATATGTATCAACCAATATACTATTAGGCTCTTAACAACTTTTATAGGTATTCTTGATAACGATTTTAACCTTGCAGTAGCATGTGCAAGCATAAAATGTAATGATGGACATTTTCTCATTCATTGTCTTATGGTGATTACTAAACTATACATAGAGTTAGAGCGATTCTATCTTTCTATAATAGCATTTTCATGGAGGAGTACACATCCCAATCAAATGCACTATTATGCACATAGTAACCTCGCTAGAACACACAATATTCTCATTAAAGCAAAATGAGTGTATGTTATGTATTTAATAATTAATAAACGTCCAATAGTATGCAACGAAATTATGTACATTCATCAAAATATTGGTGAGAACACTTCTCGTCATGCAAGCCACCTATTAATTTGAATAGTGTATTTCACTTGTCTCAACACATCACATAAGTGCTTGACCATCTAACACAACATGAACTATGCAAACTAATTTCCATGAGAGGTGAAGTGTATAATATTTTCATGCTTCATAACAATCTTGAATATTATGTATGCATCCTAGTCTATAGAACGATTGTTCCACAAAACCCCAACTTGTAATCAAAGTTATGTTTAGGTGATAATTAAGTTTTATTAAATAATTAATAAAAACCAAACTAATTA